>JBBDGP010002881.1:115000-361910 GCA_037952835.1 Lithobates septentrionalis | reverse complement strand
GTCGAAGGAGAAGCATTCTCCTACATTGATGGAGAAGAGGAAGAGCCCTCTTACATTGATGGTCAGTGGAGAAGAGCCCTCTTACATTGGTGGTCAGTGGAGAAGAGCCCTCTTACATTGGTGGTCAGTGGAGAAGAGCCCTCTTACATTGGTGGTCAATGGAGAAGGGCTTCCTTACATTGGTGGTCAGTGGAGAAGAGCCCTCTTACATTGGTGGTCAGTGGAGAAGAGCCCTCTTACATTGATGGTCAGTGGAGAAGAGCCCTCTTACATTGGTGGTCAGTAGAAAAGGCCCTCTTACATTGGTGGTCAGTGGAGAAGAGCCCTCTTACATTGATGGTCAGTGGAGAAGAGCCCTCTTACATTGGTGGTCAGTGGAGAAGAGCCCTCTTACATTGATGGTCAGTGGAGAAGAGCCCTCTTACATTGATGGTCAGTGGAGAAGAGCCCTCTTACATTGGTGGTCAGTGGAGAAGAGCCCTCCTACATTGATGGTCAGTGGAGAAGAGCCCTCTTACATTGATGGTCAGTGGAGAAGAGCCCTCTTACATTGATGGTCAGTGGAGAAGAGCCCTCTTACATTGATGGTCAGTGGAGAAGAGCCCTCTTACATTGATGGTCAGTGGAGAAGAGCCCTCTTACATTGATGGTCAGTGGAGAAGAGCCCTCTTACATTGATGGTCAATGGAGAAGGGCTTCCTTACATTGATGGTCAGTGGAGAAGAGCCCTCTTACATTGGTGGTCAATAGAAAAGACCCTCTTACATTGGTGGTCAGTGGAGAAGAGCCCTCTTACATTGATGGTCAGTAGAAAAGACCCTCTTACATTGGTGGTCAGTGGAGAAGAGCCCTCTTACATTGATGGTCAGTGGAGAAGAGCCCTCTTACATTGGTGGTCAGTAGAAAAGGCCCTCTTACATTGGTGGTCAGTGGAGAAGAGCCCTCTTACATTGATGGTCAGTGGAGAAGAGCCCTCTTACATTGATGGTCAGTAGAGAAGAGCCCTCTTACATTGATGGTCAGTAGAAAAGAGCCCTCTTACATTGGTGGTCAGTGGAGAACGGCTTCCTTACATAGGTGGTCAGTGGAGAAGAGCCCTCTTACATTGGTGGTCAGTGGAGAAGAGCCATCTTACATTGATGGTCAGTGGAGAAGAGCCCTCTTACATTGGTGGTCAGTGGAGAAGAGCCATCTTACATTGATGGTCAGTGGAGAAGAGCCCTCTTACATTGATGGTCAGTGGAGAAGAGCCCTCTTACATTGATGGTCAGTGGAGAAGAGCCCTCTTACATTGGTGGTCAGTAGAAAAGGCCCTCTTACATTGATGGTCAGTGGAGAAGAGCCCTCTTACATTGATGGTCAATGGAGAAGAGCCCTCTTACATTGGTGGTCAATAGAAAAGACCCTCTTACATTGGTGGTCAGTGGAGAAGAGCCCTCTTACATTGATGGTCAGTGGAGAAGAGCCCTCTTACATTGATGGTCAGTAGAAAAGACCCTCTTACATTGGTGGTCAGTGGAGAAGAGCCCTCTTACATTGATGGTCAGTGGAGAAGAGCCCTCTTACATTGGTGGTCAGTAGAAAAGGCCCTCTTACATTGGTGGTCAGTGGAGAAGAGCCCTCTTACATTGATGGTCAGTGGAGAAGAGCCCTCTTACATTGGTGGTCAGTGGAGAAGAGCCCTCTTACATTGATGGTCAGTGGAGAAGAGCCCTCTTACATTGATGGTCAGTGGAGAAGAGCCCTCTTACATTGGTGGTCAGTGGAGAAGAGCCCTCCTACATTGATGGTCAGTGGAGAAGAGCCCTCTTACATTGATGGTCAGTGGAGAAGAGCCCTCTTACATTGATGGTCAGTGGAGAAGAGCCCTCTTACATTGATGGTCAGTGGAGAAGAGCCCTCTTACATTGGTGGTCAGTGGAGAAGAGCCCTCTTACATTGATGGTCAGTGGAGAAGAGCCCTCTTACATTGGTGGTCAGTGGAGAAGAGCCCTCTTACATTGATGGTCAGTGGAGAAGAGCCCTCTTACATTGATGGTCAGTGGAGAAGAGCCCTCTTACATTGGTGGTCAGTGGAGAAGAGCCCTCTTACATTGATGGTCAGTGGAGAAGAGCCCTCTTACATTGATGGTCAGTGGAGAAGAGCCCTCTTACATTGATGGTCAGTGGAGAAGAGCCCTCTTACATTGATGGTCAGTGGAGAAGAGCCCTCTTACATTGATGGTCAGTGGAGAAGAGCCCTCTTACATTGGTGGTCAGTGGAGAAGAGCCCTCTTACATTGATGGTCAGTGGAGAAGAGCCCTCTTACATTGATGGTCAGTGGAGAAGAGCCCTCTTACATTGATGGTCAGTGGAGAAGAGCCCTCTTACGTTGATGGTCAGTGGAGAAGAGCCCTCTTACGTTGATGGTCAGTGGAGAAGAGCCCTCTTACATTGATGGTCAGTGGAGAAGAGCCCTCTTACATTGATGGTCAGTGGAGAAGAGCCCTCTTACATTGATGGTCAGTGGAGAAGAGCCCTCTTACATTGATGGTCAGTGGAGAAGAGCCCTCTTACATTGATGGTCAGAGGAGAAGAGCCCTCTTACATTGATGGTCAGTGGAGAAGAGCCCTCTTACATTGATGGTCAGTGGAGAAGAGCCCTCTTACATTGATGGTCAGTGGAGAAAAGGCCCTCTTACATTGATGGTCAGTGGAGAAGAGCCCTCTTACATTGATGGTCAGTGGAGAAGAGCCCTCTTACATTGGTGGTCAGTGGAGAAGAGCCCTCTTACATTGATGGTCAGTGGAGAAGAGCCCTCTTACATTGATGGTCAGTGGAGAAGAGCCCTCTTACATTGGTGGTCAGTGGAGAAGAGCCCTCTTACATTGATGGTCAGTGGAGAAGAGCCCTCTTACATTGATGGTCAGTGGAGAAGAGCCCTCTTACATTGATGGTCAGTGGAGAAGAGCCCTCTTACATTGATGGTCAGTGGAGAAGAGCCCTCTTACATTGATGGTCAGTGGAGAAGAGCCCTCTTACGTTGATGGTCAGTGGAGAAGAGCCCTCTTACGTTGATGGTCAGTGGAGAAGAGCCCTCTTACATTGATGGTCAGTGGAGAAGAGCCCTCTTACGTTGATGGTCAGTGGAGAAGAGCCCTCTTACATTGATGGTCAGTGGAGAAGAGCCCTCTTACATTGATGGTCAGTGGAGAAGAGCCCTCTTACATTGATGGTCAGTGGAGAAAAGGCCTCTTACATTGATGGTCAGTGGAGAAGAGCCCTCTTACATTGATGGTCAGTGGAGAAGAGCCCTCTTACATTGGTGGTCAGTGGAGAAGAGCCCTCTTACATTGATGGTCAGTGGAGAAGAGCCCTCTTACATTGATGGTCAGTGGAGAAGAGCCCTCTTACATTGATGGTCAGTGGAGAAAAGGCCCTCTTACATTGATGGTCAGTGGAGAAGAGCCCTCTTACATTGATGGTCAGTGGAGAAGAGCCCTCTTACATTGATGGTCAGTGGAGAAGAGCCCTCTTACATTGGTGGTCAGTGGAGAAGAGCCCTCTTACATTGATGGTCAGTGGAGAAGAGCCCTCTTACATTGATGGTCAGTGGAGAAGAGCCCTCTTACATTGATGGTCAGTGGAGAAGAGCCCTCTTACATTGATGGTCAGTGGAGAAGAGCCCTCTTACATTGATGGTCAGAGGAGAAGAGCCCTCTTACATTGGTGGTCAGTGGAGAAGAGCCCTCTTACATTGATGGTCAGTGGAGAAGAGCCCTCTTACATTGATGGTCAGTGGAGAAGAGCCCTCTTACATTGGTGGTCAGTGGAGAAGAGCCCTCTTACATTGATGGTCAGTGGAGAAGAGCCCTCTTACATTGATGGTCAGTGGAGAAGAGCCCTCTTACATTGATGGTCAGTGGAGAAGAGCCCTCTTACATTGATGGTCAGTGGAGAAGAGCCCTCTTACATTGATGGTCAGTGGAGAAGAGCCCTCTTACGTTGATGGTCAGTGGAGAAGAGCCCTCTTACGTTGATGGTCAGTGGAGAAGAGCCCTCTTACATTGATGGTCAGTGGAGAAGAGCCCTCTTACATTGATGGTCAGTGGAGAAGAGCCCTCTTACATTGATGGTCAGTGGAGAAGAGCCCTCTTACATTGATGGTCAGTGGAGAAGAGCCCTCTTACATTGATGGTCAGAGGAGAAGAGCCCTCTTACATTGATGGTCAGTGGAGAAGAGCCCTCTTACATTGATGGTCAGTGGAGAAGAGCCCTCTTACATTGATGGTCAGTGGAGAAAAGGCCCTCTTACATTGATGGTCAGTGGAGAAGAGCCCTCTTACATTGATGGTCAGTGGAGAAGAGCCCTCTTACATTGGTGGTCAGTGGAGAAGAGCCCTCTTACATTGATGGTCAGTGGAGAAGAGCCCTCTTACATTGATGGTCAGTGGAGAAGAGCCCTCTTACATTGGTGGTCAGTGGAGAAGAGCCCTCTTACATTGATGGTCAGTGGAGAAGAGCCCTCTTACATTGATGGTCAGTGGAGAAGAGCCCTCTTACATTGATGGTCAGTGGAGAAGAGCCCTCTTACATTGATGGTCAGTGGAGAAGAGCCCTCTTACATTGATGGTCAGTGGAGAAGAGCCCTCTTACGTTGATGGTCAGTGGAGAAGAGCCCTCTTACGTTGATGGTCAGTGGAGAAGAGCCCTCTTACATTGATGGTCAGTGGAGAAGAGCCCTCTTACGTTGATGGTCAGTGGAGAAGAGCCCTCTTACATTGATGGTCAGTGGAGAAGAGCCCTCTTACATTGATGGTCAGTGGAGAAGAGCCCTCTTACATTGATGGTCAGTGGAGAAGAGCCCTCTTACATTGATGGTCAGTGGAGAAGAGCCCTCTTACATTGATGGTCAGTGGAGAAGAGCCCTCTTACATTGATGGTCAGTGGAGAAGAGCCCTCTTACGTTGATGGTCAGTGGAGAAGAGCCCTCTTACGTTGATGGTCAGTGGAGAAGAGCCCTCTTACATTGATGGTCAGTGGAGAAGAGCCCTCTTACGTTGATGGTCAGTGGAGAAGAGCCCTCTTACATTGATGGTCAGTGGAGAAGAGCCCTCTTACATTGATGGTCAGTGGAGAAGAGCCCTCTTACATTGATGGTCAGTGGAGAAGAGCCCTCTTACATTGATGGTCAGTGGAGAAGAGCCCTCTTACATTGATGGTCAGTGGAGAAGAGCCCTCTTACATTGGTGGTCAGTGGAGAAGAGCCCTCTTACATTGATGGTCAGTGGAGAAGAGCCCTCTTACATTGATGGTCAGTGGAGAAGAGCCCTCTTACATTGATGGTCAGTGGAGAAGAGCCCTCTTACGTTGATGGTCAGTGGAGAAGAGCCCTCTTACGTTGATGGTCAGTGGAGAAGAGCCCTCTTACATTGATGGTCAGTGGAGAAGAGCCCTCTTACATTGATGGTCAGTGGAGAAGAGCCCTCTTACATTGATGGTCAGTGGAGAAGAGCCCTCTTACATTGATGGTCAGTGGAGAAGAGCCCTCTTACATTGATGGTCAGAGGAGAAGAGCCCTCTTACATTGATGGTCAGTGGAGAAGAGCCCTCTTACGTTGATGGTCAGTGGAGAAGAGCCCTCTTACGTTGATGGTCAGTGGAGAAGAGCCCTCTTACATTGATGGTCAGTGGAGAAGAGCCCTCTTACGTTGATGGTCAGTGGAGAAGAGCCCTCTTACATTGATGGTCAGTGGAGAAGAGCCCTCTTACATTGATGGTCAGTGGAGAAGAGCCCTCTTACATTGATGGTCAGTGGAGAAGAGCCCTCTTACATTGATGGTCAGTGGAGAAGAGCCCTCTTACATTGGTGGTCAGTGGGCAAAGGCCCCCAAGGTCAGTGAAGAGTCTACAAGGATTGTTGGTATGAGTGTAAGGTAAGAAAAGAGTCATATAATATAATACGGATGGTGTCTCATATCACTTCCAGGTTCACGCTATCCCTCTGCGCTCCTCCTGGGTGATGACCTGCTCCTACGCACCTTCCGGGAACTTTGTTGCTTGCGGCGGATTGGACAACATGTGCTCCATATACAACCTGAAGACACGTGAAGGAAATGTCAGAGTGAGCAGGGAGCTCGCCGCCCACACAGGTCAGGCTCCGCCCACTGCGCTAATGTAAAATTCTAATGTTTCACCATTTTGTCTTTGAGATCTCTGTCATGTTTTTACTGTTGACTTGTTGGGGAGATCTCCCCCCACTTTGTGTTCTCTGTGACACCAGGACAAGAAATGTGGGGGTTCTGGAGTCACCAGCACAGGAAGACACACCAAGCAATAAAAACCTGACATTAATTTTAACCCCTCCCCCTCTATTCTAAATAATTGTGCCCATCATAGAGAACGTTCATTACTTCCTGTGCTTTTGACACCCTGTCACTGGGACAGGAAGTGCAGTTAAATGCCACCAGTGGGGACACAAACAAAAATGAAAACCCAACAGAGGTTCTAACCCTTCTAGATATACTTTACCTCTCTCTCTTCCTTCAGGTTATCTTTCTTGCTGTCGATTCCTCGATGACAACCAGATTGTGACCAGTTCCGGTGACACCACCTGGTGAGAAAAGCCTCAGATGTGATTTTACTGGCTGATGTATCCTCTGCACTTACTGACCAGTTCCCTTCCCCCTCCCCCCCCCAGCGCCCTCTGGGACATCGAGACGGGTGTACAGAAGACGGTATTTGTGGGTCACACGGGTGACTGTATGAGCCTGGCTGTGTCCCCCGACTTTAACCTCTTCGTCTCCGGGGCGTGCGATGCAACCGCCAAGCTGTGGGACATCCGGCAAGGAGAATGCAGACAGACATTCACGGGTCACGAGTCCGACATCAACGCCATCTGTGTGAGTATTGTGAGGAAGGATTGGTGGCACACGCCACGTTTTACAGGGAATGGTCAGTGAAAGATAACATTTCAATAATTGTCCCCAGTTTGCATAAACTCCAATTTTACCAAATTTTACCAATGTGACCGAATTCCATGAAGACAGACGATATAAACCAGAGAATGTAAAATCCAGACGCCGGGTCTTCAGTGGCCAATGTGGCTCAGACCCGGAGAATGTAAAATCCAGACGCTGGGTCTTCAGTGGCCAATGTGGCTCAGACCCAGAGAATGTAAAATCCAGACGCTGGGTCTTCAGTGGCCAATGTGGCTCCAACCCGGAGAATGCAAAATGCAAATGCTGGGTCTTCAGTGGCCAATGTGGCTCAGACCCGGAGAATGTAAAATCAAGACGCTGGGTCTTCAGTGGCCAATGTGGCTCAGACCCAGAGAATGCAAAATCCAGGCAATGGGTCTTCAGTGGCTCAGACCCGGAGAATGTAAAATCCAGATGCTGGGTCTTCAGTGGCCAATGTGGCTCAGACCCGGAGAATGCAAAATCCAGGCAATGGGTCTTCAGTGGCCAATGTGGCTCAGACCCGGAGAATGTAAAATCCAGACGCTGGGTCTTCAGTGGCCAATGTGGCTCAGACCCAGAGAATATAAAATCCAGATGCTGGGTCTGCAGTGGCCAATGTGGCTCAGACCCAGAGAATGCAAAATCCAGGCAATGGGTCTTCAGTGGCCAATGTGGCTCAGAGCCGGAGAATATAAAATCCAGATGCTGGGTCTGCAGTGGCCAATGCGGCTCAGACCCGGAGAATGTCAAATCCAGACGCCGGGTCTTCAGTGGCCAATGTGGCTCAGACCCGGAGAATGTAAAATCCAGAAGCTGGGTCTTCAGTGGCCAATGTGGCTCAGACCCGGAGAATGCAAAATCCAGACGCTGGGTCTTCAGTGGCCAATGTGGCTCAGACCCGGAGAATGCAAAATCCAGACGCTGGGTCTTCAGTGGCCAATGTGGCTCAGACCCGGAGAATGCCAAATCCAGACGCCGGGTCTGCAGTGGCCAATGTGGCTCAGACCCGGAGAATGCAAAATCCAGACGCTGGGTCTTCAGTGGCCAATGTGGCTCAGACCCGGAGAATGCCAAATCCAGACGCTGGGTCTTCAGTGGCCAACGTGGCTCAGACCCGGAGAATGCCAAATCCAGACGCCGGGTCTGCAGTGGCCAATGCGGCTCAGACCCAGAGAATGTAAAATCCAGATGCTGGGTCTTCAGTGGCCAATGTGGCTCCAACCCGGAGAATGCAAAATCCAAATGCTGGGTCTTCAGTGGCCAATGTGGCTTAGACCCGGAGAATGTAAAATCCAGACGCTGGGTCTTCAGTGGCCAATGTGGCTCAGACCCAGAGAATGCAAAATCCAGGCAATGGGTCTTCAGTGGCCAATGTGGCTCAGACCCGGAGAATGTAAAATCCAGATGCTGGGTCTTCAGTGGCCAATGTGGCACAGACCCGGAGAATGCAAAATCCAGGCAATGGGTCTTCAGTGGCCAATGTGGCTCAGACCCGGAGAATGTAAAATCCAGACGCTGGGTCTTCAGTGGCCAATGTGGCTCAGACCCGGAGAATGCCAAATCCAGACGCTGGGTCTTCAGTGGCCAATGTGGCTCAGACCCGGAGAATGCCAAATCCAGACGCTGGGTCTGCAGTGGCCAATGCGGCTCAGACCCAGAGAATGTAAAATCCAGACGCTGGGTCTTCAGTGGCCAATGTGGCTCCAACCCGGAGAATGCAAAATCCAAATGCTGGGTCTTCAGTGGCCAATGTGGCTCAGAGCCGGAGAATATAAAATCCAGATGCTGGGTCTGCAGTGGCCAATGTGGCTCAGACCCAGAGAATGCAAAATCCAGGTAATGGGTCTTCAGTGGCCAATGTGGCTCAGAGCCGGAGAATATAAAATCCAGATGCTGGGTCTGCAGTGGCCAATGCGGCTCAGACCCGGAGAATGTCAAATCCAGACGCCGGGTCTTCAGTGGCCAATGTGGCTCAGACCCGGAGAATGTAAAATCCAGAAGCTGGGTCTTCAGTGGCCAATGTGGCTCAGACCCGGAGAATGCAAAATCCAGACGCTGGGTCTTCAGTGGCCAATGTGGCTCAGACCCGGAGAATGCAAAATCCAGACGCTGGGTCTTCAGTGGCCAATGTGGCTCAGACCCGGAGAATGCCAAATCCAGATGCCGGGTCTGCAGTGGCCAATGTGGCTCAGACCCGGAGAATGCAAAATCCAGACGCTGGGTCTTCAGTGGCCAATGTGGCTCAGACCCGGAGAATGCCAAATCCAGACGCTGGGTCTTCAGTGGCCAACGTGGCTCAGACCCGGAGAATGCCAAATCCAGACGCCGGGTCTGCAGTGGCCAATGCGGCTCAGACCCAGAGAATGTAAAATCCAGATGCTGGGTCTTCAGTGGCCAATGTGGCTCCAACCCGGAGAATGCAAAATCCAAATGCTGGGTCTTCAGTGGCCAATGTGGCTTAGACCCGGAGAATGTAAAATCCAGACGCTGGGTCTTCAGTGGCCAATGTGGCTCAGACCCAGAGAATGCAAAATCCAGGCAATGGGTCTTCAGTGGCCAATGTGGCTCAGACCCGGAGAATGTAAAATCCAGATGCTGGGTCTTCAGTGGCCAATGTGGCTCAGACCCGGAGAATGCAAAATCCAGGCAATGGGTCTTCAGTGGCCAATGTGGCTCAGACCCGGAGAATGTAAAATCCAGACGCTGGGTCTTCAGTGGCCAATGTGGCTCAGACCCGGAGAATGCCAAATCCAGACGCTGGGTCTTCAGTGGCCAATGTGGCTCAGACCCGGAGAATGCCAAATCCAGACGCTGGGTCTGCAGTGGCCAATGCGGCTCAGACCCAGAGAATGTAAAATCCAGACGCTGGGTCTTCAGTGGCCAATGTGGCTCCAACCCGGAGAATGCAAAATCCAAATGCTGGGTCTTCAGTGGCCAATGTGGCTCAGAGCCGGAGAATATAAAATCCAGATGCTGGGTCTGCAGTGGCCAATGTGGCTCAGACCCAGAGAATGCAAAATCCAGGTAATGGGTCTTCAGTGGCCAATGTGGCTCAGAGCCGGAGAATATAAAATCCAGATGCTGGGTCTGCAGTGGCCAATGCGGCTCAGACCCGGAGAATGTCAAATCCAGACGCCGGGTCTTCAATGGCCAATGTGGCTCAGACCCGGAGAATGTAAAATCCAGAAGCTGGGTCTTCAGTGGCCAATGTGGCTCAGACCCGGAGAATGCAAAATCCAGACGCTGGGTCTTCAGTGGCCAATGTGGCTCAGACCCGGAGAATGCAAAATCCAGACGCTGGGTCTTCAGTGGCCAATGTGGCTCAGACCCGGAGAATGCCAAATCCAGACGCCGGGTCTGCAGTGGCCAATGTGGCTCAGACCCGGAGAATGCAAAATCCAGACGCTGGGTCTTCAGTGGCCAATGTGGCTCAGACCCGGAGAATGCCAAATCCAGACGCTGGGTCTTCAGTGGCCAACGTGGCTCAGACCCGGAGAATGCCAAATCCAGACGCCGGGTCTGCAGTGGCCAATGCGGCTCAGACCCAGAGAATGTAAAATCCAGATGCTGGGTCTTCAGTGGCCAATGTGGCTCCAACCCGGAGAATGCAAAATCCAAATGCTGGGTCTTCAGTGGCCAATGTGGCTTAGACCCGGAGAATGTAAAATCCAGACGCTGGTTCTTCAGTGGCCAATGTGGCTCAGACCCAGAGAATGCAAAATCCAGGCAATGGGTCTTCAGTGGCCAATGTGGCTCAGACCCGGAGAATGTAAAATCCAGATGCTAGGTCTTCAGTGGCCAATGTGGCTCAGACCCGGAGAATGCAAAATCCAGGCAATGGGTCTTCAGTGGCCAATGTGGCTCAGACCCGGAGAATGCCAAATCCAGACGCTGGGTCTTCAGTGGCCAATGTGGCTCAGACCCGGAGAATGCCAAATCCAGACGCTGGGTCTGCAGTGGCCAATGCGGCTCAGACCCAGAGAATGTAAAATCCAGACGCTGGGTCTTCAGTGGCCAATGTGGCTCCAACCCGGAGAATGCAAAATCCAAATGCTGGGTCTTCAGTGGCCAATGTGGCTTAGACCCAGAGAATGTAAAATCCAGACGCTGGGTCTTCAGTGGCCAATGTGGCTCAGACCCGGAGAATGCAAAATCCAGGCAATGGGTCTTCAGTGGCCAATGTGGCTCAGACCCGGAGAATGTAAAATCCAGACGCTGGGTCTTCAGTGGCCAATGTGGCTCAGACCCGGAGAATGCAAAATCCAGGCAATGGGTCTTCAGTGGCCAATGTGGCTCAGACCCGGAGAATGTAAAATCCAGACGCTGGGTCTTCAGTGGCCAATGTGGCTCAGACCCGGAGAATGCCAAATCCAGACGCTGGGTCTTCAGTGGCCAATGTGGCTCAGACCCGGAGAATGCCAAATCCAGACGCTGGGTCTGCAGTGGCCAATGCGGCTCAGACCCAGAGAATGTAAAATCCAGACGCTGGGTCTTCAGTGGCCAATGTGGCTCCAACCCGGAGAATGCAAAATCCAAATGCTGGGTCTTCAGTGGCCAATGTGGCTCAGAGCCGGAGAATATAAAATCCAGATGCTGGGTCTGCAGTGGCCAATGTGGCTCAGACCCAGAGAATGCAAAATCCAGGCAATGGGTCTTCAGTGGCCAATGTGGCTCAGAGCCGGAGAATATAAAATCCAGATGCTGGGTCTGCAGTGGCCAATGCGGCTCAGACCCGGAGAATGTCAAATCCAGACGCCGGGTCTTCAGTGGCCAATGTGGCTCAGACCCGGAGAATGTAAAATCCAGAAGCTGGGTCTTCAGTGGCCAATGTGGCTCAGACCCGGAGAATGCAAAATCCAGACGCTGGGTCTTCAGTAGCCAATGTGGCTCAGACCCGGAGAATGCAAAATCCAGACGCTGGGTCTTCAGTGGCCAATGTGGCTCAGACCCGGAGAATGCCAAATCCAGACGCCGGGTCTGCAGTGGCCAATGTGGCTCAGACCCGGAGAATGCAAAATCCAGACGCTGGGTCTTCAGTGGCCAATGTGGCTCAGACCCGGAGAATGCCAAATCCAGACGCTGGGTCTTCAGTGGCCAACGTGGCTCAGACCCGGAGAATGCCAAATCCAGACGCCGGGTCTGCAGTGGCCAATGCGGCTCAGACCCAGAGAATGTAAAATCCAGATGCTGGGTCTTCAGTGGCCAATGTGGCTCCAACCCGGAGAATGCAAAATCCAAATGCTGGGTCTTCAGTGGCCAATGTGGCTTAGACCCGGAGAATGTAAAATCCAGACGCTGGTTCTTCAGTGGCTAATGTGGCTCAGACCCAGAGAATGCAAAATCCAGGTAATGGGTCTTCAGTGGCCAATGTGGCTCAGAGCCGGAGAATATAAAATCCAGATGCTGGGTCTGCAGTGGCCAATGCGGCTCAGACCCGGAGAATGTCAAATCCAGACGCCGGGTCTTCAGTGGCCAATGTGGCTCAGACCCGGAGAATGTAAAATCCAGAAGCTGGGTCTTCAGTGGCCAATGTGGCTCAGACCCGGAGAATGCAAAATCCAGACGCTGGGTCTTCAGTGGCCAATGTGGCTCAGACCCGGAGAATGCAAAATCCAGACGCTGGGTCTTCAGTGGCCAATGTGGCTCAGACCCGGAGAATGCCAAATCCAGACGCCGGGTCTGCAGTGGCCAATGTGGCTCAGACCCGGAGAATGCAAAATCCAGACGCTGGGTCTTCAGTGGCCAATGTGGCTCAGACCCGGAGAATGCCAAATCCAGACGCTGGGTCTTCAGTGGCCAACGTGGCTCAGACCCGGAGAATGCCAAATCCAGACGCCGGGTCTGCAGTGGCCAATGCGGCTCAGACCCAGAGAATGTAAAATCCAGATGCTGGGTCTTCAGTGGCCAATGTGGCTCCAACCCGGAGAATGCAAAATCCAAATGCTGGGTCTTCAGTGGCCAATGTGGCTTAGACCCGGAGAATGTAAAATCCAGACGCTGGTTCTTCAGTGGCCAATGTGGCTCAGACCCAGAGAATGCAAAATCCAGGCAATGGGTCTTCAGTGGCCAATGTGGCTCAGACCCGGAGAATGTAAAATCCAGATGCTAGGTCTTCAGTGGCCAATGTGGCTCAGACCCGGAGAATGCAAAATCCAGGCAATGGGTCTTCAGTGGCCAATGTGGCTCAGACCCGGAGAATGCCAAATCCAGACGCTGGGTCTTCAGTGGCCAATGTGGCTCAGACCCGGAGAATGCCAAATCCAGACGCTGGGTCTGCAGTGGCCAATGCGGCTCAGACCCAGAGAATGTAAAATCCAGACGCTGGGTCTTCAGTGGCCAATGTGGCTCCAACCCGGAGAATGCAAAATCCAAATGCTGGGTCTTCAGTGGCCAATGTGGCTTAGACCCAGAGAATGTAAAATCCAGACGCTGGGTCTTCAGTGGCCAATGTGGCTCAGACCCGGAGAATGCAAAATCCAGGCAATGGGTCTTCAGTGGCCAATGTGGCTCAGACCCGGAGAATGTAAAATCCAGACGCTGGGTCTTCAGTGGCCAATGTGGCTCAGACCCGGAGAATGCAAAATCCAGGCAATGGGTCTTCAGTGGCCAATGTGGCTCAGACCCGGAGAATGTAAAATCCAGACGCTGGGTCTTCAGTGGCCAATGTGGCTCAGACCCGGAGAATGCCAAATCCAGACGCTGGGTCTTCAGTGGCCAATGTGGCTCAGACCCGGAGAATGCCAAATCCAGACGCTGGGTCTGCAGTGGCCAATGCGGCTCAGACCCAGAGAATGTAAAATCCAGACGCTGGGTCTTCAGTGGCCAATGTGGCTCCAACCCGGAGAATGCAAAATCCAAATGCTGGGTCTTCAGTGGCCAATGTGGCTCAGAGCCGGAGAATATAAAATCCAGATGCTGGGTCTGCAGTGGCCAATGTGGCTCAGACCCAGAGAATGCAAAATCCAGGCAATGGGTCTTCAGTGGCCAATGTGGCTCAGAGCCGGAGAATATAAAATCCAGATGCTGGGTCTGCAGTGGCCAATGCGGCTCAGACCCGGAGAATGTCAAATCCAGACGCCGGGTCTTCAGTGGCCAATGTGGCTCAGACCCGGAGAATGTAAAATCCAGAAGCTGGGTCTTCAGTGGCCAATGTGGCTCAGACCCGGAGAATGCAAAATCCAGACACTGGGTCTTCAGTAGCCAATGTGGCTCAGACCCGGAGAATGCAAAATCCAGACGCTGGGTCTTCAGTGGCCAATGTGGCTCAGACCCGGAGAATGCCAAATCCAGACGCCGGGTCTGCAGTGGCCAATGTGGCTCAGACCCGGAGAATGCAAAATCCAGACGCTGGGTCTTCAGTGGCCAATGTGGCTCAGACCCGGAGAATGCCAAATCCAGACGCTGGGTCTTCAGTGGCCAACGTGGCTCAGACCCGGAGAATGCCAAATCCAGACGCCGGGTCTGCAGTGGCCAATGCGGCTCAGACCCAGAGAATGTAAAATCCAGATGCTGGGTCTTCAGTGGCCAATGTGGCTCCAACCCGGAGAATGCAAAATCCAAATGCTGGGTCTTCAGTGGCCAATGTGGCTTAGACCCGGAGAATGTAAAATCCAGACGCTGGTTCTTCAGTGGCCAATGTGGCTCAGACCCAGAGAATGCAAAATCCAGGCAATGGGTCTTCAGTGGCCAATGTGGCTCAGACCCGGAGAATGTAAAATCCAGATGCTGGGTCTTCAGTGGCCAATGTGGCTCAGACCCGGAGAATGCAAAATCCAGGCAATGGGTCTTCAGTGGCCAATGTGGCTCAGACCCGGAGAATGCCAAATCCAGACGCTGGGTCTTCAGTGGCCAATGTGGCTCAGACCCGGAGAATGCCAAATCCAGACGCTGGGTCTGCAGTGGCCAATGCGGCTCAGACCCAGAGAATGTAAAATCCAGACGCTGGGTCTTCAGTGGCCAATGTGGCTCCAACCCAGAGAATGCAAAATCCAACTGCTGGGTCTTCAGTGGCCAATGTGGCTTAGACCCAGAGAATGTAAAATCCAGACGCTGGGTCTTCAGTGGCCAATGTGGCTCAGACCCAGAGAATGCAAAATCCAGGCAATGGGTCTTCAGTGGCCAATGTGGCTCAGACCCGGAGAATGCCAAATCCAGACGCTGGGTCTGCAGTGGCCAATGTGGCTCAGACCCGGAGAATGCCAAATCCAGACGCCGGGTCTGCAGTGGCCAATGCGGCTCAGACCCGGAGAATGTCAAATCCAGACGCCGGGTCTTCAGTGGCCAATGTGGCTCAGACCCGGAGAATGTAAAATCCAGAAGCTGGGTCTTCAGTGGCCAATGTGGCTCAGACCCGGAGAATGCAAAATCCAGACGCTGGGTCTTCAGTGGCCAATGTGGCTCAGACCCGGAGAATGCAAAATCCAGACGCTGGGTCTTCAGTGGCCAATGTGGCTCAGACCCGGAGAATGCCAAATCCAGACGCCGGGTCTGCAGTGGCCAATGTGACTCAGACCCGGAGAATGCAAAATCCAGACGCTGGGTCTTCAGTGGCCAATGTGGCTCAGACCCGGAGAATGCAAAATCCAGACGCTGGGTCTTCAGTGGCCAATGTGGCTCAGACCCGGAAAATGCCAAATCCAGACGCTGGGTCTTCAGTGGCCAATGTGGCTCAGACCTGGAGAATGCCAAATCCAGACGCCGGGTCTGCAGTGGCCAATGTGGCTCAGACCCGGAGAATGCAAAATCCAGACGCTGGGTCTTCAGTGGCCAATGTGGCTCAGACCTGGAAAATGCCAAATCCAGACGCTGGGTCTGCAGTGGCCAACGTGGCTCAGACCCAGAGAATGCCAAATCCAGACTCCGGGTCTGCAGTGGCCAATGCGGCTCAGACCCAGAGAATGTAAAATCCAGACGCTGGGTCTTCAGTGGCCAATGTGGCTCCAACCCGGAGAATGCAAAATCCAGGCAATGGGTCTTCAGTGGCCAATGTGGCTCAGACCCGGAGAATGTAAAATCCAGATGCTGGGTCTTCAGTGGCCAATGTGGCTCAGACCCGGAGAATGCAAAATCCAGGCAATGGGTCTTCAGTGGCCAATGTGGCTCAGACCCGGAGAATGTAAAATCCAGACGCCGGGTCTTCAGTGGCCAATGTGGCTCAGACCCAGAGAATGCAAAATCCAGACGCTGGGTCTTCAGTGGCCAATGTGGCTCAGACCCGGAGAATGCCAAATCCAGACGCTGGGTCTTCAGTGGCCAATGTGGCTCAGACCCGGAGAATGCAAAATCCAGACGCTGGGTCTTCAGTGGCCAATGTGGCTCAGACCCGGAGAATGCCAAATCCAGACGCCGGGTCTGCAGTGGCCAATGTGGCTCAGACCCGGAGAATGCAAAATCCAGACGCTGGGTCTGCAGTGGCCAATGTGGCTCAGACCCGGAGAATGCCAAATCTAGACGCCGGGTCTGCAGTGGCCAATGCGGCTCAGACCCGGAGAATGTCAAATCCAGACGCGGGTCTTCAGTGGCCAATGTGGCTCAGACCCGGAGAATGTAAAATCCAGAAGCTGGGTCTTCAGTGGCCAATGTGGCTCAGACCCGGAGAATGCAAAATCCAGACGCTGGGTCTTCAGTGGCCAATGTGGCTCAGACCCGGAGAATGCAAAATCCAGACGCTGGGTCTTCAGTGGCCAATGTGGCTCAGACCCGGAGAATGCCAAATCCAGACTCCGGGTCTGCAGTGGCCAATGTGGCTCAGACCCGGAGAATGCAAAATCCAGACGCTGGGTCTTCAGTGGCCAATGTGGCTCAGACCCGGAGAATGCAAAATCCAGACGCTGGGTCTTCAGTGGCCAATGTGGCTCAGACCCGGAGAATGCCAAATCCAGACGCCGGGTCTGCAGTGGCCAATGTGGCTCAGACCCGGAGAATGCAAAATCCAGACGCTGGGTCTTCAGTGGCCACTGTGGCTCAGACAGGCGACCACAAGCGTAAAACTGGATGGTGAATGCGGGGTATAACTGCAGTGGGAGATGTGATGGTTGTCTGGCTCATTCTGTTCTTGCCATAGATAAATGATCGGCTTTTCTTGGAGTTTGGAATTCTGTTCGGCTCGTCTTGTGATGTTCTCCTGCCAGGTCCTCACTTTCCTTCTCAGCCAATAGGCAATAAAGTTTGGTCAAGGCCCCGCCCCCAACAATGAAGAGGACATCATCTCTCCGATATCCTCTCAGCCGGTTCACACAGAACTGTGTAAAGCGGGTTCAACATATTTCCCTCCACATTCAACTTTAACTTTCCTCATAAATGAATTGCAATCGCCTCAAATATCGATCGATGATCTATGATATTGGGAAAATGTTAACTTGCTTTAAATGACTTGTGTACGTTTCCCCCTAAGAGTCAGAGACTAGCGGGCAGCAAGCTGTGGACTGTGGCAGTGGTCTTCAAACTGTGGCCATTTGCTTGTCTTTATTTGGCCCTTCAATGTGCAGCCAATTGAAAATCCGGAATAAGATCAGAAATCTGTAGGCGATGGCTGTATGTGGCACTGCAGAATCGTGACTCTTCTGGTGGATACGAAATTATGGATCTCCTTGGGGTATTTGTACCATGTGATGAGAACCAATGGTGGCCTGCTCATTACGGGCGCTGCCCCCCTAATTTATGCGCCCGTCCCCCTGGTCTACATGCAGGACGCTGCCCCCCTAATGCCGGACGCATGGATTTTAATGGGTTTTTTCTTTTGAGGCACGTGATTAGAGCCAGAGGTTCTAATTGGCTTCAAAAAAGGGTGGGCTCGGGGCACAGAGCCCACCCACTTAATTAATTAATATTCGCTAATGTCTTCCTGCTTCTTCTCCCAGCCAATCAGGAAGCGGGTCCTGAGACCCGATTGGCCAGGGAGTCTGAGGACTTCTGGTCATGCGGGTCCCAGGACTCGCTTCCTGTTCGGTCCAGAGGAGAAGGAACGGCCCTGGCTCTTCCCTCTGCAACCTCCTCCCCGCTCCTCTACCGCAGCATAAGGTAAGTCCATGGATCGCCGCCCTCCTGATCATTCGTCGAAAGGGGTTGTGGGAGCGAGCGCCAGGGGGGGTGGAGGGTAGTGTGAGCAAGTGCCAGGGGGTGGGGTGAAGGGTAGTGTGAGCAAGTGCCAGGGGGGGGGTGAAGGGTAGTGTGAGCAAGTGCCAGGGGGGGTGAAGGGTAGTGTGAGCAAGTGCCAGGGGGGTGAAGGGTAGTGCGAGCGAGTACCAGGGGGGGTGAAGGGTAGTGTGAGCAAGTGCCAGGGGGGTGAAGGGTAGTGCGAGCGAGTACCAGGGGGGGTGAAGGGTAGTGTGAGCAAGTGCCAGGGGGGTGAAGGGTAGTGCGAGCGAGTACCAGGGGGGGTGAAGGGTAGTGTGAGCAAGTGCCAGGGGGGGTGAAGGGTAGTGTGAGCAAGTGCCAGGGGGGGTGAAGGTTAGTGCGAGCGAGCGCCAGGGGCTAGTACGAGTGAGAGGGGGCCAGGTTTGTTTGCCCCCCCAATATATTGAGCACCAGCAGCCGCCACTGCTGAGAACGTTCTATAATGTTATCTTCTCTCCTTTCCGGTCGCAGTTCTTCCCCAGCGGTCAGGCTGTATGTACGGGATCCGATGACGCCACCTGCCGCCTGTTTGACCTGCGAGCCGACCAGGAGCTCAGCGTCTACTCCCAGGACAGCATCATCTGTGGCATCACCTCCGTGGCGTTCTCCCGCAGCGGGCGCATTCTCTTTGCCGGATACGACGATTTCAACTGCAACCTCTGGGACTCGCTAAAGTGCGAAAGAGTCGGTGAGTTCCGGGACTCGATTTTTTATTGTCAGGGTGGAATATGTCAGAGATCGAGTCGGGAATCAGCAGCAAGGATGGCCAAATCTGTGTAGCTACACTAGGAACCTGCGACCAGACCATACACTGTATATATATATTACAATTAGTTATTAATAGTAAAACAAAAGACATCCAAAGATCAGCAAACAGAAAACATAAAGGTAGAAGTGAACCAAACCCTCCCAGTGACTAAATGAGCCAAGTAACAGAAATCCGAACTATATACAATATATACAAATGGGGAACACAGGAAAGCGAGGTCATCTGGAGGCGCAGGGAACATATAGGAGGGGGAAACAGAAACTGGGATCAGGAACAAAGGGACATAGGAACAGGACAGCGGGGTTCAGGGTATAAATACAAGGCAAGAGCAGGAACAGGATAGCAGTATCTGGCAGTAAAGCAAAACACTGCCGCAAAGTGTAAGAACAGAGGAGGGAATAAATACCCTCCCAGCAGCCAGCTTTAGATAGAGACTAATTACTGGAATCTGCTGATTGTTGGGAGACACCCACTGGTGAGTACCGGAACTACAACCCCCCACTCTGGGAGGCACAGAACTACAACCCCCCACTCTGGGAGGCACAGAACTACAACCTCCCACTCTGGGAGGCACAGAACTACAACCTCCCACTCTGGGAGGCACAGAACTACAACCCCCCCACTCTGGGAGGCACAGAACTACAACCCCCCACTCTGGGAGGCACAGAACTACAACCTCCCACTCTGGGAGGCACAGAACTACAACCCCCCCACTCTCGGAGGCACAGAACTACAACCCCCCACTCTGGGAGGCACAGAACTACAACCCCCCACTCTGGGAGGCACAGAACTACAACCCCCCACTCTGGGAGGCACAGAACTACAACCCCCCACTCTGGGAGGCACAGAACTACAACCCCCCACTCTGGGAGGCACAGAACTACAACCCCCCCCCACTCTGGGAGGCACAGAACTACAACCCCCCACTCTGGGAGGCACAGAACTACAACCCCCCACTCTGGGAGGCACAGAACTACAACCCCCCACTCTGGGAGGCACAGAACTACAACCTCCCACTCTGGGAGGCACAGAACTACAACCCCCCCCCACTCTGGGAGGCACAGAACTACAACCCCCCACTCTGGGAGGCACAGAACTACAACCCCCCACTCTGGGAGGCACAGAACTACAACCCCCCACTCTGGGAGGCACAGAACTACAACCTCCCACTCTGGGAGGCACAGAACTACAACCTCCCACTCTGGGAGGCACAGTGCCACCTGCAGGTGATGATAGGACCTGACAGATCTTCATTAAAACTTAAAGTGTATGTAAAGGCATTTTGTTGAAAGTTTTGGATAGAGGGGGGAGGGGTTAGATTTATTGTCAAGATTGAATTGCTATTACGTAGAAATACAGATACCATCCAGGGATAACCCAACAATTAAACATTTATTAGTGGAGACTGATGCCTTCAATATGGACTTAGAGTATAAAGAATGAGAGAGCCACAAGTTTATGACAAGTCCAGTATAGATTTATTAATCCCGATAAATAATAGGTAAAGCCAACGCGTTTCAAGGGCTCACAAATTCCCCTTCATCAGGGATTGAAGCCCAACCCTGGATAAAACAAATGTGCCCATGCAGGGGGGGCTGTGCCTGCTCTGTGAGGGCTAACGGCTCATTTTGTCGAGGGGAGAGGAGAAAGCTGTATACTGTAGTGCTCCCCCCAATCCATTGGTGGACTGTTCCTGACTTCCTCACGTCCAGAGCAGGGCTATGGGCTTGATGATGTCAGGAACAGTCCACTGCTAGACCGTGAGAGGGGGTGTGTTTAGGAGCCGTAGGGACCGGTCTTTTATGGGGAGGATCGGAGACTCAGGTAAGTATATCTTTGTTCTCCAATCCTCTAGACAAAAATGAGTGGTTGACCTGTGGAGTGCAGGCTTTGAATGATAGGAGAAATACGGGACAATGTGAGCAATGAATGAAGGACTAGTACAAGGTCCTCTGGCGTGTTCTCACCAGGCGGTGACACCAGAAGCTGAGCTGAAAAACCTGCCATATTGTAAATGCCTGTCTGCTTATGAGAAATGTATAGTATACGCCCATTTTTTAATGGTGGTGATTTTCCACAGGTGTCCTCTCTGGCCACGACAATCGCGTCAGCTGTCTCGGCGTCACCGTGGATGGCATGGCTGTGGCGACAGGATCATGGGACAGTTTCCTCAAGATCTGGAACTGAATACTTGCAATGCTATTTAATGCAGCAGAGACATAATCACTCCCCTCCCCCCTTCTTCACCCTATTTAACCCTATAAATGTTCCTTGGTTCACCCCTAACCTGCTCACCCTAGGGCTCCAGTCGGTGTTCCAGTTTCCTTCCCATCATTTATTAGGGATTGTTTGGTGACATTGGGCCTTACGCTCACAAGGCTCTGCAGGAAGTCCTCCTTGTTGGATATAACAACCTGAGGCCCTCCTCTTTTTGTTTCTTTTGCCCCTTGCTGCACTAAAATAAAATGAAAGGGGGAATCGGGTTGTTATGGACAGCAAAGACAGTTCTTCGTACAGATATTTCCTCCTAACACTCCAGTCTCACACAACACACCATCTACCGATGGCCTCCATTCTGGTGTTCACCTTCTACAACCGACTTCTGTGTTCCCTCAATACATTTAATTGCTGAAATCCCATAAAAGGGGCGAGGCAGGGAGTTCCCTGGTCCCAGCCCTAACCTCGCTCTCAGCATCCCCCCCCCCCCCCCCCCACATATACACTGGAACGCCTTATTTGTGATTAGGCAAACGTCCATCTTTAGAATAGATGTGTAAACTTATATAAGATATAAAAGTCCAAAGACCAATTAAAGGTGAAAGCAATCAAAGTGTCCTTCCAATTTTAATCGGTGCAAAGACCCAGTGCTCCCCACAGGATGGATTGGGCAAATATATCTTCTTACCAGATATTAAGACCTTCCAAGGTCTACAGGCGCCTCAGTGAGCATTCACCCTTCACTTTGGGTATGAACCGCCTCGGCTGTTCAGCTTCCTTGGTGGACTCCAATGATACAGATCCCCACAGCAGTTATCCTTTAGGGAACTCCAAAACCCGATCAAACAGAATACCGCACGGAAGAGGAAAATAAAGGTTCTACTTACAGCAAAGAATATTACAATTGGCTTTATTGGAAACACACGTTCGCCCAACACCCTCCACGAGTGCCACGACGTCACCGCCGCTCCGTGCCTAGCCTGACGTACGTTTCGTCCAATGGAACTTCTTTTGTGAGGCAGTAAAGTAGCCTTACCGCCTCACAAAAGATGGACTTTTGTTTTGCCTAATCACAAATAAGGCAAACAAATACACATATATACATGACATCGCAACACTTTGATATATATCATTTGTTGGATATGGTGTGTACATATTCGTGAGTGCTGCTTTTTTTTGTCACAAATCATTTAAGTCAATTTTTGTTAGTTATTTACACTAAGCACAATTTTCTTTTGCATACACTGGAGCCTGAGAGGGAGGTTGCAGAGTATAGAGTCATGTCTTAACAGACAACAGCCCCACTAAGAATCTTTCTGAGATGCATGTAGATTATGACTGCAAGGGATAAAAGATCATCAAATCAGATATGTGCCACTCACCCCCTCAGGAGCTGCTAGGTTTTTACGGGTCCTCCAAGCCTCCCTAACAGTGATTCGGCCCATAGCTGCACCCAAAACACTCGCTGAGCCACCAGTGGCAGCCAGATGACAGACTTCCACTCCGTCAAACTTTTTTTGTTATTTTATTGGCCTGATGTCCAGGGGGTAGAGGGTTGGGGGTACAGGATACCCAAAAACAGCAGCAAAAACCCCTCTGCTCAGTAGATTCTTCTAGCATCCTTTGCCTCCACTAAAGGCTAATGTAGAATTCTTTGCACCTCCTTTGCCTCTTCTCAGGCGAATGTAGGCGTGGTAGGCCAAACAGACAGCTACATTCAACAATCTTCAGCCTTCAGAGGATCTTTAAGCTGTGACCGGTAATCCGTAGTGGTGGACCTTTCATTTAGGACTGGTAATGTGTAGTAGTGGACCTTTAAGCTGGGACTAGGAATTCGTTTTTTTAAGACTTTAGGCCAAGACCAGCAATCTGCAGTAGTGGATCTTTAATCAAGGACTGGCAACTTGGCTTTGTTAAGCCCTTTAGCCAAGAAAGGCAATCTGTAGTAGTGGACCTTTAGTCCGAAACCAGAAATCTGTAGTAGTGGACCTTTAAGCCAGGACTGACAATTTGGCTTGGTTAAGCCCTTTAACCAAGATGGGCAATATGTAGTAGTGGAAATGTAAGTTGGCATTGGTAAAGTTTAGTAGTGGAACTTAAAGTCAGACTGGTCTTTTGTCTGTAATGCCGCGTACACACGAGCTGACTTTTCGACGGACCTGGACTCTGTCGTTCAATTCGACCATGTGTGGGCTCCAGCGGACTTTTTTTTCCCCAAAAGTCCGAAGGACCTAGAAATAAAACATATTTCAAATCTTTCCGACGAACTCGAGTCCGGTCGAAAAGTCCGCCCGTGTGTACACGGCATAAGACTTTAGGGCAGGACTGGCAGTCTGTAGTAGAGGGGTTTTAGTCCAGGACTGGCCATTTTGCTTTCTAAAACCCTTTATCCAAGATGGGCAATCTGTAGTATTGGACCTCTTGGCAAGGACTGGCAATTTGACTTTGTTAAGCCTTTTAACTAAGATGGGCAATCTGTGGTAGTGGAACTTTAAGCTGGGAATGGTAAAGTGTAGTAGTGGAGCTTTAAGCCTGGACTTGCAATTTGTCTTTGTAAGATTTTAGGTCGGGGCCGGCAATCTGTAGTAGTGGACCTTTAAGCTGAGACCAGCAATCTGTAGTAGTGGACCTTTAAGCTGAGACCAGCAATCTGTAGTAGTGGACCTTTAAGCTGAGACCAGCAATCTGTAGTAGTGGACCTTTAGACCAGGACTGGCAGTTTGGCTTTATTAAGCCCTTTAGCCAGGACCGGCAATCTGTAGTGGTGGACCTTTAATCTGAGACCGGCAATCTGTAGTGGTGGACCTTTAGGCCAGTACCAGTTATCTGTAGTGGTGGACCTTTAGGCCAGGACCAGTCATTTGGTCCTTTAGCTGAGATGGACAATCTGTAGTACTGGATCTTTAAGCCGAGACCGGCATCTGACTAAGCAAAACTCTTCTCCATCTTCCTTCTCCAAACAGCACACATTGAACTGGACCTCTCTCTGGACTCACCTCCTCCCCAGGCAGTAGACCTGAGACAGGGACCTCTGGACTCACCTCCTCCCCAGGCAGTAGGCTTCAGAGGAAAGATAGAGGACCCTTCACACCGACATCCTCTCCAGCCAAGGCCTAGGAAGGAAGGACCTTGGGTATAAACTCCTCAGTGATTGGCCAAGGCAGAATAAATACTCCCAACCCATTATATCTTCTCTTCACATTCCCTGGTAGCAGGCGGGAGCAATGTTCAGGGTTTAGGAGAAACTCAACAAACCCAGAGAGCAATGAGACTACAGCCTACCTGCCGACACAGAATAAAGACTAGAGACCCTCCAGCTATGGCGGGATCCCTACTGATACCAACTGAGGAGTTGCTGTGAAACCATTTTACTGATTCTAATCAGTACCAGAATCGGTTTGTTTAGCAACCCCCCCCCCCCCCGGGCAAGAATGCGGAACTGTGCCCCCTCTCCCACTGCTAATGCACGCAGTAGAATGGCTTTACTGCCCTCTGTCCATTGTTTGTCCCCTTTGCTCCTCTGTGCCCAGGGCAGCTGTCCCTTGTTCCCACCCCTTATCCTGAAAAGCGTTTATTAGAGAACGTTTTGTGTCTGTAGATGAGGCACAGACTACACACTTTACTCATCTTCATGTATTTTTCAAATCTGTGGCCTTCATTAAATGAATACCGGATGATCCCGCCATGAAGGTCTTTCTTCAGGCGCTTCTTGTTACAGCATGACAATTGTTTCCCAGTTGTGCTCCTGCACTGCCCCCTGGTGGAGACTCCATGTGCTGCTACACATTGCTCAGGCATGGTCCGCCTTCTCACCCGCAAAGCTGTGCCGCCCACTCTGGAGCACATGAATGTAGACAGGAAGTGGCTGAAGAAGACTGGAGGAGATCAGAGCTGGAAAAAAATGTTGAAAAAAAAAAGGGTTGGGGATATATGGGGAGCTCCATGAAGTGGTCATATAATCTCAACGGTATGGAGATGATGGGGTCATCTTTCCAAAATACACCCCACCATAGAACAAAGCGGGCAGTCACCTTCTTCAATATATATTATTTCCTCCGTAGCTACAGGTGCTCTTCAAATCTAAATCCAGCCCCCCCTTTAGTCTTGCACAGGTGTACCGGCTCCTCCCCCTTGAGTCTTGCACAGGTGTACCGGCTCCTCCCACTTCAGTCTTGCACAGGTGTACCGGCTCCTCCCCCTTTAGTCTTGCACAGGTGTACCGGCTCCTCCCCTTCGGTTGCAGGAAAGGTAAAATATAAGCAGAATAAACTTCACTTGTACACCCACTGCCCCTCCCCCGTCCTTGTCCGCTATCCCTCCATAAGACCCACAACACCACCATCATCATCCAATACCTACATTAACCCTTTCCTAGATAACATACCCCGCCCCCCCTCCCCCCTCCACGACACGACACGACACCGCTCACTGCACATGCTGCACCCATGTGTATATCAATTTTATTTATTATAATGAAGCCCCTCCCCCTTTTTCTGTCACTTTTTCAGATAAGTGTGTTTTATAGAAAGAGGAAAATAAAATCTATTTTAGGTCATGGCAGCAAAAGTCTTCTTTTGGTATCATTCATAGGAGGAGAGAAAACAGCCAATCAGAGATCGCGAAACCGACGCAAAGGGCGGATCTAATGTTGTCTATGAAGGTTCTCCCTTATCGGGGTCACATTCACCCCGAATTGTCCGTCCGCCAATCTGGGAGATGTTTGGCTGCTTATCTAAAGGGATTCCTTACAGCCCAAAGTGATTGTAAACCTCAGACATGAAATCTGAACAAAGCAAATCCCTCTATAGTGTGTACTTGTCTCAGTCCAGAGCACTGAGTGTCATTTCTGTCTGCTGCTCCCTTCCTCTATCTGCATGAGACTCCTCCCCTCCTTCCTCTGCTATGAGACTCCTCCCCCTCCTTCCTCTGCTATGAGACTCCTCCCCCTCCTTCCTCTGCTATGAGACTCCTCCCCATCCTTCCTCTGCTATGAGACTCCTCCCCCTCCTTCCTCTGCTATCAGACTCCTCCCCTTCCTCCCTCTGCTATCAGACTCCTCCCCTCTCCTCCCTCTGCTATCAGACTCCTCCCCTCTCCTCCCTCTGCTATCAGACTCCTCCCCCTCCTTCCTCTGCTATCTGCATGAGACTTCTCCCCCTCCTTCCTCTGCTATGAGACTCCTCCCCTCCCTCTGCTATGAGACTCCTCCCCCTCCCCCCTCTGCTATCTGCATGAGACTCCTCCCCCTCCCCCCTCTGCTATCAGACTCCTCCCCCTCCTTCCTCTGCTATAAGACTCCTCCCCTGCCTTCCTCTGCTATGAGACTCCTCCCCCCTCCTTCCTCTATCTGCATGAGACTCCTCCCCCTCCTTCCTCTGTTATGAGACTCCTCCCCCTCCTTCCTCTGTTATGAGACTCCTCCCCCCTCCTTCCTCTGCATGAGACTCCTCCCCTGCCTTCCTCTGCTATGAGACTCCTCCCCCCTCCTTCCTCTGCTATGAGACTCCTCCCCTGCCTTCCTCTGCTATGAGACTCCTCCCCCCTCCTTCCTCTGCTATGAGACTCCTCCCCCTCCTTCCTCTGCTATGAGACTCCTCCCCCCTCCTTCCTCTGCATGAGACTCCTCCCCTGCCTTCCTCTGCTATGAGACTCCTCCCCCCTCCTTCCTCTGCATGAGACTCCTCCCCTGCCTTCCTCTGCTATGAGACTCCTCCCCCTCCTTCCTCTATCTGCATGAGACTCCTCCTCTGCCTTCCTCTGCTATGAGACTCCTCCCCCTCCTTCCTCTGCATGAGACTCCTCCCCCTCTTTCCTCTGCATGAGACCCCTCCCCCTCCTTCCTCTGCATGAGACTCCTCCCCCTTACCCTCCCCCTCCCCTTCTATCTGCATGAGACTCCTCCCCCTCCTTCCTCTGCATGAGACTCCTCCCCCTTACCCTCCCCTCCCCTCTCCTTCCTCTTCTATCTGCATGAGACTCCCCCCCCCCCTGCTTCCTCTGCATGAGACTCCTCCCCCTTACCCTCCTCCTCCCCCCTTCCTCTGCATGAGACTCCTCCTGCTATTTGCATGAGTCTCCTCCCCCTCCGCTATCTGCATAAGTCTTCTGACACCAAGAGTTAAAAGGTGACAGGGGAGGGAGCTCCAGCACACAGCCTGTGATCGACAGCTTCAGCTCTGATCCTGTGTGCTGCGTGAAGGGGGGGGGGTGTCCCTTCCCTCCAATCAGCTCTCAGAGCTCTCCTCACTGAGCTCTGCAGAGTGTCATTAGAGCTCTCTGCTAAATGTTGGACTTTGAACGGATGTAGAGAAGAGAAGACTGCAGATAAACAGGTACAACTTATGTAGGAGGATTGGTGTCATCTCTGTGTATCACTGGAGGCCGGTCACTTCACTGGGGACATGGGGGGGTTTACAATCACTTTAAATTGGCTGAATACATTCCAGGGGCACCAAAAGATATGGGGGGCCGAGTCTTACAATTCAGCTGCCGTTGTCCCCGCAGAGTCAGTGTCTGTTCTTCTATCACCAGGGGAGGTGTTATTATGGGATAGCTGCCTGGAGCCCTGTGAACTTATTCCTCACTCTGTGTGTGGAAGCAGTGGTCTCTCTGCAGAGGTCTGACACTCCCCAATCAGCTGATGCTCCCTGCCGATTGGAGAGCTGTAGGTCTGACTCAGCAAAAAATAAAGGTTTTATTTTCGCTTATTACCCAGTGACAACGTTGTCACCAGAACAGGAAGTGAGGATGGGACTGAATACACAAAACTGAGCCCCATTCTATCCAATCCTGAGGTGATCGTTCATCAATTAGTGATGGATTGAGGTTCACCGTACAAGTGATAGCAAATAATGCATCAGAATATCCAACAATCCAACACATACGGTATCGATTGTCTCTGACGGATCCGATTTTCAATCCATTGAACACAAGTATTTAATTGATCTGTATTATGATCGGTTGTCTGTATGTTGACTGATCAATAAAATTCTGCCGTCTCTTGGAACTCTTTAGTAACCTCTAGAAGGGGTCATACTGGAGGCTCCGCCCCCCCCCCCAAGCCCCACCCCCCTTTGCTACAATGTAAAGTAGTGAGTGTACAGCTTGTATAACAGTGTAAATTTGCTGTCCCCTCAAAATAACTCAACACACAGCCATTAATGTCTAAACCGCTGGCAACAAAAGTCAGTACACCCCTAAGTGAAAATCTCCACATTGGGCCCAATTAGCCATTTTCCCTCCCCGGTGTCATGTGACTCGTTAGTGTTACAAGGTCTCAGGTGTGAATGGGGAGCAGGTGTGTTAAATTTGATGTTATCGCTCTCACTCTCTCATACTGGTCACTGGAAGTACAACATGGCACCTCATGGCAAAGAACTCTCTGAGGATCTGAATAAAGAATTGTTGCTCTACATAAAGATGGCCTAGGCTATAAGAAGATTGCCAAGACCCTGAAACTGAGCTGCAGCACGGTGGCCAAGACCATCCAGCGGTATAACAGGACAGGTTCCCCTCAGAACAGGCCTCGCCATGGTCCACCAAAGAAGTTGAAGTCACGTGCTCAGCGTCATATCCAGAGGTTGTCTTTGGGAAATAGACGTATGAGTGCTGCCAGCATTGCTGCAGAGGTTGTAGGGGTGGGGGGTCAGCTTGTCAGTGCTCAGACCATACGCCGCACACTGCATCAAATTGGTCTGCATGGCTGTCATCCCAGAAGGAAGCCTCTTCTAAAGATGATGGACAAGAAAGACCACAAACAGTTTGCTGAAGACAAGCAGACTAAGGAGATGGATTACTGGAACCATGTCCTGTGGTCTGATGAGACCAAGATAAACGTATTTGGGTCAGATGGTGACAAGCGTGTGTGGGGGCAACCAGGTGAGGAGGACAAAGACAAGTGTGTCTTGTCTACAGTCAAGCATGGTGGTGGGAGTGTCATGGTCTGGGGCTGTATGAGTGCTGCCGGCACTGGGGGGCTACAGATCATTGAGGGGACCATGAATGCCAACATGTACTGTGATATACTGAAGCAGAGCATGATCCCCTCCCTTCAGAGACTGGACCGCAGGGCAGTATTCCAACATGATAACCACCCCAAACACACCTCCAAGACCACCACTGCCTTGCTAAAGAAGCTGAGGGTAAAGGTGATGGACTGGCCAAGCATGTCTCCAGACCTAAACCCTATTGATCATCTGTGGGACATCCTCAAACAGAAGGTGGAGGAGCGCAAGGTCTCTAACATCCACCAGCTCTGTGATGTCATCATGGGGGAGGGGAAGAGGACTCCAGTGACAACCTGTGAAGCTCTGGTGACCTCCATGTCCAAGAGGGTTAAGGCAGTGCTGGAAAATAATGGAGGCCACACAAAATATTGACACTTTGGGCCCAATTTGGAGATTTTCACTTAGGGGTGTACTGACTTTTGTTGCCATTAGACATTAATGGCTGTGTGTTGAGTTATTTTGAGGGGACAGCAAATTTACACTGTTATACAAGCTGTACACTCACTACTTTACATTGTAGACAAGTGTCATTTCTTCAGTGTTGTCACATGAAAAGATAGGAGAAAAGATTTACACAAATGTCACTGAGGGGTGTACTTACTTTTGTCACATACAGTAGCTGAGTATGCGGCCTGCACAGGGGGCACTAAAATATCATCCAATGACCTCACCCTACAGGGATATGAGGAGCCTCCAGCATGACACAGACTAGTCTACCCAGGGCCAGGACAAGGGGTGGGCAGAAGGGGCGGCTGCCCTGGGCACTGTGGTATCATGTGAGGTGGGGGGGGCACACAAGGAGATTGGGGGGATGGGATTTGTGTTGGGAAGGGGAATGTGGGGGGCTACAGCGGTTAGGAATTGTTCTAGGAGGGGAAATTTGGGGCTGTGTGCTGGGAGTGGTAATTTAGGGGGGGATATGTGTTAGGAGGGGGGATGGGGGAAGAGGATTGGTGGTGGGAGGGGGGCTTGTGCTAGAAGAGGTGATATGGTGATACTAGGAGGGGAAATATTTTTCTTTTTTTTGGGGGGGAGGACGTTGTGCTAGTGAGGATGAATGGTGGGGGGGGGGGGGGGGATGTTGGGGGGAGGATTTGAACTAGGAGGAAGATTTGTGCTGGGAGGGGGGGTTTGAAGTGGCGGGGGGGTGTACTCAGAGAGGAAATTTGAGGGATTTGAAGGGTAGAGGATTTGTGCTAGAAGGGGTGATCTTTTGGGGGGCATTTGTGATGGGGGGATTTCAGCAGGGGGGTGGATTTTTACTGGGGGAGGGGGAATTTATGCTTAGAGAATAAGCATTCAGATTAGCGCTACATTTTTTTGTGTGTGTGTGGGGGGGGGGGGTTCCTGACACATAATGCTCGTGCATCTTGGGGGGCGCAGTTTGGCATGTTCGCCCCGGGTTCTAGAAGACTTTGTCCCGGCAGTGACACCACCACTCCGAGACCCTCTATCAGCCCCTTCACCTCCTCTCTATGGTTCCTGATTTGGGGAAATGTTCTCAGTAACAATAATAGAGAAGACATCAGTTACACTTTGTAGAATCTGGACTCAGAGAGACTTCGGTGCGGTTCCAGCATGGCGGTGGATGGCGGTGGATGGCGGTGGATGGCGGAGGATGGCGGTGGATGGCGGTGGATGGCGGTGGATGGCGGTGGATGGCGGAGGATGGCGGTGGATGGCGGTGGATGGCGGAGGATGGCGGAGGATGGCGGTGGATGGCGATGGATGGCGGTGGATGGCGGAGGATGGCGGTGGATGGCGGTGGATGGCGGTGGATGGCGGTGGATGGCGGAGGATGGCGGTGGATGGCGGTGGATGGCGGAGGATGGCGGTGGATGGCGGTGGATGGCGGAGGATGGCGGAGGATGGCGGTGGATGGCGGTGGATGGCGGTGGATGGCGGAGGATGGCGGAGGATGGCGGTGGATGGCGGTGGATGGCGGTGGATGGCGGAGGATGGCGGTGGATGGCGGTGGATGGCGGTGGATGGCGGAGGATGGCGGTGGATGGCGGTGGATGGCGGTGGATGGCGGAGGATGGCGGAGGATGGCGGTGGATGGCGGAGGATGGCGGTGGATGGCGGTGGATGGCGGAGGATGGCGGTGGATGGCGGTGGATGGCGGTGGATGGCGGAGGATGGCGGTGGATGGCGGAGGATGGCGGTGGATGGCGGAGGATGGCGGTGGATGGCGGTGGATGGCGGTGGATGGCGGAGGATGGCGGTGGATGGCGGTGGATGGCGGAGGATGGCGGTGGATGGCGGTGGATGGCGGTGGATGGCGGTCACTTATTTCACAATACAAACAATGTTGCGTCTTTCTTCTACAATGTAACCCACACAGAATTCTTCATTGGGGGAAACTATTTGTGAATTCTTTATGGTGTATTTTATAGATAGGAGGGGGAGGAGAACCTCACTACCCTCATATGGCACCCAATAAAAAGTCCATTGTCTCAAACATGAGTGTCCCCCTCTGCATCCAATGGTACGGAGCCCCTCACTGTCCATGAAAGGGGAGACTGTAGATGAACATGTCGGTTACATTTTAGTGCAGATGGTCTTCACCCAACAGAAAGACAGAGCCAAGCGCAGCGCATAACGTAAATGTATCCTATGCACGTTTTATGAAGCGTGATTAGCGCATGCAGCTGGAGGTAGCACAAGCAAGGCTTAAGATCATTGTGGCTCACAGAATTTTTCCAATTAGAAAGACACCCCTTCCTTCCTCACACGAGGCCTCCTGCCCTTCCCAACCAACCAAACCCCCCAACAGGGACCTCAATACTATCTGGGAAACCCTCAATAATGGGCATAACCTGCTCCCTGGGGGAGTCTCACATACAAGGACCTACACCCTGATACAAGAAGATCTTGCACTACAAGGCAAGCTACACTTATTTTGTTGTCCCCGATATCTGTGTTAAAATGCTGCACTACAGGAAAAATGCTTTGGGAGAAAATCATAAATTATACTTACCTTAACCCCAAGTTTCCAATAGACCTGCCTCAGTGAGGATCTGCAAAGAGGACAAAATCCCTCCTGAGATGTGAGCGAACCTGGAGGCCAACTCCAAGAAACGTCTGACCTCTGTGATCACCAACAAGGGTTTCTCCACCAACTACTAAGTCATGTTTTGTGAAGGGTTCACATACTTATTTCACTTAATAAAATACAAATCAATTTATAACTTTTTATGAAATGTGTTTTTCTGGATATTTTTGTTGTTATTCTCTCACTGTTATAATAAACCGACCAATAATATTATAGACAATCGTTTCTTTGTCACAAAATCAGCAGCCGATCAAATACTTTTCCCCTCATTGTATCTCAGCTCTGATGTTGTCCTCCGTGGTAATTCAGTTCTGCCACTAGATGTCCTCAGTCTTCTGGGATGGTTGACACGGGGGAATACTGCATCCTGGGAGTGCAGTGTCACGGACCCGCCCCCGAGGGATCAGCATGTTACCCTAGCCTGCCCAGAGATACCATCAGAATGGCGCTCTGCGCTCACATACAATCAGACAGCAAGTGGCGCCGACATCATCTTTTTAACAATTTCAGAAACATTGGGAATGGATATTTACTGATTGAAAACTCACAGATCCACTTTTATTAAATTCCTAATGGGTGCCACGCCCCAGATCTGGAATAATGCACCCCAAAAAAAATAAAAGGGAGAGCATTGCAGACTTTTTGGGGTTTTTTGTGCATCATCTTGCTGACATCTCTCTGCTCACTGATGGAAAAGATCCAAAAAGAAGAAGAAGGACCCCGAACATCACATGACCAGCCGGGAGACTTCAGAAAAAGGTACAAAAAATACAGCTGTGCTCAGAACACCCCCATGTAAAAATGAGTCCCCCCCCCTCCCACTTCTCACTGATCTCTATAAAGGGGGGTGGGGAAATTAGTACAGTAGGCACTCCTCACTCCTATGCTGGACAAATGAAGATACTAAGCCCCTCCCCCTCCCTGTGATCGCAGGGAGAACTGTCTGTGTTCCAGTTGGAAAGGTATTAAAAATTCTTTCTTAGTTCGGCTCCCAGAATTTTTGGGGCACCGGAGAGGAAATCCCAGACTAAGAAGAGGGGAGCAAAACCTGAATAATTTACAAAAATAGGACCCCAAAAAAATGTTCACTACCCCCACCTATTCTTTTTTCAGGACCCCCCCCCCCCCCCCCAGAGAACGATGCGGGGGTTTAAGGTATACGTTTTGTTACCAGATCCAATATTGGATGCTTTACCCCCCCAGGTGCCAAAAAAAACCAAAAACTTGAGACAAAAATGTTAAATACATTGTAAGTCCCAATCAGATAACGTTCTCCGGTTTTCCTTTCTGTGAGACTGAAGTGAATTTTGGGTCAGAACGTATTTCCTTTTGGGGTGATGTGGGAGAGGATTAGAGCCCCTGTTGGGGTTTTATGTTGTGGTGATGGGTTGGTAAGGAGCTGTGTGTTGGATTGTTGGGTTCTTCTGTCTTTCCCAGAGGTGACCCGTCCGTCACCGACCCCCAGTAACGTGACACACTTTACCGAAGCCGGACAAACCCTACATAGAAATACGGATCAGCAATGGCAGAATTACCCCGGGATCAATCACCAGAACCATGAAAGTGCAGGAGGTCAGTTCTGGGCGATCCCCCAGCTGTCTGGGAAATGTACAGAATGCTGAAGGTGAGTGAAAGTGAAACACAAATAACATTAGAAATGGAGGTGAATATCCTCGTAGGATGAAGGTAATGCCAACAAGAGTGCAGCCTAACCACTGGCCAATGGAAGATCAAACAGTTCTGCCGGTGGTGGGGGCCCATGAACTTGAGTTGGAGCGCTCACTCTCCGGTGGATGGTACAAATCCACCAGTAAGGAAAAGGGTGATGGGGTCCCCTTTAGGCAGAACTCCTCTGGTGGCAATGAAGTTCCAGCAACAACAACAAGTTCAGCACATATAATAGCGGCCAAAGGTCTCACCGGACCAGTGCTGTGCAGACGTCCTCCAGTCAGCTAACAGGTCCCCTGATGGTCACTCCTGTAGGCTGGATGGAGGTGGATAAGAGCTAGAACGCACCATCTTGGTTGGATGATGGTGGGTAGAAGGTGGGCCGCACGATCTTGGTCAGATGATGATGGGTGGAAGGTGGGCCGCACCATCTTGGTTAGATGATGGGTGGAAGGTGGGCCGCACCATCTTGGTCGGATGATGGTGGGTGGAAGGTAGGCCGCACCATCTTGGTCGGATGATGGTGGGTGGAAGGTGGGCTGCACCATCTTGGCCGAATGATGGGTGGAAGGTGGGCCGCACCATCTTGGTTGGATGATGGTGGGTGGAAGGTGGGCTGCACCATCTTGGTTAGATGATGGGTGGAAGGTGGGCCGCACCATCTTGGTCGGATGATGGTGGGTGGAAGGTGGGCCGCACGATCTTGGTCAGATGATGATGGGTGGAAGGTGGGCCGCACCATCTTGGTTAGATGATGGGTGGAAGGTGGGCCGCACCATCTTGGTCGGATGATGGTGGGTGGAAGGTAGGCCGCACCATCTTGGTCGGATGATGGTGGGTGGAAGGTGGGCTGCACCATCTTGGCCGAATGATGGGTGGAAGGTGGGCCGCACCATCTTGGTTGGATGATGGTGGGTGGAAGGTGGGCTGCACCATCTTGGTTAGATGATGGGTGGAAGGTGGGCTGCACCATCTTGGTCGGATGATGGTGGGTGGAAGGTAGGCCGCACCATCTTGGTCGGATGATGGTGGGTGGAAGGTGGGCTGCACCATCTTGGCCGAATGATGGGTGGAAGGTGGGCCGCACCATCTTGGTTGGATGATGGTGGGTGGAAGGTGGGCTGCACCAACTTGGTTGGATGATGGGTGGAAGGTGGGCCGCACCATCTTGGTTGGATGATGGTGGGTGGAAGGTGGGCTGCACCATCTTGGTTGGATGATGGTGGGTGGAAGGTGGGCTGCACCATCTTGGTTGGATGATGGGTGGAAGGTGGGCCGCACCATCTTGGTCGGATGATGGTGGGTGGAAGGTGGGCCGCACTATCTTGGTCGGATGATGGTGGGTGGAAGGTGGGCTGCACCATCTTGGTTGGATGATGGGTGGAAGGTGGGCCGCACCATCTTGGTCGGATGATGGTGGGTGGAAGGTGGGCTGCACCATCTTGGTCGGATGATGGGTGGAAGGTGGGCCGCACCATCTTGGTTGGATAATGGTGGGTGGAAGGTGGGCCACACCATCTTGGTCAGATGATGGTGGGTGGAAGGTGGGCCGCACCATCTTGGTCGGATGATGGTGGATGGAAGGTGGGCTGCATCCTCTTGGTCGGATGATGGTGGGTGGAAGGTGGGCTGCACCATCTTGGCCGGATGATGGGTGGAAGGTGGGCCGCACTATCTTGGTTGGATGATGGTGGGTGGAAGGTGGGCTGCACCATCTTGGTTGGATGATGGTGGGTGGAAGGTGGACCGCACCATCTTGGTCGGATGATGGGTGGAAGGTGGGCCGCACCATCTTGGTCGGATGATGATGGGTGGAAGGTGGGCCGCACCATCTTGGTCGGATGATGGTGGGTGGATGGTAGGCCGCACCATCCTGGTTGGATGATGGTGGGTGGAAGGTAGGCTGCACCATCTTGGTCAGATGATGGTGGGTGGAAGGTGGGCCGCACCATCTTGGTCGAATGATGGTGGGTGGAAGGTAGGCTGCACCATCTTGGTCGGATGATGGTAGGTGGAAGGTGGGCTGCACCATCTTGGTTGGATGATGGTGGGTGGAAGGTGGGCTGCACCATCTTGGTTGCATGATGGGTGGAAGGGGGGCCGCACCATCTTGGTCGGATGATGGTGGGTGGAAGGTGGGCTGCACCATCTTGGTCGGATGATGGGTGGAAGGTGGGCCGCACCATCTTGGTCGGATGATGGTGGGTGGGAGGTGGGCCGCACCATCTTGGTTGGATAATGGTGGGTGGAAGGTGGGCCGCACCATCTTGGTTGGATAATGGTGGGTGGAAGGTGGGCCACACCATCTTGGTCAGATGATGGTGGGTGGAAGGTGGGCCGCACCATCTTGGTCGGATGATGGTGGGTGGAAGGTGGGCTGCACCATCTTGGCCGAATGATGGGTGGAAGGTGGGCCGCACCATCTTGGTTGGATGATGGTGGGTGGAAGGTGGGCTGCACCATCTTAGTCGGATGATGGGTGGAGGGTGGGCCGCACCATCTTGGTCGGATGATGATGGGTGGAAGGTGGGCCGCACCATCTTGGTCGGATGATGGTGGGTGGAAGGTGGGCTGCACCATCTTGGTCGAATGATGGTGGGTGGAAGGTGGGCTGCACCATCTTGGTCGAATGATGGGTGGAAGGTGGGCCGCACAATCTTGGTCGGATGATGGGTGGAAGGTAGGCTGCACCATCTTGGTCGGATGATGGTGGGTGGAAGGTGGGCTGCACCATCTTGGTCGGATGATGGTGGGTGGAAGGTGGGCTACACCATCTTGGTCGGATGATGATGGGTGGAAGGTGGGCTGCACCATCTTGGTCGGATGATGGTGGGTGGAAGGTGGGCTGCACCATCTTGGTCGGATGATGGGTGGAAGGTGGGCTGCACCATCTTGGTCGGATGATGGTGGGTGGAAGGTGGGCTGCACCATCTTGGTCGGATGATGGTGGGTGGAAGGTGGGCTGCACCATCTTGGTCGGATGATGGGTGGAAGGTGGGCTGCACCATCTTGGTCGGATGATGGTGGGTGGAAGGTGGGCTGCACCATCTTGGTCGGAAGATGGTGGGTGGAAGGTGGGCTGCACCATCTTTGTCGGATGATGGTGGGTGGAAGGTGGGCCGCACCATCTTGGTTGGATGATGGTGGGTGGAAGGTGGGCTGCACCATCTTGGTCGGATGATGGTGGGTGGAAGGTGGGCTGCACCATCTTGGTCGGATGATGATGGGTGGAAGGTGGGCTGCACCATCTTGGTCGGATGATGGTGGGTGGAAGGTGGGCTGCACCATCTTGGTCGGATGATGGTGGGTGGAAGGTGGGCTGCACCATCTTGGTCGGATGATGGTGGGTGGAAGGTGGGCTGCACCATCTTGGTCGGATGATGGTGGGTGGAAGGTGGGCTGCACCATCTTGGTCGGATGATGGTGGGTGGAAGGTGGGCTGCACCATCTTGGTCGGATGATGGTGGGTGGAAGGTGGGCTGCACCATCTTGGTCGGATGATGGTGGGTGGAAGGTGGGCTGCACCATCTTGGTCGGATGATGGTGGGTGGAAGGTGGGCTGCACCATCTTGGTCGGATGATGAAATTGGGAAGAAATTAGTTTCGTTATTCGGAACTTTCCGTAAATTTGTAATTCAGATTTATCCGAATAACAAGAAATTCATTTGAATATTTGTTTTGGAATGAAGCGAAGCGCACACGTCTAATAAAGAAATGTTCAGGGCAGCTGCATTTGTTTTCTTTTTTTCAGGCTTCTCCCTTTATTTTCTCCTGAGGATCCTGCCAGTAACACCCTTCCTGTCCCGGGGTGATAACACTCACTCTACTGAATGTATGGAGGAGCAGCAGCAATGTCACCCCAGGACAGGAAATTTAATAGGACTACAGAACACCTCCCCCTCCTTCCATGTCCAGAACACAGGAGGGGGTGTTTTGTAGTCCGCCAAGGAGAACTGATAAAAGTCAGCACAGGCAGAGATCTGATGAATATTCTGGCAGGATCATCACCCTGAAGGCCCTCCTCACCACACACCTTACAATCTCCAACAATTATCTGGTACAAGGAAGATACAGATTGGTTGGATAGTTCAGGTCCTGAGACTACATAGTATGGATTTGGTGGATCGATGGCCGATTGTACAAAAATTGCAATGTGTGTGGGGTGACCCCGAAACTCATCAGTCTGAGATCTTTCTGAAGTTCCTGTAAACTATAGAACCCATCATCCATCTTGGTCGGATGATGGTGGGTGGAAGGTGGGCCGCACCATCTTGGTTGGATGATGGTGGGTGGAAGGTGGGCCGCACCATCTTGGTTGGATGATGGTGGGTGGAAGGTGGGCCGCACTGTCCCTGATGGTCTCTGAGTGAATGTGAATGGGAGGGACTTTATAATTATCAATCAGCTGCTGCACCTGCAGGGATCTAATGAGGGAAGTGGCAGGGTCTGCATCCCTTTAGAAGTGATTTCCTATTGGGAGTATCTCACCAGAAATGACATTTTTGTTGCAGGAAATGCCCAAAATCTGACTTGTATTTTCTGGTAAAATCAGTGAGATTGGTCATATCGCATTTTACAGGAAATGACAGCGGCTGCAGATTGGAAAAGAAATTTCTAATAATCAAATACAATCTGATCTGTGTAGCGATTGTATACAACATATTATTATTTTTTTAGTTACCTTTTAAGCTTTAATAATAAATCCAGGAAACTGATTGGCTCTCATGCACAGCCACACCAGATCCTGCGCCCTCCAGTGTTATTAAATCTCCTCCCCTCCCCCTCCGTGTACAGATATGTGTTATCTCTGTATATAGAGAGAAGTTATATACTCTGGAAGTGCATTGCTGCCATCTAGTGGTCATTTATTATTACTGCAAGTATTAATATTCTTACTTAAATCAGAAATATCAAACCCCACCAATCATTCGATGGGGCGGCTGCATTTGTTTTCTTTTCCCCCCTCTCTGTTGTCACCTGATCTGGTCAGCAATACACCTCCTGTATTAGAGCGCTCCCCACCCCCACTCTGGAGGAAGGAGCACAGGGGGCACCTTTGGGCAGCAGCATTGTCAGTCTGGGGTGGGGGTGGGGGGGGGGGGAGTGTTAGATGGATTAGCAGATTTAAATACACTAACAAATTACATCCGGCTCACACTTTATAAGCCGTTCCACAAGCAGTTTATTTTTTGTCTTTCATTAACAAATAAAAGCTGATCATTGTAGGCGCCCCTGTCAGTCGGAAATGGTTTCCAGGAGAGATTGTTCTGTTGAAAAAAAAAAAAAAAAACAACAGACTTACTGGCAGGATCCCCAGGTGAAAAATAAAGTAAAAAAAAGCCTAAAAAATAAATAAAACGAATGCGGCCGTCACATCGAATGATTGGGAATCTGCAATTTATTAGACAGAATATTGATGAAAACATTTCGATTCGTTAATCTGGTTATTTCGTTTTGTTCAATTCATTGATTTGTATTCAGAATTCATTTTATGTCTATCTTTTAAATTTACCGATTTTTTTCGATTCCAAACATTTGAATCAATAAAATTTTGAATCGTTTGGATTGAAAACTTTCGATTTTTATTTTTCGATTGGAATGCGGAAAAGCGAACGAAAAATCTTCCTGGAATGATTGCGACTCTCCTTGTTCTCTAATCGCCGTCCTCAGAAAAGTTTAAAGTTTGAATTTGATGTAAAATTCGATTCGAATTTCAGAATTTGGGAGGAATTTTGTTTCTTTATTCGGAATTTTCTGTAAACTTTGTAATTTATCTGAATAACGAGAAATTCATTGGAATGTTTGGGATGAAGCGATTCGCAGACGTCTGATTTAGAAATGTTTTCTGATTATCGCTTTACAAAGTATCCAATCATTTCTTATATCTCGGCTCCTCGGATGGGGCGGCTGCATTGGTTTTCTTTTTTTCAGGCTTCTCCCTTTATTTTCTCCTGAGGATCCCGCCAGTAACACCCTTCCTGTCCCGGGGTGACAACGATCACTCTACTGAATGTATGGAGGAGCAGCAATGTCCCCCCAGGACAGGAAATGTAATAGGACTACAGAACACCTTCCCCTCCTCCCAGAACACAGAAGGGGGTGTTTTGTAGTCAGCACAGGCAGAGATCTGATGAATATTCTGGCAGGATCATCATCACCCTGAAGGCCCTCCTCCTCCTCCTCACCACACACCTTACAATCTCCAACAATTATCTGGAAGATACAGATCGGTTGGATCGTTCAGGTCCTCAGACTACATAGTATGGATTTGGTGGATCGATGGCCGATTGTACAAAGATTGCAATGTCTGTGGTGACCCCGAAACGCATCAGTCTGAGATCTTTCCAAAGTTCCTGTACACTACAGAACCCATCAGCCACTGGGAGGAGAGCCAATCAATGGGTGAGGGGGGGAAATCCATCGGCAGAGGTGTCAGTGCCGGGGGGGCCCTGCTGGTTAGATAAGCATCGGCCGGGGTCACACCGCTATCCAGATTTCATATCATTTCCTGGAAATCTTCAACAGATACAACAAAACTCTGGAATTCCCGACCGCAGTTCTGGTAGATTGAAGGCCGATTGTACGGTCGGATTATAACGGGTTTGAGGTGACCCCGAAACACATCAGTCTGAGATCTTTCCTGAACACTACAGAACCCATCAGCCACTAGGATGAGAGCCTCACCTACCCCATGTGTGGAGATCGGGGCAACCCAAAGATCTGTGCTTTCTGGGTGACCATAGTCACCAAGAAAACAATCGGTAACACACTACACCGTGATCGACTGAAATCCTGCAGCCCCCGCAAGGTCCCCCTGCTCAGGAAATCACATGTACAGGTCCGTCTGAAGATCACTAATGAACATCGAATGATTCCGAGGAGAACTGGGGGAAAGTGTTGTGGTCAGAGGAGACCAAAATCCAGATCCTTGGCATCAACTCAACGTGGGAGGAGGAGGAATGCTGCCTATGACCCCCAAGAACACCATCCCCCACCATCATACATGGAGGTCCTATGACCCCAAGAACACCATCCCCCACCATCATACATGGAGGTCCTATGACCCCAAGAACACCATCCCCCACCATCATACATGGAGGTCCTATGACCCCAAGAACACCATCCCCACCATCATACATGGAGGTCCTATGACCCCAAGAACACCATCCCCCACCATCATACATGGAGGTCCTATGACCCCAAGAACACCATCCCCACCATCATACATGGAGGTCCTATGACCCCAAGAACACCATCCCCCCACCATCATACATGGAGGTCCTATGACCCCAAGAACACCATCCCCCACCGTCATACATGGAGGTCCTATGACCCCAAGAACACCATCCCCCACCGTCATACATGGAGGTCCTATGACCCCAAGAACACCATCCCCACCATCATACATGGAGGTCCTATGACCCCAAGAACACCATCCCCCCACCATCATACATGGAGGTCCTATGACCCCAAGAACACCATCCCCCACCGTCATACATGGAGGTCCTATGACCCCAAGAACACCATCCCCCACCGTCATACATGGAGGTCCTATGACCCCAAGAACACCATCCCCCACCGTCATACATGGAGGTCCTATGACCCCAAGAACACCATCCCCCACCGTCATACATGGAGGTCCTATGACCCCAAGAACACCATCCCCCTCCGTCATACATGGAGGTCCTATGACCCCAAGAACACCATCCCCCACCGTCATACATGGAGGTCCTATGACCCCAAGAACACCATCCCCCACCGTCATATATGGAGGTCCTATGACCCCAAAAACACCATCCCCCACCGTCATACATGGAGGTCCTATGACCCCAAGAACACCATCCCCCACCGTCATACATGGAGGTCCTATGACCCCAAGAACACCATCCCCCACCGTCATACATGGAGGTCCTATGACCCCAAGAACACCATCCCCCACCGTCATACATGGAGGTCCTATGACCCCAAGAACACCATCCCCCACCGTCATACATGGAGGTCCTATGACCCCAAGAACACCATCCCCCACCGTCATACATGGAGGTCCTATGACCCCAAGAACACCATCCCCCACCGTCATACATGGAGGTCCTATGACCCCAAGAACACCATCCCCCACCGTCATACATGGAGGTCCTATGACCCCAAGAACACCATCCCCCACCGTCATACATGGAGGTCCTATGACCCCAAGAACACCATCCCCCTCCGTCATACATGGAGGTCCTATGACCCCAAGAACACCATCCCCCACCATCATACATGGAGGTCCTATGACCCCAAGAACACCATCCCCCACCGTCATACATGGAGGTCCTATGACCCCAAGAACACCATCCCCCACCGTCATACATGGAGGTCCTATGACCCCAAGAACACCATCCCCCACCGTCATATATGGAGGTCCTATGACCCCAAAAACACCATCCCCCACCGTCATACATGGAGGTCCTATGACCCCAAGAACCCCATCCCCCACCGTCATACATGGAGGTCCTATGACCCCAAGAACACCATCCCCCACCATCATACATGGAGGTCCTATGACCCCAAGAACACCATCCCCCACCATTATACATGGAGGTCCTATGACCCCAAGAACACCATCCCCCACCATCATACATGGAGGTCCTATGACCCCAAGAACACCATCCCCCACCATCATACATGGAGGTCCTATGACCCCAAGAACACCATCCCCCACCATCATACATGGAGGTCCTATGACCCCAAGAACACCGTCCCCCACCACCATACATGGAGGTCCTATGACCCCAAGAACACCATCCCCCACCGTCATACATGGAGGTCCTATGACCCCAAGAACACCATCCCCCACCATCATACATGGAGGTCCTATGACCCCAAGAACACCGTCCCCCACCACCATACATGGAGGTCCTATGACCCCAAGAACACCATCCCCCACCGTCATACATGGAGGTCCTATGACCCCAAGAACACCATCCCCCACCGTCATACATGGAGGTCCTATGACCCCAAGAACACCATCCCCCACCGTCATACATGGAGGTCCTATGACCCCAAGAACACCATCCCCCACCGTCATACATGGAGGTCCTATGACCCCAAGAACACCATCCCCCACCATCATACATGGAGGTCCTATGACCCCAAGAACACCATCCCCCACTGTCATACATGGAGGTCCTATGACCCCAAGAACACCATCCCCCACCGTCATACATGGAGGTCCTATGACCCCAAGAACACCATCCCCCATTATATATATACACACACACATACATACACAGTGGGGACGGAAAGTATTCAGACCCCCTTATATGTTTCACTCTTTGTTATATTGCAGCCATTTGCTAAAATCATTTAAGTTCATTTTTTTCCTCATTAATGTACACACAGCACCTCATCCCATATTGTATACACAGCACCCCATATTGTACACACAGCCCCCCATATTGTACACACAGCACCCCATATTGTACACACAGCACCTCATATTGTACACACAGCCCCCCATATTGTACACACAGCCCCCCATATTGTACACACAGCACCCCATATTGTACACACAGCCCCCCATATTGTACACACAGCCCCCCATATTGTACACACAGCACCTCATATTGTACACACAGCCCCCCATATTGTACACACAGCACCCCATACTGTACATACAGCCCCCCATATTGTACACACAGCACCTCATATTGTACATACAGCACCCCATACTGTACATACAGCCCCCCATATTGTACACACAGCCCCCCATATTGTACACACAGCACCCCATACTGTACATACAGCCCCCCATATTGTACACACAGCACCCCATATTGTACACACAGCTCCCCATATTGTACACACAGCACCCCATATTGTACACACAGCTCCCCATATTGTACACACAGCACCCCATATTGTACACACAGCACCTCGTATTCTACACACAGCCCCCCATATTGTACACACAGCACCTCATATTGTACACACAGCACCCCATATTGTACACAGCACCCCATATTGTACACACAGCACCCCATATTGTACACACAGCCCCCCCATATTGTACACACAGCCCCTCATATTCTACACACAGCCCCCCATATTGTACACACAGCCCCCCATATTGTACACACAGCACCCCATATTGTACACAGCACCCCATATTGTACACACAGCACCTCATATTGTACACACAGCACCCCATATTGTACACACAGCACCCCATATTGTACACACAGCACCCCATATTGTACACACAGCACCCCATATTGTACACAGCACCCCATATTGTATACACAGCACCCCATATTGTACACACAGCACCCCATATTGTACACAGCACCCCATATTGTACACACAGCACCCCATATTGTACACACAGCCCCCCCATATTGTACACACAGCCCCTCATATTCTACACACAGCCCCCCATATTGTACACACAGCCCCCCATATTGTACACACAGCACCCCATATTGTACACAGCACCCCATATTGTACACACAGCACCTCATATTGTACACACAGCACCCCATATTGTACACACAGCACCCCATATTGTACACACAGCACCCCATATTGTACACACAGCCCCCCATATTGTACACACAGCACCTCATATTGTACACACAGCACCTCATATTGTACACACAGCACCCCATATTGTACACACAGCACCCCATATTGTACACACAGCACTCCATATTGTACACACAGCACCCCATATTGTACACACAGCACCCCATATTGTACACACAGCCCCTCATATTGTACACACAGCCCCTCATATTGTACACACAGCACTCCATATTGTACACACAGCACCCCATATTGTACACACAGCACCCCATATTGTACACACAGCACCTCATATTGTACACACAGCACCCCATATTGTACACACAGCACCCCATATTGTACACACAGCACCCCATATTGTACACAGCACCCCATATTGTACACACAGCCCCCCATATTGTACACACAGCACCTCATATTGTACACACAGCCCCTCATATTGTACACACAGCCCCTCATATTGTACACACAGCACCCCATATTGTACACACAGCACCCCATATTGTACACACAGCACCTCATATTGTACACACAGCACCCCATATTGTACACACAGCACCCCATATTGTACACACAGCACCCCATATTGTACACACAGCACCCCATATTGTACACACAGCACCCCATATTGTACACACAGCACCCCATATTGTACACACAGCACCCCATATTGTACACACAGCACCCCATATTGTACACACAGCACCTCATATTGTACACACAGCACCCCATATTGTACACACAGCACCCCATATTGTACACACAGCACCTCATATTGTACACACAGCACCCCATATTGTACACACAGCACCCCATATTGTACACAGCACCCCATATTGTACACACAGCACCCCATATTGTACACACAGCACTCCATATTGTACACACAGCACCTCATATTGTACACACAGCACCCCATATTGTACACAGCACCCCATATTGTACACACAGCACTCCATATTGTACACACAGCACCCCATATTGTACACACAGCCCCCCATATTGTACACACAGCACCCCATATTGTACACACAGCGCCTCATATTGTACACACAGCCCCCCATATTGTACAAACAGCACCTCATATTGTACACACAGCACCCCATATTGTACACACAGCCCCCCATATTGTACACACAGCACCCCATATTGTACACACAGCCCCCCATATTGTACACACAGCACCCCATATTGTACACACAGCACCCCATATTGTACACACAGCACCCCATATTGTACACACAGCACCTCATATTGTACACACAGCACCCCATATTGTATACACAGCACCCCATATTGTACACACAGCCCCCCATATTGTACACACAGCACCCCATATTGTACACACAGCACCCCATATTGTACACACGGCACACCATATTGTACACACGGCACCTCATATTGTACACACAGCACCTCATATTGTATACACAGCACCCCATATTGTACACACAGCCCCCCATATTGTACACACAGCACCCCATATTGTACACACAGCACCCCATATTGTACACACGGCACCCCATATTGTACACACGGCACACCATATTGTACACACGGCACACCATATTGTACACACAGCACCTCATATTGTACACACAGCCCCCCATATTGTACACACAGCACCCCATATTGTACACACAGCACCCCATATTGTACACACGGCACCCCATATTGTACACACGGCACCTCATATTGTACACACAGCACCTCATATTGTATACACAGCACCCCATATTGTACACACAGCCCCCCATATTGTACACACAGCACCCCATATTGTACACACAGCACCCCATATTGTACACACAGCACCCCATATTGTACACACGGCACACCATATTGTACACACGGCACACCATATTGTACACACAGCACCTCATATTGTACACACAGCCCCCCATATTGTACACACAGCACCCCATATTGTACACACAGCACCCCATATTGTACACACGGCACCCCATATTGTACACACGGCACCCCATATTGTACACACGGCACCCCATATTGTACACACCGTACCCCATATTGTACACACGGCACCCCATATTGTACACACAGCCCCCCATATTGTACACACAGCACCCCATATTGTATACACAGCACCCCATATTGTACACACAGCCCCCCATATTGTACACACAGCACCCCATATTGTACACACAGCACCCCATATTGTACACACGGCACACCATATTGTACACACGGCACCTCATATTGTACACACGGCCCCCCATATTGTACACACAGCACCCCATATTGTACACACAGCACACCATATTGTACACACGGCACCTCATATTGTACACAATACACCCCATATTGTACACACAGCCCCCCATATTGTACACACAGCCCCCCATATTGTACACACGGCACCCCATATTGTACACACGGCACCCCATATTGTACACACGGCACCCCATATTGTACACACAGCACCCCATATTGTACACACAGCGCCCCATATTGTACACACAACACCCCATATTGTACACACAGCGCCCCATATTGTACACACAACACCCCATATTGTACACACAGCACCCCCTATTGACAGAAAAACACAGAATTGTTGATATTTTTGCAAGATTGACAAGATTCTCCCGTGTAGTTCTGGGCTTTTATTTATTTTTTTAATAAATCTGCAAAAATGGCTGCAATATAACAAAGAGTGAAAAATTTAAGGGGGTCTGAATACTTTCCCTCCCCACTGTGTATATATATAAAATATCGTTACATAGTGAGGATCCCCCCTTACATCAGGGTCCCCAGTCACCCACCCCTTCTCTTCCAGAGGTACCCCTGTACCTGGCTGGTCTCCGTTGTGAACCTTGGACCCCCCGGCACATCTCTGTACCCCCCCCCCCTCCATGTTAAACGGACATCCAGGGGTGCAGGGGAGATGCTGGGTTTGGGGTCCCCCCACAACTGCAGAACAAGAGGGCCCAGTCGCAAGTGCAACTGCAGCGACCCCTATAGTTCTGCCACTGGCTCAAGAAGAAGCACATGAAGGTCATTGAGTGGCCTAGCCAGTCTCCAGACCTTAATCCCATAGAAAATATGTGGAGGGAGCTGAAGGTTCGAGTTACCAAACATCAGCCTGGAAACCTCAATGACTTGGAGAAGATCTACAAAGAGGACAAAATCCCTCCTGAGATGTGAGCGAACCTGGAGGCCAACTCCAAGAAACGTCTGACCTCTGTGATCACCAACAAGGGTTTCTCCACCAACTACTAAGTCATGTTTTGTGAAGGGTTCACATACTTATTTCACTCATTAAAATGCAAATCAATTTATAACTTTTTTGAAATGCGTTTTTCTGGATATTTTTGTTGTTATTCTCTCACTGTTATCATAGACCGACCAATAAAATTATAGACAATCGTTTCTTTGTCACAAAATCAGAAGCCGATCAAATACTTTTCCCCCCTCACTGTATGAGGATTATAAAGAAGAACTCCGGAATCTTTCTACTCATCCCAAATTAGAAATTTCATCACAGCAAATACTTCACCTGCGTATCTCCGGTGGAAGAACCTGATCTGCAAAACGCGTAGATTTCAGATCTCATCAACTAAGATGTAACAAAAGTCACCTCTGGACAGTTTATATTACGGGGGATCACATCTGATGGGAATACGATGAGGTCACATAGAAATCTTTCCATCGAACGTTTTCTTCTGGTAATTTGTCCACAAAATGTGAATTGTATTAGTTAAGGATTGTGCTTACAGACGCATTTTATTAGTTGCACCCTTAAGAGTCCCCGGGGAGTGACGGAACATGTAGGGAGCCATAGACCAATGCATAGCTCCCTACAGCTGACGCGTTTCACTTTTCCACGGGGTGAGGTGACCACTGAGTGGGAGACACATCAGGGGGTGTGGCTTCTGGAGCAGACCAGCTGAAGCCGGTTTCCTTTACACTGGGGGCCCAGTGGTATGCGGCTCCCTACACCTTCCGTCACTTTGTTGTAGTGGGCGTGGCAAGCCAGCCATTGGGGGAATCTTGTGTTAGCGCTTGGAGCAGCACTGCTTCTCCTCCAGAGGTCAGAAGGTTTCTCCTCCAAAACATGACCTGTCAATTACCAGACTGGAGGAACCATCAATAGACTACAAGGTGACCCCACAATATTTGTGCTCCATTGAGAAACACAGGAGGCGCCCCTACCACAGTGCTAGACAGGAGGAGGCGGGGAGAATCACCCCACAATACTGGAGGTGGGGGGCTGGGATTATAATATCCGTCTTTCCAGGAGGTGCATTATAGATGTCGGTGATCAGCGGGAGTGCCACCAATTCTACAATCGCTGTGTATTCGTGGCATCGCCCTCCAGGGCCCACTAATGGTGGCATCTTCTGGTGTGCAGAACAGACCCCCCAATATGCGGCTTCCATACAGACTTCAGGCAGCGAGCTCTGTGATTGGAGGAGAGGCCTGGTACTTACCTTCCACTGTACAGGTAGGTCTCTTATTCAGGATTTTGTCAGTGATCGAAGAACGGACAGCCGACTCTCCTAGAGATACAATCATTTTATAGAGGGGCTCCGCCCACAACACTCCCCCAACAGAGGCCCCTCCCATCACCTACCTGAGATTACAGGTAAAGATGGATGCCGAGAAGGGCTGAAAGGAGAGGTAAGTGGCCGTCTTTATACAAAAGGATGAAACCTTTTATATTCAGCATCAAGACGAGGGAAGAGATAGGAGACTGCCCATCCCCCACTTCACCAGGGAGAGAATACACAGCAACCTACAGTACACAGAACCCAGCACAGCGCCCAGCACCCCACACACACACTACACAGAACCCAGAACTGTACACAGAACCCAGCACACAGAAACGCACCCAGAACCCAGCACCCCACACACTACATAGAACCCAGCACAGCACCCAGAACCCCACACACTACACAGAACCCAGCACAGCGCCCAGAACCGTGCCCAGAACAGCGCCCAGAACCGTACCCAGAACCCAGCACAGTGCCCAGAACCCAGCACCCCACACACTACACAGAACCCAGAACTGTACACAGAACCCAGCACACAGAAACCCACCCAGAACCGTACCCAGAACCCAGCACCCCACACACTACACAGAACCCAGCACAGCGCCCAGAACTGTACACAGAAACGCACCCAGAACCGTACCCAGAACCCCACACATGACACAGAACCCAGCACAGCGCCCAGAACCGTACCCAGAACAGTGCCCAGAACCCCACACACACTACACAGAACTCAGCACCGCGTCTCAGCGCCTAGCACAGCATCCGGCATCGTTCCCAGCACAGAGTGGTGAACACTACGGCTCACAGCTCCATTCTGTGCTTTGGACTGTGCTGTGTACAGAGTGGAGTCTTGAAGTGACGAGCTCTCAGTGTACAAAGGAGAGCTCAACATACAGCACAGCGTACAACTAAACAGAATAATGTGCAGCACAGGGTAGAAAGTGGATTGATATATACAGTATAATGTACAGAGTGGAGTGATGCACAATATCGCATACAGGGGGGTGCTCAATGTACAGAGTGGAGTCTCGCACTGTCACATGTGCAGCTGTATAGAGAACAGAGCCGTGTGCCGGATTGTATACAATGATCAGAGTGAAGCCGTGAGCAATATCACATACAGCACAATGATCAGAGGAAGCCGCGTGTAGTGTAGTGTAGTATAGTGTAGTATAGTATAGTGTAGTGTAGTGTAGTATAGTATATAGTGTAGTGTAGTATGTAGTGTAGTATAGTGTAGTATAGTATAGTGTAGTATATAGTATAGTGTAGTATATAGTATAGTATAGTGTAGTATAGTATAGTGTAGTATGTAGTGTAGTATAGTATAGTGTAGTATGTAGTGTAGTGTAGTGTAGTATAGTATAGTATATAGTGTAGTGTAGTATGTAGTGTAGTATATAGTATAGTGTAGTATAGTGTAGTGTAGTATAGTGTAGTATAGTATATAGTGTAGTGTAGTATGTAGTGTAGTATATAGTATAGTGTAGTGTAGTATAGTGTAGTATATAGTGTAGTATATAGTATAGTGTAGTGTAGTGTAGTATAGTATAGTATATAGTGTAGTGTAGTATGTAGTGTAGTATATAGTATAGTGTAGTGTAGTATAGTGTAGTATATAGTATAGTGTAGTATAGTATAGTGTAGTATAGTATAGTGTAGTATGTAGTGTAGTGTAGTATAGTATATAGTGTAGTGTAGTATGTAGTGTAGTGTAGTATATTGGATGACTTGTATTGATGTTGGGAATAAAGTTAATATTTGAGTGGGATCCCATTTTGGAAATTCTAAAATGGAGATTACAAATAATTACACCCCCAAGAGATATAAAGATCGGAGAGGCGGGGTTATTACAGATGTCAGTTCTGCCCCTCCCCCGCACACATGGGGGGGGGGGGGGGTTTCCACAAACAACGCAAAACACATGAAAACCATCTCATCTCTTTATTACATGTTCGAGACTCATGAGGAGGATCACAGACTACAGGACACGAGGAGGACACAACTTTGTTCTAAACCGTTTACAGGAAGCGGAGGATTTGTGAAGGGGCGGGACTAACACTTGGCGTTGATGATTTCAATGAATTCTGGTTTCAGGGAAGCTCCGCCCACGAGGAAGCCATCAATGTCAGGCTGGGATGCCAGTTCCTTGCAGGTTCCTCCTGTGACAGAACCTGTGGAGAAGACAGGAAGGTCAGCAGCAGCTGGAGAAATATGGAACATCTTACAGACAGGAGACATTCTCAGGGATGGGGGTCACATCATTTGTAAAGGTCAAATAAAGACACCAGTCCAAGTTCAACCCGATACACCAGTCCCTCACAACATGAGGAACAAGGAATGGAATCACCAGACCGGCCTCTCAACCTACTCAAAAAAACCCGCCCCTTTAAATTGCCTTCCGGTCTCAGGGAACGGGAGCTAAACATTTATATCTACAAATCCCAATACATTGGTGTGATGTCAGTGTAAGGAATGTTCCTGACACTGGAAAAAATTAACCCCCCCCCTCCCCCCAATACCAATAGATTAATGGTGCCAGTGGGAACTTATCTGAGAGGCGGAAATTGCTCGAGGAACCCGCGATAAACTTTCCCAAAAGCAAGATCCAGTTTGCTCCAAAAAAAAAAAAAAAAAAAAAAAAAAAAAAAAAAGAAAATATTTCCTGATTGCTGTTGGATCATCTAGTAATAAACCATTAATGTATTTGGCTTAGAGGAGGTCCTGAGGAAGTCTCCAGGGGGGGAGAGGTGTCCCGAGGAAGTCTCCAGGGGGGGGGGGGGGGGGGGGGGGGAGGAGGGGTCCCGAGGAAGTCTCCAGGGGGGGGAGAGGTCCCGAGGAAGTCTCCAGGGGGGGGGGAGAGGTCCCGAGGAAGTCTCCAGGGGGGGGGGAGAGGTCCCGAGGAAGTCTCCAGGGGGGGGGAGAGGTCCCGAGGAAGTCTCCAGGGGGGGGGAGAGGTCCCGAGGAAGTCTCCAGGGGGGGGGAGAGGTCCCGAGGAAGTCTCCAGGGGGGGGGGAGAGGTCCCGAGGAAGTCTCCAGGGGGGGGGAGAGGTCCCGAGGAAGTCTCCAGGGGGGGGGAGAGGTCCCGAGGAAGTCTCCAGGGGGGGGGGAGAGGTCCCGAGGAAGTCTCCAGGGGGGGGGAGAGGTCCCGAGGAAGTCTCCAGGGGGGGAGAGGTCCCGAGGAAGTCTCCAGGGGGGGGGGGGGGGGGGAGGAGGGGTCCCGAGGAAGTCTCCAGGGGGGGAGAGGTCCCGAGGAAGTCTCCAGGGGGGGGAGAGGTCCCGAGGAAGTCTCCAGGGGGGGGGGAGAGGTCCCGAGGAAGTCTCCAGGGGGGGGGGAGAGGTCCCGAGGAAGTCTCCAGGGGGGGGAGAGGTCCCGAGGAAGTCTCCAGGGGGGGGAGAGGTCCCGAGGAAGTCTCCAGGGGGGGGGAGAGGTCCCGAGGAAGTCTCCAGGGGGGGGGGGAGAGGTCCCGAGGAAGTCTCCAGGGGGGGGGAGAGGTCCCGAGGAAGTCTCCAGGGGGGGGGAGAGGTCCCGAGGAAGTCTCCAGGGGGGGGGAGAGGTCCCGAGGAAGTCTCCAGGGGGGGGGGGGGAGAGGTCCCGAGGAAGTCTCCAGGGGGGGGGAGAGGTCCCGAGGAAGTCTCCAGGGGGGGGGAGAGGTCCCGAGGAAGTCTCCAGGGGGGGGGAGAGGTCCCGAGGAAGTCTCCAGGGGGGGGGAGAGGTCCCAAGGAAGTCTCCAGGGGGGGGGAGAGGTCCCAAGGAAGTCTCCAGGGGGGAGAGGTCCCAAGGAAGTCTCCAGGGGGGAGAGGTCCCAAGGAAGTCTCCAGGGGGGAGAGGTCCCAAGGAAGTCTCCAGGGGGGAGAGGTCCCAAGGAAGTCTCCAGGGGGGAGAGGTCCCAAGGAAGTCTCCAGGGGGGAGAGGTCCCAAGGAAGTCTCCAGGGGGGAGAGGTCCCAAGGAAGTCTCCATTTTCAGTGAGTAGTGTGAAGTGATTGGAGCTTTTTTCTTCCATGTCCTTGTTCTTTTGCAATGACCCTAAAGTGAATATCTTTACACCAAGTATACAATGTGGACCATTTATGTATTCTACATGTGATCATATCCCCTCCTTAAAGCTGAAGTTTAGCGATGGCTATTTTTGCATTGTTAAATTGACCCAGCTAGAAAAGTACACAAGTAGGTACCATGAAAGTAAACAGAAAAAGTGTAGCGCTAAGTCAACAAGGTACCTTAAAATTGATAGGTTCAAGAGGCATATGCCTTAAAAGTAATGTACACATATAAATGTTTCACATCTAAAAACTCAGAATGAAAACAAAAGTGATTGAAATAACAGTCAGTGGGTTGGAAGTGAATGGGTCACTACCCAAAAGTGAAGTGAGGAGCACCTTCACCACCATACAACATAAAAGTCCTTAAAGACGGTAGTATGCAGTCACTCAGAAAAGTCCCACATCGCTATATTGGATACTGCATATATAAGCCAATTTTATATGTCGCACCACAGTGTCTTCACAAACATGCAGTGCACTCAGATGTTAAAGATGGGGGCTTACCGGAGGGTTTGAACCCAAAACAGCGTATACTGTGAGGGTCAAACCAGCTTTTATTGCACCCTGGCAATGGTGAGAAGATCTTGGCAGCCTGAAGATATTGAGAAGGGCTATTCTGAAGGTGTATCTTCTCCAAATGCAATTCTTATATACGCCTCCCTGCAACTGTTAGCAGTTGCAGGGAGGCGTATATAAGAGTTGCACAGCGGATGGGTCAGTCCCTTTTGTACCCTATATGAACCTCACGTGGAGAGATCCATTATTATGTTTGGAGAAGATACGCCTTCAGAATAGCCCTTCTCAATATCTTCAGGCTGCCAAGGTCTTCTCACCATTGCCAGGGTGCAATAAAAGCTGGTTTGACCCTCACAGTATACGCTGTTTTGGGTTCAAACCCTCCGGTAAGCCCCCATCTTTAACATCTGAGTGCACTGCATGTTTGTGAAGACACTGTGGTGTGACATATAAAATTGGCCTATATATGCAGTATCCAATATAGCGATGTGGGACTTTTCTGAGTGACTGCATACTACCGTCTTTAAGGACTTTTATGTTGTATGGTGGTGAAGGTGCTCCTCACTTCACTTTTGGGTAGTGACCCATTCACTTCCAACCCACTGACTGTTATTTCAATCACTTTTGTTTTCATTCTGAGTTTTTAGATGTGAAACATTTATATGTGTACATTACTTTTAAGGCATATGCCTCTTGAACCTATCAATTTTAAGGTACCTTGTTGACTTAGCGCTACACTTTTTCTGTTTATTATCTATTTGTTGGGCAATTATTCTAGTTGCGGTGTTAGCAGCTTATGTCTTCTTGATTATTTAGAGCAAGTGCAAATCTACTACTGGTGTGAATTAGGTACCATGAAAGGCCATTTCCTGAAGAAGCTCAAAACTATTTTAGTGGGCACCACTTCTAGTGATCGCTACTACCTGCTGTGGCAGAAATTGGTCAAGGAACCCCTGGCCATCTCTGGAGGAATCCTGCTCTAGTCACCCAACCTATGTAGACCTCTCGGTTCGCACTTCTTCCCAGCTAGACTGAGCATGGAAAAGCTCACTAGGGCCCCAACTGGAAGCTCAGCAATCTGACACGGATAAGAAGCTGATAATCCCTGGAGACCATCATGTATAACAGGGTTCCTCTAGATCAGGGATATGCAATTAGCGGACCTCCAGCTGTTGCAGAACTACAAGTCCCATGAGACATAGCAAGACTGACAGCCACAAGCATGACACGCAGAGGCATGATGGGACAGCTGGAGGTCCGCTAACAGCATATCCCTGCTCTAGGTTCCTCAGCGAAGATCACAAGTCTCATATTTTATGGTGAAATGTACAGATTGTGTTTAGAAGGGGTTCCCTGAGAGTTCAACATTTAAAGGATTCCTCCAATGTAAGGAAAGGAGGAAGTCTGGTCCATAGCAGCACCTGGGGAGGTCTCTCTGGTTAAGTCACCGCTGTGTGCTTCACTCATATAGTCAGGTGGCACTTATGTCACCAACCTGGTCCCCCAAATTAAGAGGTGCCGATTTCTCCCCATCCCCACAACATGACTGAGGATTTACCATCTGTCAGCACCCCAACCAGCCATTACTCTTCCTCCATGGATGGTCCCACAGGCTTCCCTACCTGCCAGGTGGCTGGTCACCCAAAGCTGCTCTTCTCCAGTCATGTGATCGCCCCCAACATTGCTGGTAATCATTTAAATGGCCGGTCCACAGGTCTAGGTGAAAGCAGACCATTGTACTGGGTGTCATGGGTTTGGGGTGGAAGGCAAGTATTGCCCTCCATTACATGCCCCCTGGAGCAGGGCTGGGACACCTTCAGCTTGTCCTATGAGGCCCAGCAAGACTCCCAGATGCATGATGACACTTAGATGAACTAAGGAGCAGAATATTCTCTATATATTAGACCCATTCACGATTCAAATGGCCCTGAGGAAGTCATGTGACATGACGTAACGCGTAGGACGTGACCGGATACACAACACACGCGGACCGGAAGTGACGTAGTGGGGATCGAAACCACGCTGTTTCTTACTGCTGCCCAGCACATTTTTTCGCTTTTAATGTAAGCAGTTACTATTTTTTAATAAAATCTTTGGTCATACGCAATTACACTATTGGAGTCCCCTCCTTTTGATTATTTCCCATGTGGAGCCCATTCACTGGAGGGAACATCACCGATGGCCTATCCATAGGCACTCCAGAGCGCCAGTATTGATCCAAACGGAATGAGTACAACATCCAAGGGATTCTAACAGGCACTTTTATTGTGTCATTAAGGTGAGAGTTCTGAAAGCCCCGAGTGGGGATCCAACCCCACGAAAGTCACCAGATCTCCTATCAACGCACTTTGTTCAGTCACTTTATATTTGTGCATTAGTCACTTCACTCTATGTACCAGCACTGAAGTTACTTTAGATGTTTGTAGGCTATATTTTATATAGAGCTGTATCTTTTATAGATTCACATATTGCTATTACTCATTGCTCACTTTTTATTAGTGGATACGTTTTTGCGCAGAATCACAGACACATTTTATTGCTGTGTTATTTATAGATTTTTAGGTAGTGGAGTGGTGTTCACTATTTGATTTTGCAGCATTACACGGAGTATTCCTTAATCACTTTAGTAGCGCAGAAGTCCATCGCAAGATACCTCACATACATCTCTGTATGTTGTGTGATTATATGTCATATTACATTATATATCCTGTATGTTGTGTGATTATATGTCATATTACATTATATATCTCTGTATGTTGTGTGATTATATGTCATATTACATTATATATCTCTGTATGTTGTGTGATTATATGTCAGTATTACATTATATATCCCTGTATGTTGTGTGATTATATGTCAGTATTACATTATATATCCTGTATGTTGTGTGATTATATGTCATATTACATTATATATCTCTGTATGTTGTGTGATTATATGTCATATTACATTATATATCTCTGTATGTTGTGGTCATTCAGGTGATTATCTAATAGTTTCTTGATCTATAGAGCACAAGCAGGTGAAAGGTGAAGACACATTCCAAGGGACTACCCATCTTTCTTCAGTGAAGAGATGAGCTCCGTCATAAATCTCTCATTGGGGATCTAGCACCACCAGGGAACCAGGGAAGTCTCTGGGGTGGGAAAATAAAGCCCAGATAAGAGGTTCCCAACCTCTGAGACCAACTCCGGGGACCTGGAGGTTGGAAGGTGTAGAGATACAAATCCAGCAAGACAAATAGGAATTCTGGGCTGCTCCACTTAGTTTGCTGCCCCATCACCGGCTCTCGTGTCCAATTATAAGGCTTGAAGGCTACAAACCTGTCATATCCAGTACTAATTTACTGAAAGACTTACCTCCATAGATAATCCGAACAGACTGTGCGACTTGATCAGACACGTGGGCCTTCAACCATTCCCGAAGCTTGGCATGCACCTCCTGGGCCTGGAAGGAGACATCGAACCAATAATCAGATGGCAAATCTCAAACATCTCTAAATCAGATTCCCAAATGTGCTTCTGTAGAACATACAAGGAATTACCCCAGAGGTGTCACAATGGACTCTGGGAGACAGACTGATATTTTAGGAATTTATATAGAGTCCTACTATGGAAGTCCTGCCCATTGGACGCAACGTGATGGGCGGAGCCATGTGACATGATATCGCCACACTTTAGTCCTGGGACTGCTGATTGGTGAGGGATCAGTACAGGGCGTGGTTTGTACTGAAGAGAATATTATGGGTCAATTCTACATCTTGTGAGTTCTGTTTTTTTTTAGTCTTTGTATGTCATTTAAAAAACAGAACACGAGACATTCCCTATTTATACATTATATCTATACATAAGCCATGGATTGGAGGATCACTGAAGAGATTTGCTGCCGTTATCTGCAGCAGCCCCGCTGGGTGTAGCAAGAGCTGTTTGTCAGGTCTATCTTAATGCATGGGCACTACCCAGGGGCCCGAGGGCCACACGATAATCTTGCATTATGTATTAGACAAACGTCCTGGATTTGCCAGGTAAGTCCTGCTTCTTACCAAGCTGTCCCCGGCAGCACCCTGGAACCTGTACTGTGCCCTCCTATAAATACCATTATAGAATCCTTTTATTAGAATTACACAAGTGGTGGAGAATGCGGGAACATCTTAAATCAAATTTGATAAAGTTTAGGTACAGCCCCAGTTATAAAGACCTAACAGGAAACTCCATATTTCTGTGCCCCACACTGAACCCATATGGAAAATATATATATATACACCACATTACATTTAGAGGTAAACAGCCAGTCTGAGCCCCATGTGGACTTTCTGCCATCTCACCTGCTGGGGTGTGGCCGTCTTCCCTGTACCGATAGCCCAGACAGGTTCATACGCCAGGACAACCTTGCTCCAGTCCTTTACATTATCTGTTAAAGAAAAAGTAGATTAGAATTAAAAATTAAAGCATTTGAAAGAAACTTCACCCTCCCAATGAAAACATTTTTTTCCCCCTATCAGTTGGCGCTCTCGTGTGGCAACCACATACAAGCCCAGCAGATCGTCTTCTCTATCATGGTCCTACTGGGAGGTCCTATGCCACCATCTTCCTCTGTCCCATCAGCCGTCTCTTCCTGCAGTGACCCCCCAATGACAGGTGTGCCATGCTGCCCACTCTGGTGCCGTTCTGAGAGGACCACCTTCTAGAATATGTTCTGTAAGTTGTGGAAAGTATCAGGCAGGACACCAGATTTCTGTCTGCACATGTCAGATCCGGTGCCGCTTTGGTTTTCATGAATGGAAAGTATTGCCTTCCGGGATGAGATTTCCACAGTGGTGAAATGTTAGTCTAGCCAATGCGCAAAAAAATTATATAAAAAAAAAAAATAATAAATAAAAGGTCAGCTTTCTTGAAAAGTGGACAGGGGAGGGGAACAGATAGGAACGTTTAAACTTTTGAAGGTCCACTTTAAGTTTGAGATTTCGGGGGCGGCTAGTCAGGAGGTTTTACAAACATGTACTGCAAAAATTTTAAATTTATGGTGGATTTGTATACATCTTCCCTCTGTGGCCAAAACCAAAGATTAAAACATTTCAGGCAAATAAAAGCATATGAATACTTGTTGTTCTATCCCATCAGAAGGGGGCGCTCTGGCTCCTGCTGACATTTTTCAGGCTCTCCTTTGCTCCCTTAAGATGAAACATAAACACAAGTGAAGGAGTCAGAGTAATAACTCTTGTAGGAGTTCCTAACTACCAACTTTCTAATATGCAACCTAGTTCTTGGCTTGGACCTCAAAGTATTAAAGCCAAACACTGGCAGGGGCGTGGCCAAGTGAAAACGCAGAGATCAGGAGCTCCTCAGACCGCCACTTGTTTAGCATTTCCGGGGGTATCGCTAGGAATCCAAGGCACCCGCTGCAATGTCAATGCGGAGAGCCTCCTCTCAGCCATGGGGCTCTGTAAACCTCGGTTGGGGCTCCATAAACACTTATTTTGGCGATTGCAGCCGACGGCACGGTGAGGCCTCCAAGGTGGTGCCCCGGCCAAGATCACAGAAGGGACACGGCTCCAGCGCCCCGTTCATCCCAGAAGCCTGCAGTCTCTATTGGGTCCCTGAGGCTGGTAAGTGATACGGCACCCCCTGCCTCTCCTAGTTCTACTGCCTCAATAGACCAGGGATCAGAGACCTCAGAGCTCCTCGGGGACCGGGACTTATCTGCTCTCTCCCTACTATGGAGGACCTGGAAAGATTTGCTAACAGTAGAGAAGGTTTTTAAGCAAGATATAGAGCAACTAAAAACCAATACCACCCACCTAGGAAACGGGCTGGTCACTCTGGAGCCGAGGCTTAATGACACCAATCCAATCATCTCCCAGCTCAGGGACAAGTGCCCAGCCCAAGAACAGATTGCTGCCCTTGTATGCCAGCTGGATGTCTATGAATACCGTAGTCTTCGGTCCAATATTTGCGTTAGAGTATTACCTGACGCAACGGCTGCCAAGGACATGGTCCAAACCCTGCAGGGTATATTCAGGGAGATCCTGAACTTCTTTCCTTCTGAAGGAGTCGAGATTGACCGGGTGTACAGGGCACTGCCGCCCCCCCCCCCCCCCACACAGAGGACACTGCTCACCCGAGACATTATCTGTAAGCTGCACAAATTCACGCTTATGTAACAAATCATGCAACGTATGCGGAAATGGGCTGATTTTTTATGGTGCCCACCTATTAAGACCCATCTCATCACACGCTGGTACAACGCAGAGTGCTGCATCCCCTCCTAGATGCTTTACGGGAGGCAGGCATGATGTATCGGTGGGGGTTCCCCTTTAGTCTCCAGGCTGCCAAGGACGGCAAGTCTTCTACTTTACGCACCAAAGATGACCTCCCCACTTCTTGTCCCAGCTAGGTCTAGAGCCTGTGGACTTGCACATTTTAGGAGAACCGCCAATTGGGAAACTCCCTTCAGCGTCTCAACCCTGGCTACCTGCTCACCCCAAGAGACATTCAAGGGGCCGAAAACGTTCCTCATCTGGGACCTCGCCCTGTACACCGGCTGAAGGCGCCTGAGGACCTCCCCAGTTCCGACATGTCCCCAGTGTGGCTGCCTTGCCCCATCTTGGATTCCGTTACACCTGAAGATGGACCTTTTGCTAATCCCGCTCTGCCCAAAACTGACCGTTGTAACAAGACCTGCATTTTCCCCGTTTTAGAACAGCAAGGTCTCTCGTTAGATCCCCCTATACTATGATCAGTTCCTTCAGCTCTGAGGAGCGGGACTACACCGTGCTCCCTGTGCAGGACTACCGTATATACGGTATGTCCCCCTCCCATAGGGCTGCCCATTTTAGGCACCTGCCCTGTGGAGGGAGTCATGCCTCACCCGGGTGACCCTCCTGCTTTGGTTGGGCCCCCTGGGTCAGGTATGCAGCTATGTGCTCACAGAGGGTCTCTGGTATTCTCATTGACCCTTTGTACTGGTTGTTAATTCCCTTTTCTGGGCGACTTTTACTTTTCTCCCTTTCTTTAGGAATTAAAGCCGCTGCTGTTCATACCCAGGTCAGTCGCCTTCTGGTCCTCGCCTATATAGTGCACCCCCACAAACATGGCCGTGGTCAAGGTAATGCCTTATATCTGTGCGCAATAGGTTGTGGCTAGAACCAAGACTCCTTGGGGTGCAGGTGCTTTTTCTGCAGGAAACCAATTCCACCGACACCTCTACCCCCCCCCCCCCCCCCAGGCTACCCACCTTTTCCCGCATTGGTGTTGGAGCGATTCCCCAAAACCAAAGTCTTGAGGTGCAGCTATCGCCATCCACAAAATCGGCCCGTTCCAGCTTACTGACCACTGTACAGATCCTGAGGGGAGTTTTGTCTTCCTGAAAGGTTCCATCATGGGTCAGATGTACGTTTGACACTTTGTATGCCCCAAATTCACATCAGATTTAGTTTATCGACTCATTCCTAGATAGTTCTGCAGACTTACGGAAGGGTAGACTGATTTTGGGAGGGGATGTTAACATTAGTCCTGACCCCCCTATTGATACTTCCATAAGCCGTTGGACACATTCGTATGACCAAGCACCTTATCTGGTGTGAAACGCGTCAGTGCTGTGCAGTTAGTCTGTATTGCCCTGTGATGCTTTGATATCCATTTTTAATAAAAGGTGAACTTTTTTGGAGTGCGGCCATACAGCGTTCCATTTCTTCTGTTCCACACATTCGTATGTTTTTAAAGCACTTCTGCAAGTCCCTTCAAAGCCAACTTCTGGAGGACCTTCCATGTGTGTGATGGGGACTAGAGCTATTGTAGTGTCCATGGAGTGTATACCAGAATAGATCGATTGTTTGTAGATCGGGGCACTTTGCATTAACAGACTCAGCCATTGACCAGATTACAATCTCGGATCGCACCCTGGTGACACTTCACTCACACTGCCCCAAGTGGCGGGCAAATGTTGGTCGTGGAGGTTGAATGAAAAACGTTTAGATGACCTGAGGGGTAGTCACAGAGTGTAATGGAGACATTATTCGTTTATTTTATAGAGAATGGCAATGGCGAGGTCAGACATGGTGTTCTGTGGGAGGGCCACAAGGCAGTAGTACAAGGTTCCCTCATCTCCTGGGGCTCTACATTAAAAAAGCAGGCAGACTTCCAACAGGTTTTTCAGGCTTTGCAGCAGGCTGAGCTACGTCATAAACAGGGAGCAAGCCCCGAAGCGCTCCGCCATTTGATCGAATTACGGACCCTTTTTTCTAAACTAGACCGACGTACACCGGGTGTCTTCCCATGTCCATAAGATAAACTCTCCGTCGGGAGTCTCTACAGCAAAGCTCTAAAATAGAGACACCGTTTTGAGATTATTCAACCCTATGTAACTTAGACTCCGCCTCCTCCCCATAGAGACCTCTCCTCCTCCGGCCTCCCTACCTTGTCCCGACCAATAGGCTGATTACAAGGTGCCCAATTCTCAGACGGATCTACTGAGGTCTCTTCCTAATGAGAAAAGCCCGGGACCGGACGGTTTCACGATGGCGTACCATTTAAAAATGTGCACTCAGCTTCAGGCTCCTCCCATGTGCACATTGTTTAATTCTCGCCACTAAAAAGGCAAATGCCCCCCCCCTCCCCCCAAATATCACCGGCTCACATCACAGTAATCCCAAAAAGGAAAGACCCCCCCCCCCCCCCCAGAACTACCGCCTGATTTCACTACTGAACACAGATCTGAAAATCTTCGCCAAAATCCCAGCCAATCACCTTAAGCTCCTAAATAACCCCCCCCCCCCCATCATTCATCCTGACCAGACGGGATTTATAGTAGGTCATGAGGCTCGGGACAAATCAGTGGCGGCCCGTACATTGTACCCCCCCCCCCCCCCCATTAACACCTCCGTCACCCTCCCTATCCATGCACCCAGCCCCTTTCAGGACGCCGGACACATGAATTACTATAGCGGGGATAGGCGGGGGGGGGGCTGGGGGGGGTGTATTTTGAAGCATGTGATTGGAGCCAGAGGCTCCAATAGGCTTCAAAATAGGGTGGGCTCAGGGCGCAGGGCATTGCATCCCACCCTGTTGTGTAACGGCAGCGAATCAATTTTCGCCATTTTCACACCAACGTTCAATCAGCAGGCAGGTCAGCAAGATTGGTCTCCCGATTGGCAAAAGGAGGAGGGAGGAGGAGGGAGGAGGAAGGAGACTGCAGCACGCCAGACCTGGATCAGGTAGGTGCCACAACGCCACCCTCCCGGGAGTGGTGATGTCAGTCATGCCACAGTCTTTGGGGGGGGGGGGGGGGAAATGCTGCTATCAGTGCCCCACCTCCCCCCCAAAAAAGAAAAATCCAGCCAACTGGCACACAAAACCACCTACCTCCTCACCAAATTCTACCAATGCTGAAAAAACAAAACTTTTGACCGCATAGGTTGGGACTTCCTTAATGCTGTACTGGTGGGACTGGGGCTTGGTCCTCATGTCTGGATTTCAGCACTTTAGATCTCCTACTGCGCAGGTTAAGGCGATTGGTTGCCTTTCCTCAGTGTTCTCCATCCGGAATGGTGCGAGACGGGGGTGTCCTCCCTTGTTCACACTGGTCCTAGAATGGCCACTTCGGAAAATCCGAGCGGACCCAAGTATTAGAGGAGTTACTGTGAATGAATGAATGAATGAATGAATGAATGAATGAATGAATGAAGTGACATGTATAGCGCTACCTATGCAAACTGAATAGCCTCAGGTCGCTTTTTGCCGCCGGTGTCCATCTGCAGTATAGCACGGTCCTTCACCCCATGGGGTCCTGACACGCTTACAAACACATACAACATACACATATTTGGCCAATTTTTTTTCGACAGGATCTAATTAACCTCTCAGCATTTCTTTGTAGTGTGGGAGGAAACCGGAGACCCGGAGGAAACCTAACGCAGGCACAGGGAGAACATGCAAACTCCAGGCAGATGGTGTCGTGGTCAGGATTTGAACCAGCGACCCTATTGCTCCTAGGTGAAAGTGCTAACCACTACACCACCGTGCCGCCCACTACACCACTGTGCCGCCCTGTGGGCTCCATGGAGCACAAGCTCTTCACATACGCAGACCACGTCCTTTTTCACATATTGGACCCCCTTATCTCACTGCCTAACCTGATGGAAGAACCATCTCTCTATAGCCAAGTATCTAACTCTTGGATTAATCACCCTAAATCTGAAATGTTACCAGTCCCCATCCCACCAGCTCTCATCACCACTTTAAAAGGAGGCTTTTGCTTGGGCATCTCCCTCCACGAGCTGCTTAGGCGTTCAACTTACTTCTCGAATAGAGACCTTGTATGAACACAAGATCCCTCAAGACCTGCAAACTTGGGCCAAGGTGTCCTTCACATGGATAGGCTGCACTATTAAGATGACCATATTGCCCCGTATACTATTTTCCCTGCAGATGGTACCCGTGCCCCCCCCCCCGCCACAAGTCTACTTTACAGACCTCCGCAGCCTCTTTGCCACATTAGTTTGGAAGGGGAAGAGACCACGGCTTGCTATGGCATTGCTGCAGCAGTCAAAGCGGATGGGTGGATTGGGAATACCCGACGCGTTTCAATACTACAGAGCAGTTCCCCTCCAGCAGATTCTGAACTGGAGGTTTCACGTCTCCTCAAAACTGGGTTCCTCTAGCAATAAAAAAAAAAAAAAAAAAAAAACACCTATTGCTGGCCGCAAATTGTCATATGCTTCTTGGGTTCCATCAAGAAATGGAGGCTTTTTCTGATTGGGTATCCCCGTTGAACACTCATTCTTTGAAAGTTTGGGATCGACTTAACGCGTCCCTAGCATTGGCACCTCATACATCGCCACTGGCACATGTTGGGGGGTTTCCCCCTGGAGAGTAAAGGTCCTTTTTTTGGATGCTGGGTGGTTGATGGGGATGTCGGCCTGTTTCGATCTCTGGAAGGACAGACTAGCCCCACTTTCTAGAGATTGGCACAGCAGTTTCCCCTCTGATTTCTGCAGACACCGGCAGCTTGCTGACTTTATTGCATCACAACATCCCGTCTCTCAGATTACGTCTACATTTACTGAGAAGTTATGGGTTACAACAGATCCCCTTCCTCATGATTTCAGTCCTCTATAAATTGCTGTGGCTTAACTGAACTGGAAACCTTTGTTAGGGAATGGGAGCGAGACCTCCAGTGTGAGTTCACAGATGAGCGACTGCACCACCTATACCATCCGACTCGATCGAGTTCAAGACAAAGGAGAATAATTACAAGCTATTAAGATGGCATCAGGTGCCAGCAGCCCTGGCTAGAATCTATCCTTCGATATGTGCTGGAGGGGTTGTGGCCAGAAAGGAACGTTCCTACACATATGGTGGGACTGTCCCAATGCCAAGGCCCTTTCAGTCTGTAGGCATTTACTAGATGGCCTAAGTAACGATCTTCCCGATTCATATATCCTCCATCTCTGGTGCGAACTACAAACCGCTTTCCCTCACCTTCTCAATGCTGCAAAACGCCTCATACCAGTCCACTGAAGAGCCTGCGCGTTCCGAGTGAGACTAAATGGGTTGAGAAGGTGCGGGAAATTATGGAGGTGGAAGAAGGTTGGCTACTTGTAAGGGCTCACAAGCAAAGTTTGATTCGACCTGGGCAGCCTGGAGAACCTATATTTCCGATTCTTCCCCGGTGTCCTCTAGGCTACACCCAGCATTTCAGCGGCTTGTCCAGGTGGACCAAAACACCGAAGTCACGGCCCTTGCCATGTCTGCATCCAACCAGTGGTGAACCAGGTGTGAACTCATATCCATCTTCATTGGTGTGAATAAGTGAGCGGTAATTCCTTCCATCGATTTACATGTTAAGAGTCCACATTGCTTTACACCAAGCCCCTTTTTTGTGTTTAGTTTTCTCCTCCTGAACCTCATGCCTATTGCTAAGAGTTTCCTGGTAATCTTCTCTGTGCTCTCCTCAGAGAGGGGACGGAAGATCTGTCCATGTAGATCGAATATCTGCGACAGGCAAGGATCTACACAAATGATGCTATAATGGATTGGTTTTTCTTAATGTCATCTCCAAAGCTCTTTGGATAATTTTGAGGCTAGAAATGATTTTCGGGTTTGTAGGACTCAAAAATGTTGTTACATAAAGAGATATAGATATATATTATACACACAAACACTCCAAAAGACTAGCAACTTCTTAGAAGGGGGTCACAATTGGCAGCCCGTGTGTTTCACTCTCAGGACAGGTTTCCTATAAATGCTCCCCAATGGTTGACAGTTGTGTTTTCCAGCTAAGATTATACCATGTCAGGGTGTGAAGGGCCCAAAGACTGTCACCCAGGGTGAATCTTTGGGTTCCTCTGAAGGTTGCTCGGGGTTCCTTGAGATTGACCTCCCATCCAATGGTGCCTGGGTAGTTCTGGGGCCAATGAGACCTGGAAGAACCAGCAGCATAACAGTTATGCCATGCAAGGTCTTAGAAGACCCAACAGACCAGCATTCACAACCAGGGTTCCACTAGAGGTCGCCTTGTTTCCTTGGAGCTGACTGACCTCTTATCAGATGGTATTTAGATAGTTCTGGGGCCAATGCCACTCGGCAGAGCCAGTGGCATGACAATTCTAGCATGCCAGGATATAGAAGGCCTAACAGCTATTCCCAAACGGGGCTCAGTAGAAGATTTGGTTGCTCCAAGGTTGGCGGGGTTCCTTCAGCTACGGCTGATTGACCCATCTGATGCCAGAATAATTCTGGGGCCAACACCACTTGGAAGATCCAGTGCCATGACAGATCTTTGTAGCTGTCCAATGAAGGCATTCTACCCACTAACCACCAATATAAGGGACTTTATAGAGAAAGATGTGGAACCCCGACAGGAACCTTTCCGTGGCTAGACTAGAACCACCACATCCTATCCATTGTATAGTAATGGAGGAAGATTCACCATCAAGGCCATATTTTCCAAGTGTGAAGGAAAACTATAATATTATATTAATATATATATATATATCTCTACAGTCCACTATAAAAATAACTCATCAGGGGTTCTTTACATTTTTAAGGGTTCCTTTCAAAAAGGGGGCCGCTACAAACATGACAGACTAATACAATAAAAAGTGAGACCCACCTGCAATAAACTTGGTCTGCTCAGCCACAACTTTCTCTGTGATTCCGGCTTCCCGCTGGTCGAGCTTCTCCCCGATACAAGCGATGACCCCCACACCCTCAGACAGAGCATGTGCCACCTTCTGCCCAATCAGCTGTACAGACACAAGAAGATGATAGAACCGGTGAACACTCCAAACCGGAAAGAGCCCCGCCTACAATATACTACAACCAATGTCTATGCAAAGGACGTCCACCAATGGGAGGAGAGACTTCCAGCCTTTCCAGAGGGAGTTGAGCAAACTGTTGATTGTGATCTACCAGATAACCGCGGACAGCCAACAGGTAGATCAGGAACATGACCTGCATAGCTGGTCCTTGCCGAGGAGGTCGATGTGAAAGTGGCAGAAAACACTGAGGGGGGGGGGGGGGGGATGTGAAGGAGCACAGAACACTATGCTGTGTTTTTATTGGGGGCTTGATTTTTGAAGGCGTTACCCAACCCCCACCCTCCCCCTCTTCCTAAGATTTGGGCATCTGAGTGTCAAGGATCTTCTGGTCATACCAAAAAGGTCCATCAATGCCATAAACTGCAGCATGTGGAGGCATTTACACCCCCCCCCCCCCCCACCACCCACTTCCAGACTCCTGACCACCCCCCATTGTTCACGGGGAAAGCAGACAACGCACTCACCTCATCTGACTCCCCGAACACGTGTCGTCTCTCCGAATGTCCAAGAATCACCCAGGTGACACCAACATCTTTTATCATAGCCGGGCTGCAGAAAGAAGAGAGACTCATCGTAACCACAATACTCCATGCAGGATAAGGTTAGCAGCTCTACTCCATGCACTCCCCGCACCCCTCCCACACACACGCACACACACACACACACTCCATGCACGCCCCGCCCCCCCCACACACACTCCATGCACGCCCCGCCCCCCCCCCCCCACACACACCATGCACACCACACACCCCCCCCCCCACACTCCATGCACGCCCCGCGCCCCCCCCACACACACACTCCATGCACGCCCCGCCCCCCCCCCCCACACACACACACACACACACACACACACACACACACACACACACTCCATGCACACCACACACGCCCCGCCCCCCCACACACACACACTCCATGCACGCCCCGCACCCCCCCCCCCCACACACACCCCCCCCCCCCCCCACACACACACACACACACACACACTCCATGCACGCCCCGCACCCCCCCCCCCCCACACACACACACACACACACACTCCATGCACGCCCCGCCCCCCACACACTCCATGCACGCCCCGCCCCCCCCCCACACACACACACACACTCCATGCACACCACACACACCCACCCACACTCCATGCACGCCCCGCACCCCCCCCCCCCCCACACACCCCCCCCCCCACACACACACACACACACTCCATGCACGCCCCGCACCCCCCCCCCCCCCACACACACACACACACACACACACACACTCCATGCACGCCCCGCCCCCCACACACTCCATGCACGCCCCGCCCCCCCCCCCCACACACACACACACACTCCATGCACACCACACACACCCACCCACACTCCATGCACGCCCCGCACCCCCCACACACACACACACACCATTCACGCCCCGCACCCCCCCCCCCACACACACCATTCACGCCCCGCACCCCCCCCCCCCACACACACCATTCACGCCCCGCACCCCCCCCCACACACACCCCACACACACTCCATGCACGCCCCGCACCCCCCCCCCCACACACACACACACACACACACACTCCATGCACGCCCCGCACCCCCCCCCCCACACACACACCCCCCACACACACTCCATGCACGCCCCGCACCCCCCCCCCACACACACACACTCCATGCACGCCCCGCACCCCCCCCCCACACACACACACACACACACACCCCACACACACTCCATGCACGCCCCGCACCCCCCCACACACACACACACACACACACACACACTCCATGCACGCCCCGCACCCCCCCCCCCCACACACACACACACACACCCCACACACACTCCATGCACGCCCCGCACCCCCCCCCCCCCACACACACACACACACCCCACACACACTCCATGCACGCCCCGCACCCCCCCCCCCCCACACACACACACACACACCCCCCCCACACACACACACACACTCCATGCACGCCCCGCACCCCCCCCCCACACACACACACTCCATGCACGCCCCGCACCCCCCCCCCCACACACACACACACCATGCACGCCCCGCACCCCCCCCCCCCACACACACACACACACCCCCCCCCACACACACCATGCACGCCCCGCACCCCCCCCCCCCCACACACACACACACACACACACACTCCATGCATGCCCCGCACCCCCCCCACACACACTCCATGCACGCCCCGCACCCCCCCACACACACACACACACTCCATGCACACCACACACACCCACCCACACTCCATGCACACCCCCCCCCCCACACTCCATGCACACCACACCCCCCCCCCACACACACACCCCCCCACACACAATGCACTCCCCGCACCCCCCCCTCCCCCACACACGCACTCCATGCACGCCCCCCCACACACTCCATGCACATCCCCCCACACACTCCATGCACATCCCCCCACACCCCCTCCCCATGCAGGACACTCCATGCACGCCCCGCACACCATGAATACCTGATCTCTCCGGTGAACGCTCCTTTTGCGACTTTGTAGCAGTTCTGGGCGGCTACACCGAACTTGGCATCCAACTTCTGTCTTGCAAAGTCCAGGTAGATGGAAGGAGCTCCGCAGACCACCTCTGGGGGGGAGGGGAAGATGGACAAGGAGCCTTAGTAAGTCTGGAAAATGTTGGTTTTTTTAAGGACCCCCAGAGGACTTGATTCCTCCTTCCCCTCCCCCTCTGCATGAAATGTATGGAGAATATGGCAGTGATGGGTACGGAGGAGAATTTGGAGCTCCTTCCCGGAATGACTGTCAGCTCTGTGGCCAAGAATTGCCTTTTCCTGCTGAGCTGTTGTCCCAATTTTTAGGATTAAAAGTTTGATTTCTGGGTAGAGTTCCGACATTTTATCATTTCAGGGATCGGCTTCTATTGGCTGTAAAGTGAAGCTGCGCTTTGCCCATGTAGAGGAAACATTCATTTACCTTCATGCTGAGCCCCGGAGCTTACACTCACCTTCCCTTCACACTAATTGGAGCATACACAGGGCTGAGACCCTCCCCCACCCCACATGACTGCACCCGGAAAATCTAAGCGGCCAATCACCAAGCAGTGCGCCATCACATGGGAGGAGGAAGTCACATGATCCCTCATAGCAGGAAGTAGCCGACATTTCATATCCCCAGCAGGGAAGAGAAGAAGATCAATCGATGGATCTGCAGATAACCGTATAAAACCAGGTCACACATCGATCGCACCTCCTGTACAAAGAACACCCACCGACTACTTACCTGACTGCATGGGAAGAGAATCCATTCTATAGAAGGATTGCGTCTATCAGGCCATCTTGGCGTTACTCGTCCTTCCCAAAAACACGCACAGAAACGCCTTTCCCGGAATCAGACATACCGCGCCACCAATAATAATCATTAGAATTAAAAAAAAAAAAAAAAAAAAAAAAAAAAAAAAGACGCCCCCGACATTTCTAGAGGTATGGAGAGAACCAATGACACCGCCGTGCGTCCGATAAGGCCCCGCCCATTTCTCTGCATGATGGGAGAGAGCTAAATGTTCAAAACAGATATAAACCGCCCAATGGCAGCCGCACACAGCCACAGCACCACCCCCCTTCCACAGCCCCACCCCACCACCACAGCCCCACCCTCCACAGCCCCCCGGACCATACATACATTACACCCCCCCCCCCCTCACACCACCCGGGCCATACATACATTACACCCGGGCTGCTTGTTCCAGGAAATGACTTAGCTACAAATCATTGAGCGCCCTCTAGTGATCACAGGCGGTATTGCTGCATAGCTTTGACCTTTGGCCTTCCAGCTGCTGTGATGCCAAATGCACCGATTTCCAGCCCCCCTCCCCCGTGTGACCCTGAACTCTGCTGGGAAGGACATGGGGTGGAATGAAGACAGCAGCTGCCAGACAACCTCCATGGAGGATGAGAAGATTGTATGACATTAGAAGACTTGTAATAGATCCGGCGAGTGCAGACCGGGAGGTGCGAGGGGGGAGGGGGGGGGGTGAGGGGCGAGGGGGTGAGGGGCGAGGGGGTCACGGTGATAAAATGTCAGACACAGAACTTAAAGTTTTCTTCCTCTAAAGAGTCGAAGTAAAATCAGAGCCATGAAATATGAGTCCCACCAACGTCATGATGGACCCCAACACAGCCGGTCTTCTGGATTTATTCCCATTGGGTGTTGTGTGGAGATCAGATCTCTCCACTTACTATTCGTTCAGTAAGATTTCACTACAAAGTGTCCGTTACTCTGCTATGTCAGCAATGGGAGGGCTGGACGCTGCATTTTCAGGGAGAGAAAATTTTCAGCCCTATAGGCAGCAACAATGCCACCAGCAGTGTGGTACCCCTGTACCAGGCCCCATGTGGTCCCTATGAGCAGTGTGGTACCCCCGCATCGGGCCGCGTCCCTATGAGCAGTGTGGTACCCCTGTACCAGGCCCCATGTGGTCCCTATGAGCAGTGTGGTACCCCTGTACCAGGCCCCATGTGGTCCCTATGAGCAGTGTGGTACCCCCGCATCGGGCCGCGTCCCTATGAGCAGTGTGGTACCCCTGTACCAGGCCCCATGTGGTCCCTATGAGCAGTGTGGTACCCCTGTACCAGGCCCCATGTGGTCCCTATGAGCAGTGTGGTACCCCCGCATCGGGCCGCGTCCCTATGAGCAGTGTGGTACCCCTGTACCAGGCCCCATGTGGTCCCTATGAGCAGTGTGGTACCCCCGCATCAGGCCGCGTCCCTATGAGCAGTGTGGTACCCCTGTACCAGGCCCCATGTGGTCCCTATGAGCAGTGTGGTACCCCTGTACCAGGCCCCATGTGGTCCCTATGAGCAGTGTGGTACCCCCATACCAGGCCCCATGTGGTCCCTATGAGCAGTGTGGTACCCCTGTACCAGGCCCCACGTGGTCCCTAGGAGCAGTGTGGTACCCCCGCATCGGGCCGTGTCCCTATGAGCAGTGTGGTACCCCCGTACCAGGCCCCATGTGGTCCCTATGAGCAGTGTGGTACCCCCATACCAGGCCCCATGGGGTCCCTATGAGCAGTGTGGTACCCCTGTACCGGGCCGCATGGGGTCCCTATGAGCAGTGTAGTACCCCCGTAGCGGACCAGAGCCCCATGGGGTCCCTATGAGGGGTGTGGTACCCCCGTACCGGGCAGCATGGGGTCCCTATGAGCAGTGGGGTACCCCCATTCTGGGCTGCACCCCTATGAGCAGTGTGGTACCCCTGTACCAAGCCCCATGGGGTCCCTATGAGCAGCACTGATATCATGTATTCCTATACCTGAACATTCAGTAACACCGGGGTCCGCTCTCACCCCACAATATTCACCCCCCATGGAGATGCCCTCGAAGGACACTGGTCCTTTTTATACAGTCTCCATAGGGGGGGGGGGGGGGGACTTTTCACTGGAAATAGGGGGTCACTTCATATACAATAGTGGGGGCCGACTTCATAATCCAGAGACAAAGGGTCATTGTGTATAAAAACCGTACCGGGGGGGGGCTCTTTATATACAGTCCCTCTATGAGCATGGAAAGTATATTCTATACATTTGCTCCGGGGACCCCCTGGTAAGCTGTAGGGGGTCCCCCATGATTTCTAATAGTAACCCCGAATAGCACATTGTCCATACATGTCGAAATCTAACAGACCGGATCACCCCTCCCCCAAATAAGTCTATATGAGGAGGGGGGACCATCGAGGAGAATTATAAAAGGGGAGGAGACTCTTCAATGACTCCTCCTCTCCATTCCCTTTATAAATGGCCCTAAAGGACTAAAATACTCTTCACACATCCCAGCGGTACCGGCCAATCACAGCACACATTGCACTCTCCCCCCCGGCCAATCACAGCACACATTGCACTCTCCCCCCCGGCCAATCACAGCACACATTGCACTCTCCCCCCCGGCCAATCACAGCACACATTGCACTCTCCCCCCCGGCCAATCACAGCACACATTGCACTCTCCCCCCCGGCCAATCACAGCACACATTGCACTCTCCCCCCCGGCCAATCACAGCACACATTGCACTCTCCCCCCCGGCCAATCACAGCACACATTGCACTCTCCCCCCCGGCCAATCACAGCACACATTGCACTCACAGGTCACAATGGTGATTTTATTGGTCATTAATTTAATTTGGGATTCTGAATTGGATACAATTTGGTGAGATGAGACGTCCAATATGATGACACACAGGAGACGTTCACATTCCCCGTCCGCTATTTATAGCCATCGGTCAGATTTATTTCCAGCGCAGGAAAAGGTGAAAAGGCGCGACCTTCACACCACCCCGAATATCGATCGCTGGGAAAGGTCAGAGCCATTCTGGGATGTCGGCTCAGCTGTCCCCGAGGCTGGCAGGAGGTTAAAGGTCACTTGGAAAGATAATCGCACTGAACCCGACACCTCCTCACCCCCCCCCGAAACGTGCCCCCCACCTCACCTGCCCCCCACTACCTCAACCCCTGAACCGTGCCCCCCCCCCCTCACGACAATGATTACACAAAGTGGGGGGGGGAGGGGCTCAGACACAGGAGAGGGGGGAGGGGGGGGTGGAGTGACATTGTCTCTCTAAGGCCTGACGCTGTGGAGGACGGACGTGTCTGGCAGCACATAGAGGAGGAGCACAGAAACCAACACGCTGCAAAACCACAACAACTCCCATCATCCCTCACTAATAGAGCAAAGTCATCTACTGCAGAATCCCAGATCGAGGCATGCTGGGACTTGCAGTTCTACCGCAGAATGACAACCGCAGCCTGCAATAATCTATTTTTATTGTCCCAGCCCCGTCCGGGGGAATTATCCTCCTCAAACCACGCAGCCCTACACCTCCCTTCTTGTATCTCCACCAATCACCGCAAGGTCCCCCCACCCCCGATATGAACAGCAATCTGGGTCATCAGATGTCTCTGCCTGTAGTGCAATGCATTGTGGGATTCACATTATGACCAAGATTGTGCTGCGTCCTTGTACCCCACTCCCCAGCCTGAACCCCAACATCTCTGCTCCAGCACCTCGCAACCCTCCATGGAGGACATCCATGTACCCCACTCCCCGACCCTCCATGGAGGACATCCCTGTCCATGTACCCCACTCCCCGACCCTCCATGGAGGACATCCCTGTCCATGTACCCCACTCCCCGACCCTCCATGGAGGACATCCCTGTCCATGTACCCCACTCCCCAACCATCCATGGAGGACATCCCTGTCCATGTACCCCACTCCCCGACCCTCCATGGAGGACATCCCTGTCCATGTACCCCACTCCCCGACCATCCATGGAGGACATCCCTGTCCATGTACCCCACTCCCCAACCATCCATGGAGGACATCCCTGTCCATGTACCCCACTCTCCGACCCTCCATGGGGGACATCCCTGTCCATGTACCCCACTCTCCGACCCTCCATGGGGGACATCCCTGTCCATGTACCCCACTCCCCGACCCTCCATGGAGGACATCCCTGTCCATGTACCCCACTCCCCGACCCTCCATGGAGGACATCCATGTACCCCACTCCCCGACCCTCCATGGAGGACATCCCTGTCCATGTACCCCACTCCCCGACCCTCCATGGGGGACATCCCTGTCCATGTACCCCACTCCCCGACCATCCATGGGGGACATCCCTGTCCATGTACCCCACTCCCCGACCCTCCATGGAGGACATCCCTGTCCATGTACCCCACTCCCCGACCCTCCATGGAGGACATCCATGTACCCCACTCCCCGACCCTCCATGGAGGACATCCCTGTCCATGTACCCCACTCCCCGACCCTCCATGGAGGACATCCCTGTCCATGTACCCCACTCCCCGACCCTCCATGGAGGACATCCATGTACCCCACTCCCCGACCCTCCATGGAGGACATCCCTGTCCATGTACCCCACTCCCCGACCCTCCATGGAGGACATCCCTGTCCATGTACCCCACTCCCCGACCCTCCATGGAGGACATCCCTGTCCATGTACCCCACTCCCCGACCCTCCATGGGGGACATCCCTGTCCATGTACCCCACTCCCCGACCCTCCATGGAGGACATCCATGTACCCCACTCCCCGACCCTCCATGGAGGACATCCATGTACCCCACTCCCCGACCCTCCATGGAGGACATCCATGTACCCCACTCCCCGACCCTCCATGGAGGACATCCATGTACCCCACTCCCCGACCCTCCATGGAGGACATCCCTGTCCATGTACCCCACTCTCCGACCCTCCATGGAGGACATCCCTGTCCATGTACCCCACTCCCCGACACTCCATGGAGGACATCCCTGTCCATGTACCCCACTCCCCGACCCTCCATGGAGGACATCCATGTACCCCACTCCCCGACCCTCCATGGAGGACATCCCTGTCCATGTACCCCACTCCCCGACCCTCCATGGAGGACATCCCTGTCCATGTACCCCACTCCCCGACCCTCCATGGAGGACATCCCTGTCCATGTACCCCACTCCCCGACCCTCCATGGAGGACATCCCTGTCCATGTACCCCACTCCCCGACCCTCCATGGAGGACATCCATGTACCCCACTCCCCGACCCTCCATGGAGGACATCCATGTACCCCACTCCCCGACCCTCCATGGAGGACATCCATGTACCCCACTCCCCGACCCTCCATGGAGGACATCCATGTACCCCACTCCCCGACCCTCCATGGAGGACATCCCTGTCCATGTACCCCACTCCCCAACCATCCATGGAGGACATCCCTGTCCATGTACCCCACTCTCCGACCCTCCATGGAGGACATCCCTGTCCATGTACCCCACTCCCCGACACTCCATGGAGGACATCCCTGTCCATGTACCCCACTCCCCGACCCTCCATGGAGGACATCCATGTACCCCACTCCCCGACCCTCCATGGAGGACATCCCTGTCCATGTACCCCACTCCCCGACCCTCCATGGAGGACATCCCTGTCCATGTACCCCACTCCCCGACCCTCCATGGAGGACATCCCTGTCCATGTACCCCACTCCCCGACCCTCCATGGAGGACATCCCTGTCCATGTACCCCACTCCCCGACCCTCCATGGAGGACATCCATGTACCCCACTCCCCGACCCTCCATGGAGGACATCCCTGTCCATGTACCCCACTCCCCGACCCTCCATGGAGGACATCCCTGTCCATGTACCCCACTCCCCGACCCTCCATGGAGGACATCCCTGTCCATGTACCCCACTCCCCGACCATCCATGGAGGACATCCCTGTCCATGTACCCCACTCCCCAACCATCCATGGAGGACATCCCTGTCCATGTACCCCACTCTCCGACCCTCCATGGAGGACATCCCTGTCCATGTACCCCACTCTCCGACCCTCCATGGGGGACATCCCTGTCCATGTACCCCACTCCCCGACCCTCCATGGAGGACATCCCTGTCCATGTACCCCACTCCCCAGCCTGAACCCCAACATCTCTGCTCCAGCACCCCACAACCCTCCATGGGGGACATCCCTGTCCATGTACCCCACTCCCCGACCCTCCATGGAGGACATCCCTGTCCATGTACCCCACTGCCCAGCCTGAACCCCAACATCTCTGCTCCAGCACCTCGCAACCCTCCATGGAGGACATCCATGTACGCCACTCCCCGACCCTCCATGGAGGACATCCCTGTCCATGTACCCCACTCCCCGACCCTCCATGGAGGACATCCCTGTCCATGTACCCCACTCCCCGACCCTCCATGGAGGACATCCCTGTCCATGTACCCCACTCCCCGACCATCCATGGGGGACATCCCTGTCCATGTACCCCACTCCCCGACCCTCCATGGAGGACATCCCTGTCCATGTACCCCACTCCCCGACCCTCCATGGAGGACATCCCTGTCCATGTACCCCACTCCCCGACCATCCATGGGGGACATCCCTGTCCATGTACCCCACTCCCCGACCCTCCATGGAGGACATCCCTGTCCATGTACCCCACTCCCCGACCCTCCATGGGGGACATCCCTGTCCATGTACCCCACTCCCCAGCCTGAACCCCAACATCTCTGCTCCAGCACCCCACAACCCTCCATGGGGGACATCCCTGTCCATGTACCCCACTCCCCGACCCTCCATGGAGGACATCCCTGTCCATGTACCCCACTGCCCAGCCTGAACCCCAACATCTCTGCTCCAGCACCTCGCAACCCTCCATGGAGGACATCCATGTACGCCACTCCCCGACCCTCCATGGAGGACATCCCTGTCCATGTACCCCACTCCCCGACCATCCATGGGGGACATCCCTGTCCATGTACCCCACTCCCCGACCATCCATGGAGGACATCCCTGTCCATGTACCCCACTCCCCGACCCTCCATGGAGGACATCCCTGTCCATGTACCCCACTCCCCGACCATCCATGGAGGACATCCCTGTCCATGTACCCCACTCTCCGACCCTCCATGGAGGACATCCCTGTCCATGTACCCCACTCCCCGACCCTCCATGGAGGACATCCCTGTCCATGTACCCCACTCCTTGGCTCTATGTAGAGTACATTCTTTGGGTATGTAGCCAACAATCTCTAAATCTGCATTCAAGCGAATTGTAGCAGAATCTGTTATTGTGTTGGCCACACACCTTGTAATTTTCAAGCAACTCTGACCAGCCCAAAAATGATCAAAGTCACCCGAAAGATCAAAAGGCAACTACTGCTAAATTCCATTGTCCAGCAAAATTGTGATCGATAAGCTGGATTTAAATATGGATTGTATGGTCCGGTCTGTACAATGATGGTGAAAGGAATCCACCCAGACGAGATCAGTGCCCCATCATTCATTTTATGGGCCCCCTCCCCCAATGAACTATTCCCAACTCAGCACTCAGTCCTTATTCTAGCCTATGGTCCACCATGTGCAACACGACATGGACTTCCTCCGGGACCTTCACCTGCCAAACCCAACATTCCCCTACCAAACAAGTCCGCCATTGACTGACCACTGACAGCCAATCAGGTGCTGTATATATATATATCGGCTCATCACACAGAGAACGCCCAACTGTCACTTCCCAGCGTTCTCTTCATTCTGAACCATCAACCGGCCTGGAGATGTCAGTTCATGGAAGGAGCTTTTCAAGGACAGTGCGGTCCCCGGCTGAGGAGAGGCGGGATGTGGTCACCGTGTGCGTCCCGGGAGGATCCATAGAACGTTCTACAGCATGTGCAATAGTCTGCAGACAAAGGCGCTGTATACTCCGCAACCCTATATACTCTGCTGTATACTCCGCAACCCTATATACTCCGCAACCCTATATACTCCGCAACCCTATATACTCTGCTGTATACTCCGCAACCCTATATACTCCGCAACCCTATATACTCCGCAACCCTATATACTCTGCTGTATACTCCCCAACCCTATATACTCTGCTGTATACTCCCCAACCCTATATACTCTGCTGTATACTCCGCAACCCTATATACTCCGCAACCCTATATACTCTGCTGTATACTCCGCAACCCTATATACTCCGCAACCCTATATACTCCGCAACCCTATATACTCCGCAACCCTATATACTCCGCAACCCTATATACTCCGCAACCCTATATACTCCGCAACCCTATATACTCTGCTGTATACTCCGCAACCCTATATACTCCGCAACCCTATATACTCCGCAACCCTATATACTCCGCAACCCTATATACTCTGCTGTATACTCCGCAACCCTATATACTCCGCAACCCTATATACTCCGCAACCCTATATACTCTGCTGTATACTCCCCAACCCTATATACTCCCCAACCCTATATACTCTGCTGTATACTCCGCTCCCCTATATACACCCCCCCCCCCGGTGGTAACAGGAAACTCGGTCATCTCCCAGCACACGTTTGTAACAATAAACCCTCCAGATCACTGCGATGTTAATGAAGGGCGGAGTCACACACACACACACACGGAGGGGCGGAGTCACACACACACACACAGAGGGGCGGAGTCACACACACACACACAGAGGGGCGGAGTCACACACACACACACAGAGTCACACACACGGAGGGGCGGAGTCACACACACGGAGGGGCGGAGTCACACACACGGAGGGGCGGAGTCACACACACGGAGGGGCGGAGTCACACACACGGAGGGGCGGAGTCACACACACGGAGGGGCGGAGTCACACACACGGAGGGGCGGAGTCACACACACGGAGGGGCGGAGTCACACACACGGAGGGGCGGAGTCACACACACGGAGGGGCGGAGTCACACACACGGAGGGGCGGAGTCACACACACGGAGGGGCGGAGTCACACACACGGAGGGGCGGAGTCACACACACGGAGGGGCGGAGTCACACACACGGAGGGGCGGAGTCACACACACGGAGGGGCGGAGTCACACACACACACGGAGGGGCGGAGTCACACACACACACACACACACGGAGGGGCGGAGTCACACACACACACACACACGGAGGGGCGGAGTCACACACACACACACACACGGAGGGGCGGAGTCACACACACACACGGAGGGGCGGAGTCACACACACACACGGAGGGGCGGAGTCACACACACACACGGAGGGGCGGAGTCACACACACACACGGAGGGGCGGAGTCACACACACACACGGAGGGGCGGAGTCACACACACACACGGAGGGGCGGAGTCACACACACACACGGAGGGGCGGAGTCACACACACACACGGAGGGGCGGAGTCACACACACACACGGAGGGGCGGAGTCACACACACACACGGAGGGGCGGAGTCACACACACACGGAGGGGCGGAGTCACACACACACGGAGGGGCGGAGGAGACTCGTTAAAGAACTTCCAATAATTGATATTTGTATCTTTCCCAGAGAACACCAAACACTCATCTCATCTCTACAAGGATCTCCCCTCCCCCCCCTGTGATCAATACGGTGCACCTGATTATCTGGAGCAATGACCTTGAGCCAATAACAAACGTCCAATCACCATCCAGACTTTTGTGGGTGTGTTCATTAATTGTGGGGGAGGGGGGGTCTTCTTAGGGCCGAAGTATTGATCAGTAATTGGGGTGTATTCCGATCACCAACTATAGAAATACAATTATTGGAGTATTGATCTCTGGGAATTCCCACCTATCTACAGGAAGTGATTGAATTCTGATAGATTAGTTATTGATCATATACAGATGATTAGCACAATCCTCGGGGGTGGTGATTATAGAAGTGGGAGGAGTACTCTGAGGACACGCCCCCCACCTGTCCCTGAATGGATGTAGTGAGGGGGATACAATGTAACCAACAGAGTTCAGGATTAGAGGAGACCCCTCCCCCTCAATATTGATGATCGATCAGATGTGATAATCAGTAGAGATATACAGATCAGGACTATAGAAGGGGGAGGATCTCCGGGGTGGTATTGATCAGATTCCAAAATATTATTGATTACCGATCATAGGACATTACACATCATAATAGGGTGGGGGAGGGGTATTGATCAGGTCCTGATACATTAAATATTGATTACCTATCATAGGACATTACAGATAATAGAAGGTGGGGGAGGGGGGGGGTATTAATTATAGAAGGTGGGGGAGGGGGGGTATCGATAATAGAAGGTGGGGGAGGGGAGGTATCGATAATAGAAGGTGGGGGAGGGGAGGTATCGATAATAGAAGGTGGGGGAGGGGGGGTATTAATTATAGAAGGTGGGGGAGGGGGGGTATCGATAATAGAAGGTGGGGGAGGGGAGGTATCGATAATAGAAGGTGGGGGAGGGGAGGTATGGATAGTAGAAGGTGGGGGGGTATCGATAATAGGTGGGGGAGGGGGTATCGATCCGGTCACCTGTCTCGGAATTGATCTTGCCGGTGTTCAGGGTATTGATCAGCTCTCCCAGACTCTTCTTATCGCCGTTCAGCTTCCAGTTTCCCCCCACGAAGAACTTCCTTGGAGACATGGCGGTGTCGGTTGATGTTCGGGGTTGCGGACTGCGGAGAAGACAGGAGAGCGAGCCGCGTGCGAAGCCGTTAAATAGGAACCGGAGACACGCCCCCTCTACTGGGCAAAGGTCCCATTCGCTGCGCCCAACGGCGCTTTGACAGCTAAAACACGCCCCCTTCTAACGGCGCCATCTTAGGTGTGGGCAACGCACTGTGGCTTTCTATTAGAGAAGGCTCCGCCCACTGGCGCTTTGACGAGTAATCCACGCCTACAGCTTCTCAAGGCGCCATCTTTAGTGTGGGCAAAGAATGTTTATTAGTGCCAACGGTTTTCTATTCACATTACTTGCTGGTGTGCTCAGTGTTTGAATATACCGATCCTTATCTCCTATATATATATATTTGAAATCTTTGCAAATTTATTCAAAATAAAAAAGGAAAAATTCCATGTACATCCGCATTACAGGCTCCTCCCATGTATATAAGTATCACAGGCTCCTCCCATGTATATAAGTATCACAGGCTCCTCCCATGTACATAAGTATCACAGGCTCCTCCCATGTACATAAGTATCACAGGCTCCTCCCATGTACAGAAGTATCACAGACTCCTCCCATGTACATTATTATCACAGGCTCCTCCCATGTACATAAGTATCACAGGCTCCTCCCATGTACATAAGTATCACAGGCTCCTCCCATGTACATAAGTATCACAGACTCCTCCCATTTACATAAGTATCACAGATTCCTCCCATGTACATAAGTATCACAGGCTCCTCCCATGTACATAAGTATCACAGGCTCCTCCCATGTACATAAGTATCACAGACTCCTCCCATGTACATAAGTATCACAGGCTCCTCCCATGTACATAAGTATCACAGGCTCCTCCCATGTACATAAGTATCACAGACTCCTCCCATGTACATAAGTATCACAGACTCCTCCCATGTACATAAGTATCACAGGCTCCTCCCATGTACATAAGTATCACAGACTCCTCCCATGTACATAAGTATCACAGACTCCTCCCATGTACATAAGTATCACAGACTCCTCCCATGTACATAAGTATCACAGACTCCTCCCATGTACATAAGTATCACAGGCTCCTCCCATGTACAGAAGTATCACAGGCTCCTCCCATGTACATAAGTATCACAGACTCCTCCCATGTACATAAGTATCACAGGCTCCTCCCATGTACATAAGTATCACAGACTCCTCCCATGTACATAAGTATCACAGGCTCCTCCCATGTACATAAGTATCACAGGCTCCTCCCATGTACAGAAGTATCACAGACTCCTCCCATGTACATTATTATCACAGGCTCCTCCCATGTACATAAGTATCACAGGCTCCTCCCATGTACATAAGTATCACAGACTCCTCCCATGTACATAAGTATCACAGACTCCTCCCATGTACATAAGTATCACAGACTCCTCCCATGTACATAAGTATCACAGACTCCTCCCATGTACATAAGTATCACAGGCTCCTCCCATGTACAGAAGTATCACAGGCTCCTCCCATGTACATAAGTATCACAGACTCCTCCCATGTACATAAGTATCACAGACTCCTCCCATGTACATAAGTATCACAGGCTCCTCCCATGTACAGAAGTATCACAGACTCCTCCCATGTACATAAGTATCACAGACTCCTCCCATGTACATAAGTATCACAGACTCCTCCCATGTACATAAGTATCACAGGCTCCTCCCATGTACATAAGTATCACAGGCTCCTCCCATGTACATAAGTATCACAGGCTCCTCCCATGTACATAAGTATCACAGACTCCTCCCATGTATATAAGTATCACAGACTCCTCCCATGTACAGAAGTATCACAGGCTCCTCCCATGTACATACGTATCACAGCCTCCTCCCATGTACATAAGTATCACAGACTCCTCCCATGTACATAAGTATCACAGACTCCTCCCATGTACATAAGTATCACAGGCTCCTCCCATGTACATAAGTATCACAGACTCCTCCCATGTACAGAAGTATTACAGACTCCTCCCATGTACAGAAGTATTACAGACTCCTCCCATGTACATAAGTATCACAGACTCCTCCCATGTACATAAGTATCACAGACTCCTCCCATGTACTGTTTCCACTAATTATCCTTAAAATGACACTTTAAAAAAAAAAGTTGCACAAATACCGCATGACATAAAAAATTGCAACGACCACCATTTTATTCTCCAGGGCAGTGATGGGGAACCTCGGCACTCCAGATGTTTCTGAACTACATTTCCCATCATGCTCTGGCACTCTGCAGTGTAGTTGATCATCATGGGAAATGTAGTTCCAAAACATCTGGAGTGCCGAGGTTCCCCATCACTGCTCTACGGCCTCTGCTATATATATATATATATATATATATATACAGTGTTTGGGGGCTTCAAGTAACTTTCCAGCAAAAAAAAAATGCTGATTTCTACATGTAAACAAAAGTGTCAGAAAAATGCCCGGTCATCAAATGGTTAACAATCCTCATTTTCAGCCACAGAAAGAAATGTTTTAATAAAAAAATAGCAACATTCATTAAAGTGTATTTAAAATAAAAAATGTGTTTGCGAAAACTTTGTGCAAATACCACGTGACATAAAACATGCGATGACCACCATTTTATTCTCTAGGGCTTCTGCTAAATATATATATCTATAAATAATGTTTGGGGGTTTATCTTTTATATTTTACCAAATAATTGGGTATTATAAAGTGTATTTTTTCTAGCAAAGAAAGTTGCCCCCCTGTACACCAACCAAAAGGGATCATCGCAGGAACGTGGGGGGTCCTCGGCTGAGGTCCCCCAGACAGCTGTACAGCCCCGGGTTACTGCCCCACATAGGGGTGTCCTTGGGGCAGATAGGCAGCTTTATACAGAAAATAGAGCTGAACCTCTGAACAGCAACCAAGAGAGATCAGCACCGGAGAGAGGAGGAAAGGAGGATTGTGGTGAGTTTTATAATAGAGGAATCTAATATACTGAATGCCCCCTCCCCCCACATACTGTATATACTATATACACCGGGGTCACTGCATAGAGTAGGGAGATGGAACAGGAATAGAGGGGAAATCTTCTGATGGGGACACGGCGTCCGGTGACAACGCTCTAGGATGGGGACACGGCGTCCGGTGACAACGCTCTAGGATGGGGACACGGCGTCCGGTGACAACGCTCTAGGATGGGGACACGGCGTCCGGTGACAACGCTCTAGGATGAGGACACGGCGTCCGGTGACAACGCTCTAGGATGGGGACATGGCGTCCGGTGACAACGCTCTAGGATGGGGACACGGCTTCCGGTGACAACGCTCTAGGATGGGGACACGGCGTCCAGGGACAACGCTCTAGGATGGGGACACGGCTTCCGGTGACAACGCTCTAGGATGGGGACACGCCGTCCGGTGACAACGCTCTAGGATGGGGACACGGCGTCCGGTGACAACGCTCTAGGATGGGGACACGGCGTCCGGTGACAACGCTCTAGGATGGGGACACGGCGTCCGGTGACAACGCTCTAGGATGGGGACACGGCGTCCGCTGACAACGCTCTAGGATGGGGACACGGCGTCCGGTGTCAACGCTCTAGGATGGGGACACGGCGTCCGGTGTCAACGCTCTAGGATGGGGACACGGCGTCCGCTGACAACGCTCTAGGATGGGGGCACGGCGTCCGGTGACAACGCTCTAGGATGGGGACACGGCGTCCGGTGACAACGCTCTAGGATGGGGACACGGCGTCCGGTGTCAACGCTCTAGGATGGGGACACGGCGTCCGGTGACAACGCTCTAGGATGGGGGCACGGCGTCCGGTGACAACGCTCTAGGATGGGGACACGGCGTCCGGTGACAACGCTCTAGGATGGGGACACGGCGTCCGCTGACAACGCTCTAGGATGGGGACACGGCGTCCGGTGTCAACGCTCTAGGATGGGGACACGGCGTCCGGTGTCAACGCTCTAGGATGGGGACACGGCGTCCGCTGACAACGCTCTAGGATGGGGGCACGGCGTCCAGTGTCAACGCTCTAGGATGGGGACACGGCTTCCGGTGACAACGCTCTAGGATGGGGACACGGCGTCCGCTGACAACGCTCTAGGATGAGGACACGGCGTCCGGTGACAACGCTCTAGGATGGGGACACGGCGTCCGGTGACAACGCTCTAGGATGGGGACACGGCGTCCGGTGACAACGCTCTAGGATGGGGACACGGCGTCCGGTGACAACGCTCTAGGATGGGGACACGGCGTCCGGTGACAACGCTCTAGGATGGGGGCACGGCGTCCGGTGACAACGCTCTAGGATGGGGGCACGGCGTCCGGTGTCAACGCTCTAGGATGGGGGCACGGCGTCCGGTGTCAACGCTCTAGGATGGGGACACGGCTTCCGGTGACAACGCTCTAGGATGGGGACACGGCGTCCGGTGACAACGCTCTAGGATGGGGACACGGCTTCCGGTGACAACGCTCTAGGATGGGGACACGGCGTCCGGTGACAACGCTCTAGGATGGGGGCACGGCGTCCGGTGACAATGCTCTAGGATGGGGACACGGCTTCCGGTGACAACGCTCTAGGATGGGGACACGGCGTCCGCTGACAACGCTCTAGGATGGGGACACGGCGTCCGGTGACAACGCTCTAGGATGAGGACACGGCGTCCGGTGACAACGCTTTAGGATGGGGACACGGCGTCCGGTGACAACGCTCTAGGATGGGGACATGGCGTCCGGTGACAACGCTCTAGGATGGGGACACGGCTTCCGGTGACAACGCTCTAGGATGGGGACACGGCGTCCAGGGACAACGCTCTAGGATGGGGACACGGCGTCCGGTGACAACGCTCTAGGATGGGGACACGGCGTCCGGTGACAACGCTCTAGGATGAGGACACGGCGTCCGGTGACAACGCTTTAGGATGGGGACACGGCGTCCGGTGACAACGCTCTAGGATGGGGACACGGCGTCCGGTGACAACGCTCTAGGATGGGGACACGGCGTCCGGTGACAACGCTCTAGGATGGGGACACGGCGTCCGGTGACAACGCTCTAGGATGGGGGCACGGCGTCCGGTGACAACGCTCTAGGATGGGGGCACGGCGTCCGGTGTCAACGCTCTAGGATGGGGGCACGGCGTCCGGTGTCAACGCTCTAGGATGGGGACACGGCTTCCGGTGACAACGCTCTAGGATGGGGACACGGCGTCCGGTGACAACGCTCTAGGATGGGGACACGGCGTCCGCTGACAACGCTCTAGGATGGGGACACGGCGTCCGGTGACAACGCTCTAGGATGGGGGCACGGCGTCCGGTGACAATGCTCTAGGATGGGGACACGGCTTCCGGTGACAACGCTCTAGGATGGGGACACGGCGTCCGCTGACAACGCTCTAGGATGGGGACACGGCGTCCGGTGACAACGCTCTAGGATGAGGACACGGCGTCCGGTGACAACGCTTTAGGATGGGGACACGGCGTCCGGTGACAACGCTCTAGGATGGGGACATGGCGTCCGGTGACAACGCTCTAGGATGGGGACACGGCTTCCGGTGACAACGCTCTAGGATGGGGACACGGCGTCCAGGGACAACGCTCTAGGATGGGGACACGGCGTCCGGTGACAACGCTCTAGGATGGGGACACGGCGTCCGGTGACAACGCTCTAGGATGAGGACACGGCGTCCGGTGACAACGCTTTAGGATGGGGACACGGCGTCCGGTGACAACGCTCTAGGATGGGGACACGGCGTCCGGTGACAACGCTCTAGGATGGGGACACGGCGTCCGGTGACAACGCTCTAGGATGGGGACACGGCGTCCGGTGACAACGCTCTAGGATGGGGACACGGCGTCCGGTGACAACGCTCTAGGATGGGGGCACGGCGTCCGGTGACAACGCTCTAGGATGGGGACACGGCGTCCGGTGACAACGCTCTAGGATGGGGACACGGCGTCCGGTGACAACGCTCTAGGATGGGGACACGGCGTCCGGTGACAACGCTCTAGGATGGGGGCACGGCGTCCGGTGACAACGCTCTAGGATGGGGACACGGCGTCCGGTGACAACGCTCTAGGATGGGGACACGGCGTCCGGTGACAACGCTCTAGGATGGGGACACGGCGTCCGGTGACAACGCTCTAGGATGGGGGCACGGCGTCCGGTGACAACGCTCTAGGATGGGGACACGGCGTCCGGTGACAACGCTCTAGGATGGGGGCACGGCGTCCGGTGACAACGCTCTAGGATGGGGACACGGCGTCCGGTGACAACGCTCTAGGATGGGGACACGGCGTCCGGTGACAACGCTCTAGGATGGGGACACGGCGTCCGGTGACAACGCTCTAGGATGGGGACACGGCGTCCGGTGACAACGCTCTAGGATGGGGACACGGCGTCCGGTGACAACGCTCTAGGATGGGGGCACGGCGTCCGGTGACAACGCTCTAGGATGGGGACACGGCGTCCGGTGACAACGCTCTAGGATGGGGGCACGGCGTCCGGTGACAACGCTCTAGGATGGGGACACGGCGTCCGGTGACAACGCTCTAGGATGGGGACACGGCGTCCGGTGACAACGCTCTAGGATGGGGACACGGCGTCCGGTGACAACGCTCTAGGATGGGGGCACGGCGTCCGGTGACAACGCTCTAGGATGGGGACACGGCGTCCGGTGACAACGCTCTAGGATGGGGGCACGGCGTCCGGTGACAACGCTCTAGGATGGGGACACGGCGTCCGGTGTCAACGCTCTAGGATGGGGACACGGCGTCCGGTGACAACGCTCTAGGATGGGGGCACGGCGTCCGGTGACAACGCTCTAGGATGGGGACACGGCGTCCGGTGACAACGCTCTAGGATGAGGACACGGCGTCCGGTGACAACGCTTTAGGATGGGGACACGGCGTCCGGTGACAACGCTCTAGGATGGGGACACGGCGTCCGGTGACAACGCTCTAGGATGGGGACACGGCGTCCGGTGACAACGCTCTAGGATGGGGACACGGCGTCCGGTGACAACGCTCTAGGATGGGGACACGGCGTCCGGTGACAACGCTCTAGGATGGGGGCACGGCGTCCGGTGACAACGCTCTAGGATGGGGACACGGCGTCCGGTGACAACGCTCTAGGATGGGGGCACGGCGTCCGGTGACAACGCTCTAGGATGGGGACACGGCGTCCGGTGACAACGCTCTAGGATGGGGGCACGGCGTCCGGTGACAACGCTCTAGGATGGGGACACGGCGTCCGGTGACAACGCTCTAGGATGGGGACACGGCGTCCGGTGACAACGCTCTAGGATGGGGACACGGCGTCCGGTGACAACGCTCTAGAATGGGGGCACGGCGTCCGGTGACAACGCTCTAGGATGGGGACACGGCGTCCGGTGACAACGCTCTAGGATGGGGGCACGGCGTCCGGTGACAACGCTCTAGGATGGGGACACGGCGTCCGGTGTCAACGCTCTAGGATGGGGACACGGCGTCCGGTGACAACGCTCTAGGATGGGGGCACGGCGTCCGGTGACAACGCTCTAGGATGGGGACACGGCGTCCGGTGACAACGCTCTAGGATGAGGACACGGCGTCCGGTGACAACGCTTTAGGATGGGGACACGGCGTCCGGTGACAACGCTCTAGGATGGGGACACGGCGTCCGGTGACAACGCTCTAGGATGGGGACACGGCGTCCGGTGACAACGCTCTAGGATGGGGACACGGCGTCCGGTGACAACGCTCTAGGATGGGGACACGGCGTCCGGTGACAACGCTCTAGGATGGGGGCACGGCGTCCGGTGACAACGCTCTAGGATGGGGACACGGCGTCCGGTGACAACGCTCTAGGATGGGGGCACGGCGTCCGGTGACAACGCTCTAGGATGGGGACACGGCGTCCGGTGACAACGCTCTAGGATGGGGGCACGGCGTCCGGTGACAACGCTCTAGGATGGGGACACGGCGTCCGGTGACAACGCTCTAGGATGGGGACACGGCGTCCGGTGACAACGCTCTAGGATGGGGAAACGGCGTCCGGTGACAACGCTCTAGGATGGGGGCACGGCGTCCGGTGACAACGCTCTAGGATGGGGACACGGCGTCCGGTGACAACGCTCTAGGATGGGGGCACGGCGTCCGGTGACAACGCTCTAGGATGGGGACACGGCGTCCGGTGTCAACGCTCTAGGATGGGGACACGGCGTCCGGTGACAACGCTCTAGGATGGGGGCACGGCGTCCGGTGACAACGCTCTAGGATGGGGACACGGCGTCCGGTGACAACGCTCTAGGATGAGGACACGGCGTCCGGTGACAACGCTTTAGGATGGGGACACGGCGTCCGGTGACAACGCTCTAGGATGGGGACACGGCGTCCGGTGACAACGCTCTAGGATGGGGACACGGCGTCCGGTGACAACGCTCTAGGATGGGGACACGGCGTCCGGTGACAACGCTCTAAGATGGGGACACGGCGTCCGGTGACAACGCTCTAGGATGAGGACACGGCGTCCGGTGACAACGCTTTAGGATGGGGACACGCCGTCCGGTGACAACGCTCTAGGATGGGGACACGGCGTCCGGTGACAACGCTCTAGGATGGGGACACGGCGTCCGGTGACAACGCTCTAGGATGGGGACACGGCGTCCGGTGACAACGCTCTAGGATGGGGACACGGCGTCTGGTGACAATGCTCTAGGATGGGGACACGGCGTCCGGTGACAACGCTTTAGGATGGGGACACGCCGTCCGGTGACAACGCTCTAGGATGGGGGCACGGCGTCCGGTGACAACGCTCTAGGATGGGGACACGGCGTCCGGTGACAACGCTCTAGGATGGGGACACGGCGTCCGGTGACAACGCTCTAGGATGGGGACACGGCGTCCGGTGACAACGCTCTAGGATGGGGACACGGCGTCCGGTGTCAACGCTCTAGGATGAGGACACGGCGTCCGGTGACAACGCTTTATGATGGGGACACGGCGTCCGGTGACAACGCTCTAGGATGTGGACACGGCGTCCGGTGACAACGCTCTAGGATGGGGACACGGCGTCCGGTGACAACGCTCTAGGATGGGGACACGGCGTCCGGTGACAATGCTCTAGGATGAGGACACGGCGTCCGGTGACAACGCTCTAGGATGAGGACACGGCGTCCGGTGACAACACTTTAGGATGGGGACACGGCGTCCGGTGACAACGCTCTAGGATGGGGACACGGCGTCCGGTGACAACGCTCTAGGATGGGGACACGGCGTCCGGTGACAACGCTCTAGGATGGGGACACGGCGTCCGGTGACAACGCTCTAGGATGGGGACACGGCGTCCGGTGACAACGCTCTAGGATGGGGACGCGGCGTCCGGTGACAACGCTCTAGGATGGGGACACGGCGTCCGGTGACAACGCTCTAGGATGGGGACACGGCGTCCGGTGACAACGCTCTAGGATGGGGACACGGCGTCCGGTGACAACGCTCTAGGATGGGGACACGGCGTCCGGTGACAACGCTCTAGGATGGGGACACGGCGTCCGGTGACAACGCTCTAGGATGGGGACACGGCGTCCGGTGACAACGCTCTAGGATGGGGACACGGCGTCCGGTGACAACGCTCTAGGATGGGGACACGGCGTCCGGTGACAACGCTCTAGGATGGGGACACGGCGTCCGGTGACAACGCTCTAGGATGGGGACACGGCGTCCGGTGACAACGCTCTAGGATGGGGACACGGCGTCCGGTGACAACGCTCTAGGATGGGGACACGGCGTCCGGTGACAACGCTCTAGGATGGGGACACGGCGTCCGGTGACAACGCTCTAGGATGGGGACACGGCGTCCGGTGACAACGCTCTAGGATGGGGACACGGCGTCCGGTGACAACGCTCTAGGATGGGGACACGGCGTCCGGTGACAACGCTCTAGGATGGGGACACGGCGTCCGGTGACAACGCTCTAGGATGGGGACACGGCGTCCGGTGACAACGCTCTAGGATGGGGACTGCGATCTCATTGGAGAGATTTCTTCCCAAGTCTTCCTGTGATATGAAATCTATAAACTCTAAAGATTGTGGGTGGAATTTTCCATCATCCCAATAGATCATTTAGAGATTCTCCTCATTTGGTGGGGATATTTAAGGCAATAAATCTGTATATCTGTATTAGAGGTCGACCTCTAATCTGTATATAAATAAATTTGAATTTTATAAAAAAGTAATTTATTGAAATTTTGTATCAGTTTTAATTCAATTTTAATGATACAAAATTTCAATAAATGATTTTTAAAAATGATTTATTTTAAAAATCTTACAAAAAAAGTTTTGTTGTGATTACGGTATGAAGGGAAATCTCCCCTCCTGCTGGCGGGCTGGAAATAAACTAAACTGACTTGTAATTAGCAGTCAGCATGTGACAGTTGGCTGCATGTGACAGTTGGCTCCATGTGACAGTTGGCTGCATGTGACAGTTGGCTCCATGTGACAGTTGGCTGCATGTGACAGTTGGCTGCCTGTGACAGTTGGCTGCATGTGACAGTTGGCTCCATGTGACAGTTGGCTGCATGTGACAGTTGGCTGCATGTGACAGTTGGCTCCATGTGACAGTTGGCTGCATGTGACAGTTAGCTGCATGTGACAGTTGGCTCCATGTGACAGTTGGCTGCATGTGACAGTTGGCTGCATGTGACAGTTGGCTCCATGTGACAGTTGGCTCCATGTGACAGTTGGCTGCATGTGACAGTTGGCTGCATGTGACAGTTGGCTCCATGTGACAGTTGGCTGCATGTGACAGTTGGCTGCATGTGACAGTTGGCTCCATGTGACAGTTGGCTCCATGTGACAGTTGGCTGCATGTGACAGTTGGCTGCATGTGACAGTTGGCTCCATGTGACAGTTGGCTGCATGTGACAGTTGGCTCCATGTGACAGTTGGCTCCATGTGACAGTTGGCTGCAGGTGACAGTTGGCTGCAGGTGACAGTTGGCTGCCTGTGACAGTTGGCTCCATGTGACAGTTGGCTCCATGTGACAGTTGGCTGCAGGTGACAGTTGGCTGCCTGTGACAGTTGGCTCCATGTGACAGTTGGCTCCATGTGACAGTTGGCTGCATGTGACAGTTGGCTGCATGTGACAGTTGGCTCCATGTGACAGTTGGCTCCATGTGACAGTTGGCTGCATGTGACAGTTGGCTCCATGTGACAGTTGGCTGCAGGTGACAGTTGGCTGCCTGTGACAGTTGGCTGCATGTGACAGTTGGCTGCAGGTGACAGTTGGCTGCCTGTGACAGTTGGCTGCATGTGACAGTTGGCTCCATGTGACAGTTGGCTCCATGTGACAGTTGGCTCCATGTGACAGTTGGCTGCAGGTGACAGTTGGCTGCCTGTGACAGTTGGCTGCATGTGACAGTTGGCTCCATGTGACAGTTGGCTGCCTGTGACAGTTGGCTGCATGTGACAGTTGGCTCCATGTGACAGTTGGCTGCATGTGACAGTTGGCTCCATGTGACAGTTGGCTGCCTGTGACAGTTGGCTGCATGTGACAGTTGGCTCCATGTGACAGTTGGCTCCATGTGACAGTTGGCTCCATGTGACAGTTGGCTGCATGTGACAGTTGGCTCCATGTGACAGTTGGCTGCAGGTGACAGTTGGCTGCCTGTGACAGTTGGCTGCCTGTGACAGTTGGCTCCATGTGACAGTTGGCTCCATGTGACAGTTGGCTGCAGGTGACAGTTGGCTGCCTGTGACAGTTGGCTGCCTGTGACAGTTGGCTGCATGTGACAGTTGGCTCCATGTGACAGTTGGCTGCAGGTGACAGTTGGCTGCCTGTGACAGTTGGCTGCATGTGACAGTTGGCTCCATGTGACAGTTGGCTGCAGGTGACAGTTGGCTGCCTGTGACAGTTGGCTGCCTGTGACAGTTGGCTGCATGTGACAGTTGGCTCCATGTGACAGTTGGCTCCATGTGACAGTTGGCTCCATGTGACAGTTGGATGCATGTGACAGTTGGCTCCATGTGACAGTTGGCTGCAGGTGACAGTTGGCTGCCTGTGACAGTTGGCTGCCTGTGACAGTTGGCTCCATGTGACAGTTGGCTCCATGTGACAGTTGGCTGCAGGTGACAGTTGGCTGCCTGTGACAGTTGGCTCCATGTGACAGTTGGCTCCATGTGACAGTTGGCTGCAGGTGACAGTTGGCTGCCTGTGACAGTTGGCTGCCTGTGACAGTTGGCTCCATGTGACAGTTGGCTCCAGGTGACAGTTGGCTGCAGGTGACAGTTGGCTGCCTGTGACAGTTGGCTGCCTGTGACAGTTGGCTGCATGTGACAGTTGGCTCCATGTGACAGTTGGCTGCAGGTGACAGTTGGCTGCCTGTGACAGTTGGCTGCATGTGACAGTTGGCTCCATGTGACAGTTGGCTGCAGGTGACAGTTGGCTGCCTGTGACAGTTGGCTGCATGTGACAGTTGGCTGCATGTGACAGTTGGCTGACTCTTCAGGTGGCCGTTGGGCAGCCAATTCAGGTGTGAGGTGACAGGTGTGAGGTGTGGAGGAGACGCACAGACCTGACATAAAGGATTGCACATGGCAGATTGTATATTTTGAAGGATATTATTGTAATGAGATCGTTATACAGATTTCAGCCTCCAGAGCATCAGCAAAGTTCAGGGATCTCCCTTGTAACTGCTGAGATAAAACCAAATACAAAATATTGAAATCTTTATTAGTTAGGATAAGCAGAACGATGAGATTGCATTGAGAGGGAGGAAGAGGTAAGCTGGGTATACATGCGCAGTTTTATTTCATTCAACAGTTAGATGATAAAAAACGGACAGATCCCCACACCCACATGTCCTCTGCTTATTATAGTCCAACAGTGGGGACTCCCCCAGGAATACACAGATCAGCGCTGCAGCCATTGGCTTCATGTTCTGATCAATGCTGGTTCTCCAGCAGCACTGATCGATGGAAGGCGATCAATAGACTGGACTTTGTAGAACAGACAGCGGTACATATGGACTGAGGCCCCATGATTCCTAACAGCAGCCCTATTGGATTAAATCACAAACACTACCAATCAGGAAGCACAGCCTGTATATGTAATGTAGCAGATCGGCCGTCTTTATCACCAAGATCTCAGCGCAGGAGAGTTCCCATTAGGATTTCTACCTTTTGGTGGACAGAAGGATGAAGTCTGGGTATTCGGGGTGAATAGCTGTTAGAGATTCCAACTTACACTTCTATTAGCACAGAAAGCCGTACCCCCCTGAGAATGGACTCCCAGGGCTGAGAACCCCCATATCCTCCATGTTCATATAGAACCCCCATATCTTCCATGTTCATATAGAACCCCCATATCCTCCATGTTCATATAGAACCCCCATATCGTCCATGTTCATATAGAACCCCCATATCCTCCATGTTCATATAGAACCCCCATATCCTCCATGTTCATATAGAACCCCCATATCCTCCATGTTCATATAGAACCCCCATATCTTCCATGTTTATATAGAACCCCCATATCCTCCATGTTTATATAGAACCCCCATATCCTCCATGTTTATATAGAACCCCCATATCCTCCACGTTCATATAGAACCCCCATATCTTCCATGTTTATATAGAACCCCCATATCCTCCATGTTTATATAGAACCCCCATATCCTCCATGTTCATATAGAACCCCCATATCTTCCATGTTCATATAGAACCCCCATATCCTCCATGTTCATATAGAACCCCCATATCCTCCATGTTCATATAGAACCCCCATATCCTCCATGTTCATATAGAACCCCCATATCCTCCATGTTCATATAGAACCCCCATATCCTCCATGTTTATATAGAACCCCCATATCCTCCATGTTTATATAGAACCCCCATATCCTCCATGTTCATATAGAACCCCCATATCTTCCATGTTCATATAGAACCCCCATATCCTCCATGTTCATATAGAACCCCCATATCCTCCATGTTCATATAGAACCCCCATATCTTCCATGTTTATATAGAACCCCCATATCCTCCATGTTTATATAGAACCCCCATATCCTCCATGTTTATATAGAACCCCCATATCCTCCATGTTTATATAGAACCCCCATATCCTCCACATTCATATAGAACCCCCATATCCTCCACGTTCATATAGAACCCCCATATCTTCCATGTTCATATAGAACCCCCATATCCTCCATGTTCATATAGAACCCCCATATCTTCCATGTTTATATAGAACCCCCATATCCTCCATGTTCATATAGAACCCCCATATCCTCCATGTTCATATAGAACCCCCATATCTTCCATGTTTATATAGAACCCCCATATCCTCCATGTTCATATAGAACCCCCATATCCTCCATGTTCATATAGAACCCCCATATCCTCCATGTTCATATAGAACCCCCATATCTTCCATGTTTATATAGAACCCCCATATCCTCCATGTTTATATAGAACCCCCATATCCTCCATGTTTATATAGAACCCCCATATCCTCCACGTTCATATAGAACCCCCATATCTTCCACGTTTATATAGAACCCCCATATCCTCCATGTTTATATAGAACCCCCATATCCTCCATGTTTATATAGAACCCCCATATCTTCCATGTTCATATAGAACCCCCATATCCTCCATGTTCATATAGAACCCCCATATCCTCCATGTTCATATAGAACCCCCATATCTTCCATGTTCATATAGAACCCCCATATCCTCCATGTTCATATAGAACCCCCATATCTTCCATGTTTATATAGAACCCCCATATCCTCCATGTTCATATAGAACCCCCATATCCTCCATGTTCATATAGAACCCCCATATCTTCCATGTTTATATAGAACCCCCATATCCTCCATGTTCATATAGAACCCCCATATCCTCCATGTTCATATAGAACCCCCATATCCTCCATGTTCATATAGAACCCCCATATCTTCCATGTTTATATAGAACCCCCATATCCTCCATGTTTATATAGAACCCCCATATCCTCCATGTTTATATAGAACCCCCATATCCTCCACGTTCATATAGAACCCCCATATCTTCCACGTTTATATAGAACCCCCATATCCTCCATGTTTATATAGAACCCCCATATCCTCCATGTTCATATAGAACCCCCATATCTTCCATGTTCATATAGAACCCCCATATCCTCCATGTTCATATAGAACCCCCATATCCTCCATGTTCATATAGAACCCCCATATCCTCCATGTTTATATAGAACCCCCATATCCTCCATGTTTATATAGAACCCCCATATCCTCCATGTTTATATAGAACCCCCATATCCTCCATGTTCATATAGAACCCCCATATCTTCCATGTTCATATAGAACCCCCATATCCTCCATGTTCATATAGAACCCCCATATCTTCCATGTTTATATAGAACCCCCATATCCTCCATGTTTATATAGAACCCCCATATCCTCCATGTTTATATAGAACCCCCATATCCTCCACGTTCATATAGAACCCCCATATCTTCCATGTTTATATAGAACCCCCATATCCTCCATGTTCATATAGAACCCCCATATCCTCCATGTTCATATAGAACCCCCATATCCTCCATGTTTATATAGAACCCCCATATCCTCCATGTTTATATAGAACCCCCATATCCTCCATGTTTATATAGAACCCCCATATCCTCCATGTTTATATAGAACCCCCATATCCTCCATGTTTATATAGAACCCCCATATCCTCCACGTTCATATAGAACCCCCATATCTTCCATGTTTATATAGAACCCCCATATCCTCCATGTTTATATAGAACCCCCATATCCTCCATGTTTATATAGAACCCCCATATCCTCCATGTTTATATAGAACCCCCATATCCTCCATGTTCATATAGAACCCCCATATCCTCCATGTTCATAAAGAACCCCCATATCCTCCATGTTCATATAGAACCCCCATATCCTCCATGTTTATATAGAACCCCCATATCCTCCATGTTCATATAGAACCCCCATATCCTCCATGTTCATATAGAACCCCCCTATCTTCCATGTTTATATAGAACCCCCATATCCTCCATGTTTATATAGAACCCCCATATCCTCCATGTTTATATAGAACCCCCATATCCTCCATGTTTATATAGAACCCCCATATCCTCCATGTTCATATAGAACCCCCATATCCTCCATGTTCATATAGAACCCCCATATCCTCCATGTTCATATAGAACCCCCATATCCTCCATGTTCATATAGAACCCCCATATCCTCCATGTTCATATAGAACCCCCATATCTTCCATGTTCATATAGAACCCCCATATCCTCCATGTTCATATAGAACCCCCCTATCTTCCATGTTTATATAGAACCCCCATGTTCATATAGAACCCCCATATCCTCCATGTTCATATAGAACCCCCATATCTTCCATGTTCATATAGAACCCCCATATCCTCCATGTTCATATAGAACCCCCATATCCTCCATGTTCATATAGAACCCCCATATCTTCCATGTTCATATAGAACCCCCATATCCTCCATGTTCATATAGAACCCCCATATCCTCCATGTTTATATAGAACCCCCATATCCTCCATGTTTATATAGAACCCCCATATCCTCCACGTTCATATAGAACCCCCATATCTTCCATGTTTATATAGAACCCCCATATCCTCCATGTTTATATAGAACCCCCATATCCTCCATGTTTATATAGAACCCCCATATCCTCCATGTTTATATAGAACCCCCATATCCTCCATGTTCATATAGAACCCCCATATCCTCCATGTTCATATAGAACCCCCATATCCTCCATGTTTATATAGAACCCCCATATCCTCCATGTTCATATAGAACCCCCATATCTTCCATGTTCATATAGAACCCCCATATCCTCCATGTTCATATAGAACCCCCCTATCTTCCATGTTTATATAGAACCCCCATATCCTCCATGTTCATATAGAACCCCCATATCTTCCATGTTCATATAGAACCCCCATATCCTCCATGTTCATATAGAACCCCCATATCTTCCATGTTTATATAGAACCCCCATATCCTCCATGTTTATATAGAACCCCCATATCCTCCATGTTTATATAGAACCCCCATATCCTCCATGTTTATATAGAACCCCCATATCCTCCATGTTTATATAGAACCCCCATATCCTCCATGTTCATATAGAACCCCCATATCTTCCATGTTTATATAGAACCCCCATATCCTCCATGTTTATATAGAACCCCCATATCCTCCATGTTTATATAGAACCCCCATATCCTCCATGTTTATATAGAACCCCCATATCCTCCATGTTTATATAGAACCCCCATATCCTCCATGTTTATATAGAACCCCCATATCTTCCATGTTTATATAGAACCCCCATATCCTCCATGTTTATATAGAACCCCCATATCCTCCATGTTCATATAGAACCCCCATATCTTCCATGTTTATATAGAACCCCCATATCCTCCATGTTTATATAGAACCCCCATATCCTCCATGTTCATATAGAACCCCCATATCCTCCATGGTTATATAGAACCCCCATATCCTCCATGTTTATATAGAACCCCCATATCCTCCATGTTTATATAGAACCCCCATATCCTCCATGTTTATATAGAACCCCCATATCTTCCATGTTTATATAGAACCCCCATATCCTCCATGTTTATATAGAACCCCCATATCCTCCATGGTTATATAGAACCCCCATATCCTCCATGTTTATATAGAACCCCCATATCCTCCATGTTTATATAGAACCCCCATATCCTCCATGTTTATATAGAACCCCCATATCCTCCATGTTTATATAGAATTCCCATATCCTCCATGTTTATATAGAATTCCCATAAAGAGAAACACGTCACACAAGATCATTTCCATAACTCAGATGACATTCACTTACATATGTTAAAGGGAACCCATTCAACATCCACAGATTCTGTGTGACATCAATCAATGAAGTGTAAATAGCGGGAATAGAAATAATTGTTTTTTTCTCTCCCCAGATGGATACAATGACCCAACCCCCAATGAAATGGGACGGATTCTACTGGTTGAATCCATCAGTGAAGAAACCCAAATGGTTCCAATCACCACAGAGGCTGGGAAATCATCACACGCTAAGACCACGGAAGAGACACGTGTCATGCCAATCACCAAGGATGAGCAAAGACAAGTGACTCCATCCACTCGTAACAAGAAACCACGAGTGGTAGTGATTCCATCCACCCAGGACAAGGATGCACAAGTGGTAGTGATTCCATCTTCCAGGAACCAGCAAGTACAAGTGATCACAATTCCATCAACCAAAGGCCAGGAAGTAGAAGTGATAATAGACACTGGGAAGGAGGAGGGAAGATATACGTCAACGTCCACCACGGAGCAGGGAACGCAGATTACAAGACCCACAATGAACAGGTGAATACTGGTGAACGGGACTCCATCCACTGTGGACCAAGAAATACAGGTGACCCCATTCACCAAGGAGCAGGAAACACATATGTCATTGTCCACCAAGGAGCACGGGACAAATATGTCATTGTCCACCAAGGAGCACGGGACAAATATGTCATTGTCCACCAAGGAGCAGGGGACAAATATGTCATTGTCCACCAAGGAGCACGGGACAAATATGTCATTGTCCACCAAGGAGCAGGAGACACATATGTCATTGTCCACCAAGGAGCACGGGACAAATATGTCATTGTCCACCAAGGAGCAGGAGACGCACATGTCATTGTCCACCAAGGAGCAGGGGACACATATGTCATTGTCCACCAAGGAGCAGGAGACACATATGTCATTGTCCACCAAGGAGCACGGGACAAATATGTCATTGTCCACCAAGGAGCACGGGACAAATATGTCATTGTCCACCACGGAGCAGGAGACACATATGTCATTGTTCACCAAGGAGCAGGCGACACATATGTCATTGTCCACCAAGGAGCGGGGGACACATATGTCATTGTCCACCAAGGAGCAGGCGACACATATGTCATTGTCCACCAAGGAGCGGGGGACACATATGTCATTGTCCACCAAGGAGCAGGCGACACATATGTCAATGTCCACCAAGGAGCAGGAGACACATATGTCATTGTCCACCAAGGAGCAGGAGACACATATGTCATTGTCCACCAAGGAGCAGGAGACACATATGTCATTGTCCACCAAGGAGCAGGAGACACATATGTCATTGTCCACCAAGGAGCAGGGGACACATATGTCATTGTCCACCAAGGAGCAGGAGACACATATGTCATTGTCCACCAAGGAGCAGGCGACACATATGTCATTGTCCACCAAGGAGCAGGAGACACATATGTCATTGTCCACCAAGGAGCAGGGGACACATGTCATTGTCCACCAAGGAGCAGGAGACACATGTCATTCACAACCAAGGAGCACGGGACAAATATGTCATTGTCCACCAAGGAGCAGGCGACACATATGTCATTGTCCACCAAGGAGCAGGAGACACATATGTCATTGTCCACCAAGGAGCACGGGACAAATATGTCATTGTCCACCAAGGAGCACGGGACAAATATGTCATTGACCACCAAGGAGCAGGAGACGCATATGTCATTGTCCACCAAGGAGCAGGCGACACATATGTCATTGTCCACCAAGGAGCAGGAGACACATATGTCATTGTCCACCAAGGAGCAGGGGACGCATATGTCATTGTCCACCAAGGAGCAGGGGACACATATGTCATTGTCCACCAAGGAGCAGGGGACACATATGTCATTGTCCACCAAGGAGCAGGAGACACATATGTCATTTACAACCAAGGAGCAGGGGACGCATATGTCATTGTTCACCAAGGAGCACGGGACAAATATGTCATTGTCCACCAAGGAGCACGGGACAAATATGTCATTGTCCACCAAGGAGCAGGAGACACATATGTCATTGTCCACCAAGGAGCACGGGACAAATATGTCATTGTCCACCAAGGAGCAGGAGACACATATGTCATTGTTCACCAAGGAGCACGGGACAAATATGTCATTGTCCACCAAGGAGCACGGGACAAATATGTCATTGTCCACCAAGGAGCAGGAGACACATATGTCATTGTCCACCAAGGAGCAGGCGACACATATGTCATTGTCCACCAAGGAGCGGGGGACACATATGTCATTGTCCACCAAGGAGCAGGCGACACATATGTCAATGTCCACCAAGGAGCAGGAGACACATATGTCATTGTCCACCAAGGAGCAGGAGACACATATGTCATTGTCCACCAAGGAGCAGGAGACACATATGTCATTGTCCACCAAGGAGCAGGGGACGCATATGTCATTGTCCACCAAGGAGCAGGAGACACATATGTCATTGTCCACCAAGGAGCAGGGGACACATATGTCATTGTCCACCAAGGAGCAGGAGACACATATGTCATTGTCCACCAAGGAGCAGGCGACACATATGTCATTGTCCACCAAGGAGCAGGAGACACATATGTCATTGTCCACCAAGGAGCAGGGGACACATGTCATTGTCCACCAAGGAGCAGGAGACACATGTCATTCACAACCAAGGAGCAGGGGACACATATGTCATTGTCCACCAAGGAGCAGGAGACACATATGTCATTGTCCACCAAGGAGCACGGGACAAATATGTCAATGTCCACCAAGGAGCAGGGGACACATATGTCATTGTCCACCAAGGAGCAGGAGACACATATGTCATTGTCCACCAAGGAGCAGGCGACACATATGTCATTGTCCACCAAGGAGCAGGAGACACATATGTCATTGTCCACCAAGGAGCAGGGGACACATATGTCATTGTCCACCAAGGAGCAGGGGACACATATGTCATTGTCCACCAAGGAGCAGGAGACACATATGTCATTGTCCACCAAGGAGCAGGCGACACATATGTCATTGTCCACCAAGGAGCAGGAGACACATATGTCATTGTCCACCAAGGAGCAGGGGACACATGTCATTGTCCACCAAGGAGCAGGAGACACATATGTCATTGTCCACCAAGGAGCAGGGGACACATGTCATTGTCCACCAAGGAGCAGGAGACACATATGTCATTGTCCACCAAGGAGCAGGAGACACATATGTCATTGTCCACCAAGGAGCAGGAGACACATATGTCATTTACAACCAAGGAGCACGGGACAAATATGTCATTGTCCACCAAGGAGCACGGGACAAATATGTCATTGTCCACCAAGGAGCAGGAGACACATATGTCATTGTCCACCAAGGAGCAGGCGACACATATGTCAATGTCCACCAAGGAGCAGGAGACACATATGTCATTGTCCACCAAGGAGCAGGAGACACATATGTCATTGTCCACCAAGGAGCAGGAGACACATATGTCATTGTCCACCAAGGAGCAGGAGACACATATGTCATTGTCCACCAAGGAGCAGGAGACACATATGTCATTGTCCACCAAGGAGCAGGGGACACATGTCATTGTCCATCAAGGAGCAGGAGACACATATGTCATTTACAACCAAGGAGCACGGGACAAATATGTCATTGTCCACCAAGGAGCACGGGACAAATATGTCATTGTCCACCAAGGAGCAGGAGACACATATGTCATTGTCCACCAAGGAGCAGGAGACACATATGTCATTGTCCACCAAGGAGCAGGAGACACATATGTCATTGTCCACCAAGGAGCAGGGGACGCATATGTCATTGTCCACCAAGGAGCAGGAGACACATATGTCATTGTCCACCAAGGAGCAGGAGACACATATGTCATTTACAACCAAGGAGCACGGGACAAATATGTCATTGTCCACCAAGGAGCACGGGACAAATATGTCATTGTCCACCAAGGAGCACGGGACAAATATGTCATTGTCCACCAAGGAGCAGGAGACACATATGTCATTGTCCACCAAGGAGCAGGGGACACATATGTCATTGTCCACCAAGGAGCAGGAGACACATATGTCATTGTCCACCAAGGAGCAGGAGACACATATGTCATTGTCCACCAAGGAGCAGGGGACGCATATGTCATTGTCCACCAAGGAGCAGGAGACACATATGTCATTGTCCACCAAGGAGCAGGGGACACATATGTCATTGTCCACCAAGGAGCAGGAGACACATATGTCATTGTCCACCAAGGAGCAGGAGACACATATGTCATTGTCCACCAGGAGCAGGAGACACATATGTCATTGTCCACCAAGGAGCAGGGGACACATATGTCATTGTCCACCAAGGAGGAGGGGACACATATGTCATTGTCCACCAAGGAGCAGGGGACACATATGTCATTGTCCACCAAGGAGCAGGAGACACATATGTCATTGTCCACCAAGGAGCAGGGAACGCAGATTACAAGATCCACGAAGAACAAAAGAACGCAGGTGAATGTGCCTAAATCCACTTCGGTCCAGGAAATACAGGTGACCCCATTTACCAAGGGGCAGGAGACACATATGTCATTGTCCACCAAGGAGCAGGGGACACATATGTCATCGTCCACCAAGGAGCAGGGGACATATATGTCATTGTCCACCAAGGAGCAGGGAACGCAGATAACAAGATCCACGATGAACAGGAGAGTCCAGGAGAATGTGTCCAAATTCTATATGGACCAGGAAATACAGGTGACCCCAATCACCAAGAACAGGCGAACACAGGTGTCTCCACTCACCAAGGATCAGTCAATTCAAGTAGGTCTCTCCTTGAAGAACCAGCATATACCGGTAACTCCTGCATACAGAGGCCATGGGGCATCTCCACTAGTCCCATCCAGACGTGCCATGGTGGAACAATCATGCGTACATTCGGTGGAAAGATTCACTTTCCATGGAATACTTGGAGAGGGGGCCTTTGGGAAGGTGGTGTTGGCCTCCCATGCCGCCATTCGACAGAAGCTGGCCGTGAAGATCATTAAAAAGCGAAAACTACTTGATCAAGGTCCCAGCATGGCGACCAAAGAGCGTCACATACTGATAAACTACAAGAGCAATCCATATATCACCCATCTATTTGGATCATTCCAGACAAAGGTAAAATTCTTTCATCTTTCAAATCTTCCATTTTTTCATCTCTTTTCTGTACTGCACTACTGATCAGACCCCCTAAAATAGTTATTCAAATCACAACCTTGTTGGGACTTGAAAGGTATACAAGGTCAAGCATCCCCCCTTCCCCCAATGATGGTCTTCAGGTCTGGCAATTAGTCCTATAGGCATTGAGTGCTGAATTGGAGGAGGTGGAAGGGAGTTTCACCTTGTGTCCCACACCAGGTTTTCTGAGGGCTCTGTCTGTAGTCGGGGAAGCAGTATAGGTAAGAGCAGAACTCTAGAGCGCCTCCTACAAGACTGGAGGCCGGTTAGGTAAACTGTACATAGTAACCATTTACTGAGAGGCTGCCATTTCTGACCTACATTGGAAATTGCTAGTTGCTTGGCTGCCTCTGGCCTCAAAACTTTGCCAGCTAGGAGGACAGGAGAAGTCAGGCCTCCTGATCTACATGGGACATCCATGTTGGTGACCAAAGTATTGAAGTCCCTGGATCTCCCTAACATCCTGACAAAACTAGTATTGTGATCAGGATAGTCCAGCCATGGCTGCCTAAGTATTTTCTCTGTTTGATTTTCCCAAACTCTTAAAGGAACATTCCACATTGCACTGTCTGCTTGTGTGTGTGTCTTCCTATATTCCTCCACAAAGTGAAATCTTATTTGTCTCTAATGTAACCTTTTTATCTCTTATTTTCACACAGACTCATCTGTTCTTTGCCATGGAATACCTGGGTGGAGGGGATCTTCGGAATCTGCTCATGACTTTCAGAATACTTCCCTCTAACATCATAAGGTAAGTCCAATGACAGGGCTATGACAGAGTCGGGGGTGGCTGGCCAATGAGAACAGGCAGGGACACAGCCAGGCCCCTCCCACTGAGCCCCGTCCATCCACACCTCTATGTACTATAGGGGGAAGTCACATTTTCTTGGTCTGTGATGGTTTTGAATGCTAATTCATATTTTTCTTTCTCCTTTCAGAGGTCTCACTGCGGAGATTATTTGTGGAATGCAGTGCCTGCATGATGCTCGGATCATCCATAGGTAAGTATTCGATTAGCTGACTAACGCTTGTCTTCTGGTATCTTATGATGAATCAGGAAGACTTTCCACCAGAGATCCCAGTTGTGTTGTCTCCCGTATAGTCTCCTTCCATCTGCTGCAGAAGTCTCCTTGCTCATGTCATATTCTGCTTAATGTAACTGTTCACTCTTTTTCTTCACAGAGACCTCAAACCGGAAAACATTTTACTGAACGCCGACGGTCACATTCGGATTGCTGATTTTGGCTTGTCTGAGATAGGAGTCTCCGAATCCAATAAGATCAGAGGACGTGCGGGGACATTGGCATACATGGCCCCAGAGGTAAGATTGGTGATTTCCTGATATTAGACTTTGTTGTAATGCTTATTATGGGATATAGAGAAGAGCTATAGGGGGCTCCTTATTCATTGAATGGAGAATTCCACCAGTGGGACCCCCGATTGCTTTCAGTCAGTCTCCAGGCTGGCTCTATATCCAACAAAAGATGGGAAGTTCTGAGTTGCAGCGGTGTTGGAGCTTCTTTGTGGAGGACATTGAGGCCGGGTGTAGATGAATGGATCTGTTCCGCCCAATTCACATATATAAATGGGATAAAAGCTCCCGGAGCTTCTCACCTGCTGTACTCTTCTCTTTACCATGGTGAGAGCTTGTGAAAATTGAGCTATTGGGGTCAGTACACTTTTATCTGCCCCCTGTAATAGGCACGATTTAAGTGTACCTCTAGGCAAGGGTTAGACCCTCTCTTAGGTGTTTCTTGGTGTCTGAGTCCTCATTATGGGGAGTCACACTCTTTATTTGTACCGGTGACCATTGATAGTGAGAAAATGAAGGGAAATATAAAATGTTAGAGCTGTCCCCAGAACAGGAATAGAGGGAAAATCTTCCAGTGGTGGGTACAAGACTCTAAGAGTAGAATGGGAGATTTCCTTTGACTTCCTCTTGCATCTCAGGAACAGGAAGTGAACTTTCCCCAATGGTACACAGACAGCAAAAATAACCCGGCAGGGGTATTAACCCTTCTGTACTCGATCCTGCTTGAGGTGATTGTAGCCGTATTAGTGCACTTGCAACAAGAGCAATTGAGTACTGTCTGTGATACCTTTTTTTTATTTCCAACAACCTTCACATTTTCAGGGCAAGCTTTCGGGGGGTAGGGGGGGGGGGGGTGGTGACCCCTTCTTTGCCCCATTCTTCACCCCAAACAGTACTCATGGGCCTTTGAAGACCACACCCCAAAAGCTTGTCCTGAAAATGTGGATGTTAGCACAAATAAAAAAGAAAGTATCTTGGATGTAAATGTACAATATATATGTGTAAAGCGCTGCGTAAAATTGATGGCGCTATATAAGAACCCGTAATAAATAAATGGACAGTACTCAATTGTTTTTGTACAAAATTCACAAGCTCCGCCTTAGTTTGATGTCAATTTTAGGACTCTTGGGAGGCTTCATACATCATAGATCAGTATGGAGTCATCTCTGTCCTCTGCCTACAAACTCGCTCATCCTTCTTTCTCTCTCTTATGTTTCTACAGGTCCTTTCAGGTGAATCGTACTACACCGTGGCAGACTATTTCTCCCTGGGAGTGATCGTATACCAGATGGCCACGGGAATGCATCCATATCATCGTTACATTTGGAATGTGGAAGAACTTTTGACAGCAATCCGGACCTTCACCCCTTTTTTTTATACGGTACAGAGGGACTCCCATCCAGGAACTCCTATATAGGGTGAGTAGAGTATTACCTTCTCCTAACACACAAAACCCTTTCCAGGTTATATACAACTTGTTAGGATTTTAGGAAATACGATTGGACATTCACGTGGGTCATAGCAGTACTTTCAGCATGCTGACTGCTTAGTGCAGGGGTGCTCAACCCGTGGCCCTCAGAGCCCTCTGATGTGGCCCTCGGAGCCCTCTGATGTGGCCCTCGGAGCCCTCTGATGTGGCCCGTGACCTCACACCAGGGAAGCACATGCCGGGGGGTCAGCCAACCCGATGATCCCAATGTGGGCCGGCAGTGCAGGAGGCAGGCAGCCGCAGAGGGAGCCGGAGCCGCATAAGCCGATGCTTCCTCTGTAGCGCCGCCTCCTGTCCCAGGCAGGGCTGCTGTTAGAAGTCACAGGGCCCCATACAGCCTGACAGGCCCCTCCCCCAAATCCGAAAATATCAAATGATATTTTCGCTAAAGTGCCATGGCTGCGATGCCATGCTTCTCAGCCGTGGCAGAAATGATACCCTTATTGATAAATACCTATTCAGTTGGCTATAGGGGGTTTCCACCTTTTCTTCAAGTCAAACCCGAACACTTTATCAGTGCACAGCAATTTTGTTTTGTAGTATAATCTATAGATATATTTTGATATTAAATAACATTTCTAATGATATGAAGTTAAAAGTCCCCCTTCACATCAGAGTCCACAGAGTTCCCCTTTTACATCTGAACTCACAGAGTTCCCTTTCACTGTAAGGGGAGACTCTGCAGACTCTGATGTAAGGGAGAACTCTGATTGAAGGGGGAACACCTGTGTTCTCTGGTGTAAGGGGGAACTCTATTGTAAGCCTTATCATAGGCTTACCTGTAGGTAAAAATGACCAAGCGGACAATACAACCGCTTCAATGTGTTTAATATATTAGGCATTGTGTATCATCATCCATGAGCCATCTAGATACACATAGACATTTATATTGTCCTATATTCTCCACTTGCCGCTCTCCGAGCACCACTGAATACCCCGACCTTTCCAATATAAAACATTTGAACACGTTTGTGATGTTTTTCAAATTAATTTTTTAGAATTTTACATTGTTTTTAGAATTCTATTTTTTACCATTTTTTTTAAATTGCCCTGTTGGGGGGTGGGGGGGGGGGGGCTTTGGTGAAATATCAGGGGTCTAAACAGACCCCTGATGTCTCACATTTGAGATAGAGAAAGGGACTGAGGACAGAGATTCCTCAGCTACACCAGATCCACAAGTGTCAGTGATAAGGCAGTACAGCCGGCCCTCCAGCTCAGATGGTGCCTGGGCCCCCCTTTTGAAGTGATGGTGCCTGGGCCCAATACAGGAGGGATGGCTGTACTGCCTTATCAGCGGCCCTGGTCCCAGGCAGAGTGATACCAAGTGCTCTCCTCCTTCCAGCAGCCTGGAGAGCGATGCCAGCAGAAGCTGAAAGAGGAAAAGGGAGGTCGGTGTATTAAACAACACATACAATGGGCATATTAGCACCTATAAAAGGGATAACAACTATAAGCTGCTAAAACACGGACCCGCAGGTGCAGCGCAGTGAATGGCAGCGAAAGATCTTCATAACAATTCATTGCCAAATATCTGTTTTATTTTTAGTGAAATACTCAGTTTTTCTTTAAAAACTCCCGATCCAATATTACACAATAAGGTACCATGCTACGACCCGATCCAATATTACACAATAAGGTACCACGCTACGACCCGATCCAATATTACACAATAAGGTACCATGCTACGACCCGATCCAATATTACACAATAAGGTGCCATACTACGACCTAATCCAATATTACACAATAATGTACCACGCTACGACCCGATCCAATATTACACAATAATGTACCACGCTACGACCCGATCCAATATTACACAATAATGTACCATGATACGACCCGATCCAATATTACACAATAAGGTGCCATGCTACGACCCGATCCAATATTACACAATAAGGTGCCATGCTACGACCCGATCCAATATTACACAATAAGGTGCCATGCTACGACCCGATCCAATATTACACAATAAGGTGCCATGCTACAATACGATCCAATATTACACAATAAGGTGCCATGCTACAATACGATCCAATATTACACAATAAGGTACCACGCTACGACCCGATCCAATATTACACAATAAGGTGCCATGCTACGACCCGATCCAATATTACACAATAATGTACCACGCTACGACCCGATCCAATATTACACAATAAGGTGCCATGCTACGACCCGATCCAATATTACACAATAAAGTGCCATGCTACGACCCGATCCAATATTACACAATAAGGTGCCATGCTACGACCCGATCCAATATTACACAATAAGGTACCATGCTACGATCCGATCCAATATTACACAATAAGGTACCACGCTACGACCCGATCCAATATTACACAATAAGGTACCATGCTACAATCCGATCCAATATTACACAATAAGGTGCCATGCTACGACCCGATCCAATATTACACAATAAGGTGCCATGCTACGACCCGATCCAATATTACACAATAAGGTGCCATGCTACGATCCGATCCAATATTACACAATAAGGTACCACGCTACGACCCGATCCAATATTACACAATAAGGTGCCATGCTACAATCCGATCCAATATTACACAATAAGGTACCATGCTACGATCCGATCCAATATTACACAATAAGGTGCCATGCTACGACCCGATCCAATATTATACAATAAGGTGCCATGCTACGACCCGATCCAATATTACACAATAAGGTGCCATGCTACGACCCGATCCAATATTATACAATAAGGTGCCACGCTACGACCCGATCCAATATTACACAATAAGGTGCCATGCTACGACTCGATCCAATATTACACAATAAGGTGCCATGCTACAATCCGATCCAATATTACACAATAAGGTGCCATGCTACGACCCGATCCAATATTACACAATAATGTACCACGCTACGACCCGATCCAATATTACACAATAAGGTACCACGCTACGACCCGATCCAATATTACACAATAAGGTACCATGCTATGACCCGATCCAATATTACACAATAAGGTGCCATGCTACGACCCGATCCAATATTACACAATAAGGTGCCATGCTATGACCCGATCCAATATTACACAATAAGGTGCCATGCTACGACTCGATCCAATATTACACAATAAGGTGCCATGCTACAATCCGATCCAATATTACACAATAAGGTGCCATGCTACGACCCGATCCAATATTACACAATAATGTACCATGATACGACCCGATCCAATATTACACAATAAGGTACCACGCTACGACTCGATCCAATATTACACAATAAGGTGCCATGCTACGACTCGATCCAATATTACACAATAAGGTGCCATGCTACGACCCGATCCAATATTACACAATAAGGTGCCATGCTATGACCCGATCCAATATTACACAATAAGGTGCCATGCTACAATCCGATCCAATATTACACAATAAGGTGCCATGCTACGATCCGATCCAATATTACACAATAAGGTACCACGCTACGACCCGATCCAATATTACACAATAATGTACCACGCTACGACCCGATCCAATATTACACAATAAGGTACCACGCTACGACCCGATCCAATATTATACAATAAGGTACCACGCTACGACCCGATCCAATATTACACAATAATGTACCACGCTACGACCCGATCCAATATTACACAATAAGGTACCACGCTACGACCCGATCCAATATTACACAATAAGGTGCCATGCTACGACCCGATCCAATATTACACAATAAGGTGCCATGCTACGACCCGATCCAATATTACACAATAAGGTACCACGCTACGACCCGATCCAATATTACACAATAAGGTGCCATGCTATGACCCGATCCAATATTACACAATAAGGTGCCATGCTACAATACGATCCAATATTACACAATAAGGTACCACGCTACGACCCGATCCAATATTACACAATAAGGTACCATGCTACGACCCGATCCAATATTACACAATAAGGTACCATGCTACGACCCGATCCAATATTACACAATAAGGTGCCATGCTACAATACGATCCAATATTACACAATAATGTACCACGCTACGACCCGATCCAATATTACACAATAAGGTGCCATGCTACGACCCGATCCAATATTACTGTCAGTACTAGGATCCCTTTAGGACCCAGCACACTCACCTGACACAGCCTTTACCTGGGAAACAACAATGATTGGCCAGCTGACCTTTAAATAACTTGCAACAGCATTCAATCATTGCTCGTGTTAGAGTTACCTTGTGTTTGATCCAGTTTGATATCTGCTCTGTGTATTTCGTGTATGACCCGGCTTGTTTGACCCTGTTTGCTTGCTTCTGATTTGGTACCATTTGGACTCTGATCTTCCTGTGTATGACCCAGCTTGCCTAGACTACGTTTGCCTGATTCCACCAGTAACTTCATCTGCAGCGGTGAACTACAAGGTCCAGCAAACATCGACCTACAACTACAGCGGTGAACTACAAGTCCCAGCTGACCTGCTCTGCTCATGGTATGTGCTCTTGTTCCTTGAACTCTTTGCATAATCAGAACACCTGAACTGTTACCTGTTATATGCTCTAGCCTGACATTAACACGAGCCATACATAATAAAGGAAACCTATCATGGATCCTGAGCAGGCTCAGTTGTTTGCACAGGAACTTTGCCGCTTATCCCATCAAGTTCAGGAAATGGCCACAGAGCTCACCAAGGTGCAATCTCCTTCTATTACCACTGCTACAAAAACTCCATCTGAACCAAAAATTCCTTTGCCTGACCGGTTTTCTGGTGACCGTAAAGGGTTTTGCAACTTTAAAAACAGTTGCAAATTATATTTCAAGTTAAGACCATCCTCGTCTGGCCCTGAAACTCAGAGGGTGCAAATCATTATTTCTCTACTACAGGGTGACCCCCAGGCTTGGGCCTTTATCCTGGAACCAAACCACCCAGCCTTGCTAACAGTAGATGCCTTCTTTGAAGCCCTAGGGTTGCTTTATGATGATCCAGATCGTGCTGCTACTGCAGAATCAACCCTGCGTAACTTAAAGCAAGGAACTACCACAGCTGAAATGTATTGCTCAGAGTTTCGCAGGTGGGCCCCGGAATCTGGCTGGAATGATGCAGCACTCCGCAGCCAGTTTAGAATGGGCCTTTCAGATGCAATTAAGGATGCTCTGGTCAACTTCTCCTACCCAGCCTCACTGGAGGAGGCTATGAGTCTAGCCATTAGAATTGACCGCCGCCAGCGAGAGAGGAGACGAGAACAAACTACAGCTGTGGCAAACTATATACCTCCCTTGCCGCCTGACTATTCCACCTCCAGTGCCAAATCTGAGGAAGAGCCTATGGAGATAGGTTCCACCCGGTTATCTGCCCAGGAACACACACGCCGGCGTAACATGGGACTCTGCTTGTATTGTGGCCTCAAGGGTCATATGCTCCGTTCGTGCCCTACACGTCCGGGAAACTCCAGGACCTAGGTAATTGCGGGGAGGTTACCTTAGGTCTGCTCTCATCTCCCCAGGGGGACAAGCGTATTCTTTTACCCGCTGTCATTCACTGTGGGACAGGGGCTCATGAACTGCTGGCCTTGGTAGATTCTGGAGCCGCTGAGAATTTTATTGATAAGACTCTGATTACCTCTTTGTCCTTGGAAACTCATGCTCTAGATTGCCCAGTCCGCCTGATTTCCGTGGATAATCGGCCTCTCTCACAAGATCTAGTGCTCCAAGCCACCAATCCTTTCCAGTTACAATTGGGGGCTTTGCATTGGGAGAAGATTTCATGTCTTGTCATTGACTCTCCATCCACTCCTTTGATCCTAGGCCTTCCTTGGCTTCAGAAGCACAATCCTGTAATTGACTGGCGAACAGGAAATATTCTGACTTGGTCCGATCAGTGTAAGCAGAACTGCATCCAGCATCCTGTTCGACTGGCTACCTGTCAAGTGGGAATGGAACAGATTCCACTTTGTTATAAGGACTTTTGGGATGTGTTTTCTAAAGGGATTGCTGACACTTTACCACCTCATCGCAGTTATGATTGTCCCATTGACCTCTTACCTGACACTACACCTCCTCGAGGGAGAGTCTTTCCACTATCTGAGCCAGAGAATCTTGCTTTGCAAGAATACATCCAGGAAAACCTAGCTAAGGGTTTCATCCGTCCCTCCACTTCTCCCGCAGGAGCAGGATGCTTCTTTGTCCCAAAGAAGGATGGGGGACTGAGACTTTGTGTTGATTACAGAGGTCTAAATAAGATAACTGTTCCCAATCGGTATCCTCTTCCTCTCATCACAGAATTGTTCTCTCAAATCCAGGGAGCCAAAATCTTCTCCAAACTGGACTTAAGGGGAGCCTATAATCTGGTGCGCATACGTGCAGGCGACGAGTGGAAGACAGCCTTTAACACCAAGGATGGTCATTACGAATGTCTTGTCATGCCTTTCGGTCTCAGAAATGCACCAGCTGTCTTTCAGAACTTTATGAATGACATTTTCCGTGACATGTTGGGTCGCTTCATGCTTGTATATTTAGACGACATTTTGATATATTCTCCCAATCTTGAAACACATCAGAAACATGTCTGCTCAGTATTGGCCCGATTAAAGACTCACTCCCTTTTTGTAAAGCCTGAGAAATGTTCTTTTCATGTTAAACAAGTACCTTTCCTAGGCTACCTAATTTCTGACACAGGCCTCACCATGGATCCAGCCAAGATTCAAGCCATTTTAGACTGGGCACCACCTTCAGACCTAAAGGCAGTTCAGCGCTTCCTGGGCTTTGCAAATTTCTATCGAAAATTCATTAAGAACTTTGCCACCATTGCACATCCCATCACCTCTCTCACCAGGAAGACTCCGACTACCTTTAAATGGACTAATGAAGCCCAGGCAGCCTTCACTCAGTTAAAGAAAGCCTTTACCTCTGCACCAATCCTACGTCATCCTGTTCCTGAGCTACCTTTTATTGTGGAGGTAGATGCATCTGAAGTAGGGGTGGGGGCGCTTTTGTCACAAAAGAATCCTGTAAATGCTGCCATCCACCCCTGTGCCTTCTTGTCCCGGAAATATTCCCCAGCAGAGCGCAATTATGATATAGGCAACAGAGAACTTCTAGCCATAAAGATCGCTTTGGAGGAATGGAGACATTGGCTGGAGGGAGCTCGCTATCCATTCATAGTTCTGACTGACCACAAAAACCTTGAATACATCCGTTCTGCTAAAAGACTGAACTCACGTCAAGCCAGGTGGTCATTGTTCTTCTCCAGATTTGACTTCACAATTTCATATTTACCAGGACCAAGAAACATTAAGGCTGACGCCTTGTCTCGCAGCTTTCTTTCAGAGTCTCCTCCTCCGCTTCCTCCACAACCCATTATCTCTGAGGATAGGATTTTGGCTTTCACCCAGACTGACATCTCTGAGGCCTTGTTACCTGCACAGGCTGAAGCCCCTCCCTCCACTCCCTCTGGTATGCTTTTTGTGCCCCTGGCTCTTCGTTTGCAGGTATTGCAACAGGTACATGCATCAAAACCTGCAGCACATCCGGGGTTTAGACAAACTTTTGAAATTATCTCTCGCAACCTCTGGTGGCCATCGATCAGGCAGGATGTGTTAGCCTTCGTCCAGGCCTGTGAAGTTTGTGCCAGAAGCAAGAGCAGTACCTCTAAGCCGCCCGGTCTCCTACGTCCTCTACCAATACCTACCTGTCCCTGGACCCATTTATCTATGGACTTTATCACTGACTTGCCTCCGTCCCAGGGATGTTCCACGATCTGGGTGGTGGTAGACAGGTTCAGTAAAATGGCCCACTTTGTTCCGCTTCCGAAACTCCCATCTGCTAAAGAACTGGCATCTTTATTCATTAAACATGTTTTCAGGCTCCATGGGGCACCAATCAACATTGTCTCAGACCGTGGCTCTCAGTTTATAGCCCAGTTTTGGAAGGCCCTTTGCTCTCAGATGGGGATTAAGTTATCATATTCTTCAGCATATCATCCTGAGACAAACGGCCAAACAGAAAGGACTAATCAGACTCTAGAGAAGATGGTACGTTGTCTGATGGCCAATGATGAGGTGGAGTGGGTCAATGTCCTGCCATGGGCAGAATTTGCCTTTAATAATTGTGCCAGCACATCTACAGGGACCTCTCCCTTCTTCTGTGTTTACGGGTTGCATCCTCGTGTGTGCTCCTTTGATCTTCCACCCTCTGATGTGCCAGATGCCAACACTACAATTGAAAATTTCTCCAAAATCTGGTCCGATGTCAATCATGCTATTTCTCGCTCTGTGCTGGCTTTTAAGAAAATGGCGGACAAGAGGCGCTCAAAGGCACCAGGATATAAAGTTGGTGACAAAGTGTGGCTATCATCTAGGAATCTGTCCCTGCATGTTCCATCTAAAAAACTTGGCCCAAAATTCATCGGGCCCTATGAAATTTCGGAGATTGTTAATCCTGTATCCTATAGATTAAAACTCCCCCCATCCATGCGCATTCCAAATGTCTTTCATGTTTCATTGTTGAAACCTGTTCATTCCAGCCTCCAAGTAAATGAACCAGAACCTGTGGATGTGTTGGACAGTCAGGAATATGAAGTGGCATTTATTCTTGATTCCAGACGAGTGCGCAATTCCTTACAATATCTCGTTCATTGGAAAGGTTTCGGCCCAGAGGATCGATCTTGGGTCCCAGCTCGTGATCTTCATGCTGACCGACTTAAGAAGAAGTTCCATCTTCGTTATCCAAGTAAGCCTGGGGGTGCAGGAGCAACCCCTCGAGGAAGGGGGGGTACTGTCAGTACTAGGATCCCTTTAGGACCCAGCACACTCACCTGACACAGCCTTTACCTGGGAAACAACAATGATTGGCCAGCTGACCTTTAAATAACTTGCAACAGCATTCAATCATTGCTCGTGTTAGAGTTACCTTGTGTTTGATCCAGTTTGATATCTGCTCTGTGTATTTCGTGTATGACCCGGCTTGTTTGACCCCGTTTGCTTGCTTCTGATTCGGTACCGTTTGGACTCTGATCTTCCTGTGTATGACCCAGCTTGCCTAGACTACGTTTGCCTGATTCCACCAGTAACTTCATCTGCAGCGGTGAACTACAAGGTCCAGCAAACATCGACCTACAACTACAGCGGTGAACTACAAGTCCCAGCTGACCTGCTCTGCTCATGGTATGTGCTCTTGTTCCTTGAACTCTTTGCATAATCAGAACACCTGAACTGTTACCTGTTATATGCTCTAGCCTGACATTTACACAATAAGGTACCACGCTACGACCCGATCCAATATTACACAATAAGGTACCATGCTACGATCCGATCCAATATTACACAGTAAGGTACCACGCTACGACCCGATCCAATATTACACAATAAGGTACCATGCTACGATCCGATCCAATATTACACAATAAGGTACCATGATACGACCCGATCCAATATTACACAATAAGGTGCCATGCTACGACCCGATCCAATATTACACAATAAGGTACCATGCTACGATCCGATCCAATATTACACAATAAGGTACCACGCTACGACCCGATCCAATATTACACAATAAGGTGCCATGCTACGACCCGATCCAATATTACACAATAAGGTACCATGATACGACCCGATCCAATATTACACAATAAGGTGCCATGCTACGACCCGATCCAATATTACACAATAAGGTACCACGCTACGACCCGATCCAATATTACACAATAAGGTACCATGCTATGACCCGATCCCATATTACACAATAAGGTCCCATGCTACGACCCGATCCAATATTACACAATAAGGTACCACGCTACGACCCGATCCAATATTACACAATAAGGTGCCATGCTACAATCCGATCCAATATTACACAATAAGGTACCATGCTACGATCCGATCCAATATTACACAATAAGGTACCACGCTACGACCCGATCCAATATTACACAATAAGGTACCATGCTACGACCCGATCCAATATTACACAATAAGGTACCATGCTACGATCCGATCCAATATTACACAATAAGGTACCACGCTACGACCCGATCCAATATTACACAATAAGGTACCATGCTACGATCCGATCCAATATTACACAATAAGGTACCACGCTACGACCCGATCCAATATTACACAATAAGGTACCACACTATGACCCGATCCAATATTACACAATAAGGTGCCATGCTACGACCCGATCCAATATTACACAATAAGGTACCATGATACGACCCGATCCAATATTACACAATAAGGTGCCATGCTACGACCCAATCCAATATTACACAATAAGGTGCCATGCTACGACCCGATCCAATATTACACAATAAGGTACCATGCTACGATCCGATCCAATATTACACAATAAGGTACCATGCTACGACCCGATCCAATATTACACAATAAGGTGCCATGCTACGACCCGATCCAATATTACACAATAAGGTACCATGCTACGACCCGATCCAATATTACACAATAAGGTACCACGCTACGACCCGATCCAATATTACACAATAAGGTACCACACTACGACCCGATCCAATATTACACAATAAGGTGCCATGCTACGACCCGATCCAATATTACACAATATGGTACCACGCTACGACCCGATCCAATATTACACAATAAGGTGCCATGCTACGATCCGATCCAATATTACACAATAAGGTACCATGCTACGACCCGATCCAATATTACACAATAAGGTACCATGCTACGATCCGATCCAATATTACACAATAAGGTACCATGCTACGACCCGATCCAATATTACACAATAAGGTACCATGCTACGACCCGATCCAATATTACACAATAAGGTGCCATGCTACGACCCGATCCAATATTACACAATAAGGTACCACGCTACGACCCGATCCAATATTACACAATAAGGTGCCATGCTACGATCCGATCCAATATTACACAATAAGGTACCATGCTACGACCCGATCCAATATTACACAATAAGGTACCACGCTACGACCCGATGCAATATTACACAATAAGGTGCCATGCTACAATCCGATCCAATATTACACAATAAGGTACCACGCTACGACCCGATCCAATATTATACAATAAGGTGCCATGCTACGACCCGATCCAATATTACACAATAAGGTACCACACTACGACCCGATCCAATATTACACAATAAGGTGCCATGCTACAATCCGATCCAATATTACACAATAAGGTACCATGCTACGATCCGATCCAATATTACACAATAAGGTACCACGCTACGACCCGATCCAATATTACACAATAAGGTACCACGCTACGACCCGATCCAATATTACACAATAAGGTACCATGATACGACCCAATCCAATATTACACAATAAGGTGCCATGCTACGACCCGATCCAATATTACACAATAAGGTACCATGATACGACCCGATCCAATATTACACAATAAGGTACCACGCTACGACCCGATCCAATATTACACAATAAGGTACCATGATACGACCCGATCCAATATTACACAATAAGGTGCCATGATACGACCCGATCCAATATTACACAATAAGGTGCCATGCTACAATCCGATCCAATATTACACAATAAGGTGCCATGCTACGACCCGATCCAATATTACACAATAAGGTACCATGCTACGACCCGATCCAATATTACACAATAAGGTGCCATGCTACGACCCGATCCAATATTACACAATAAGGTACCACGCTACGACCCGATCCAATATTACACAATAAGGTACCATGCTACGACCCGATCCAATATTACACAATAAGGTGCCATGCTACGACCCGATCCAATATTACACAATAAGGTACCACGCTACGACCCGATCCAATATTACACAATAAGGTACCATGCTATGACCCGATCCCATATTACACAATAAGGTACCATGCTACGACCCGATCCAATATTACACAATAAGGTGCCATGCTACGACCCGATCCAATATTACACAATAAGGTACCATGCTACGACCCGATCCAATATTACACAATAAGGTGCCATGCTACGACCCGATCCAATATTACACAATAAGGTACCACGCTACGACCCGATCCAATATTACACAATAAGGTGCCATGCTACGATCCGATCCAATATTACACAATAAGGTACCATGCTACGACCCGATCCAATATTACACAATAAGGTGCCATGCTACAATCCGATCCAATATTACACAATAAGGTACCACGCTACGACCCGATCCAATATTACACAATAAGGTACCATGCTACGATCCGATCCAATATTACACAATAAGGTGCCATGCTACGACCCGATCCAATATTACACAATAAGGTGCCATGCTACGACCCGATCCAATATTACACAATAAGGTACCATGATACGACCCGATCCAATATTATACAATAAGGTGCCATGCTACGACCCGATCCAATATTACACAATAAGGTACCACACTACGACCCGATCCAATATTACACAATAAGGTGCCATGCTACAATCCGATCCAATATTACACAATAAGGTACCATGCTACGATCCGATCCAATATTACACAATAAGGTACCACGCTACGACCCGATCCAATATTACACAATAAGGTACCATGCTACGATCCGATCCAATATTACACAAAAGGTACCACGCTACGACCCGATCCAATATTACACAATAAGGTACCATGATACGACCCGATCCAATATTACACAATAAGGTACCACGCTACGACCCGATCCAATATTACACAATAAGGTACCATGCTACGATCCGATCCAATATTACACAATAAGGTGCCATGCTACGACCCGATCCAATATTACACAATAAGGTGCCATGCTACAATCCGATCCAATATTACACAATAAGGTACCACGCTACGACCCGATCCAATATTATACAATAAGGTGCCATGCTACGACCCGATCCAATATTACACAATAAGGTACCACACTACGACCCGATCCAATATTACACAATAAGGTGCCATGCTACAATCCGATCCAATATTACACAATAAGGTACCATGCTACGATCCGATCCAATATTACACAATAAGGTACCACGCTACGACCCGATCCAATATTACACAATAAGGTACCACGCTACGACCCGATCCAATATTACACAATAAGGTACCATGATACGACCCGATCCAATATTACACAATAAGGTGCCATGCTACGACCCGATCCAATATTACACAATAAGGTACCATGATACGACCCGATCCAATATTACACAATAAGGTGCCATGCTACGACCCGATCCAATATTACACAATAAGGTGCCATGCTACAATCCGATCCAATATTACACAATAAGGTACCACGCTACGACCCGATCCAATATTACACAATAAGGTACCATGCTACGATCCGATCCAATATTACACAATAAGGTACCACGCTACGACCCGATCCAATATTACACAATAAGGTACCACGCTACGATCCGATCCAATATTACACAATAAGGTGCCATGCTACGACCCGATCCAATATTATACAATAAGGTGCCATGCTACAATCCGATCCAATATTACACAATAAGGTACCACGCTACGACCCGATCCAATATTACACAATAAGGTGCCATGCTACGACCCGATCCAATATTACACAATAAGGTACCACACTACGACCCGATCCAATATTACACAATAAGGTGCCATGCTACAATCCGATCCAATATTACACAATAAGGTACCATGCTACGATCCGATCCAATATTACACAATAAGGTACCACGCTACGACCCGATCCAATATTACACAATAAGGTACCATGCTACGATCCGATCCAAAATTACACAATAAGGTACCACGCTACGACCCGATCCAATATTACACAATAAGGTACCATGATACGACCCGATCCAATATTACACAATAAGGTTCCACGCTACGACCCGATCCAATATTACACAATAAGGTACCATGCTACGATCCGATCCAATATTACACAATAAGGTGCCATGCTACGACCCGATCCAATATTACACAATAAGGTGCCATGCTACAATCCGATCCAATATTACGCAATAAGGTACCACGCTACGACCCGATCCAATATTACACAATAAGGTACCATGCTACGATCCGATCCAATATTACACAATAAGGTACCATGATACGACCCAATCCAATATTACACAATAAGGTGCCATGCTACGATCCGATCCAATATTACACAATAAGGTACCACGCTACGACCCGATCCAATATTACACAATAAGGTACCACACTATGACCTGATCCAATATTACACAATAAGGTACCACGCTACGACCCGATCCAATATTACACAATAAGGTGCCATGCTACGATCCGATCCAATATTACACAATAAGGTGCCATGCTACGATCCGATCCAATATTACACAATAAGGTACCATACTACGACCCGATCCAATATTACACAATAAGGTACCACGCTACGATCCGATCCAATATTACACAATAAGGTGCCATGCTATGACCCGATCCAATATTACACAATAAGGTACCATGATACGACCCGATCCAATATTACACAATAAGGTACCACGCTACGACCCGATCCAATATTACACAATAAGGTACCATGCTACGACCCGATCCAATATTACACAATAAGGTGCCATGCTACGACCCGATCCAATATTACACAATAAGGTACCACGCTACGATCCGATCCAATATTACACAATAAGGTGCCATGCTACGACCCGATCCAATATTACACAATAAGGTACCATGATACGACCCGATCCAATATTACACAATAAGGTACCACGCTACGACCCGATCCAATATTACACAATAAGGTGCCATGCTACGACCCGATCCAATATTACACAATAAGGTACCATGCTACGACCCGATCCAATATTACACAATAAGGTGCCATGCTACGACCCGATCCAATATTACACAATAAGGTACCATGCTACGACCTGATCCAATATTACACAATAAGGTACCATGCTACGACCCGATCCAATATTACACAATAAGGTACCATGCTACGACCCGATCCAATATTACACAATAAGGTGCCATGCTACGACCCGATCCAATATTACACAATAAGGTGCCATGCTACGACCCGATCCAATATTATACAATAAGGTGCCATGCTACAATCCGATCCAATATTACACAATAAGGTACCACGCTACGACCCGATCCAATATTACACAATAAGGTACCATGCTACAATCCGATCCAATATTACACAATAAGGTGCCACGCTACGACCCGATCCAATATTACACAATAAGGTACCATGCTACGACCCGATCCAATATTACACAATAAGGTGCCATACTACAATCCGATCCAATATTACACAATAAGGTATCATGCTACGACCCGATCCAATATTACACAATAAGGTGCCATGCTACGACCCGATCCAATATTACACAATAAGGTACCATGCTACGACCCGATCCAATATTACACAATAAGGTACCATACTACGACCCGATCCAATATTACACAATAAGGTGCCATGCTACGACCCGATCCAATATTACACAATAAGGTACCATGCTACGATCCGATCCAATATTACACAATAAGGTACCACGCTACGACCCAATCCAATATTACACAATAAGGTGCCATACTACAATCCGATCCAATATTACACAATAAGGTGCCATGCTACGACCCGATCCAATATTACACAATAAGGTGCCATGCTACGACCCGATCCAATATTACACAATAAGGTGCCATGCTACGACCCGATCCAATATTATACAATAAGGTACCACGCTACGACCCGATCCAATATTACACAATAAGGTGCCATGCTACGACCCGATCCAATATTACACAATAAGGTGCCATGCTATGACCCGATCCAATATTACACAATAAGGTGCCATGCTACAATACGATCCAATATTACACAATAAGGTACCACGCTACGACCCGATCCAATATTACACAATAATGTACCACGCTACGACCCGATCCAATATTACACAATAAGGTGCCATGCTACGACCCGATCCAATATTACACAATAAAGTGCCATGCTACGACCCGATCCAATATTATACAATAAGGTCCCACGCTACGACCCGATCCAATATTACACAATAAGGTGCCATGCTACGACCCGATCCAATATTACACAATAAAGTGCCATGCTACGACCCGATCCAATATTACACAATAAGGTACCATGCTACGACCCGATCCAATATTACACAATAAGGTACCACGCTACGACCCGATCCAATATTACACAATAAGGTACCATGATACGACCCGATCCAATATTACACAATAAGGTGCCATGCTACGACCCGATCCAATATTACACAATAAGGTACCATGCTACGATCCGATCCAATATTACACAATAAGGTACCACACTACGACCCGATCCAATATTACACAATAAGGTGCCATGCTACGACCCGATCCAATATTACACAATAAGGTACCATGCTACGATCCGATCCAATATTACACAATAAGGTACCACGCTACGACCCGATCCAATATTACACAATAAGGTACCATGCTACGATCCGATCCAATATTACACAATAAGGTACCATGCTACGACCCGATCCAATATTACACAATAAGGTACCATACTACGACCCGATCCAATATTACACAATAAGGTGCCATGCTACGACCCGATCCAATATTACACAATAAGGTACCATGATACGACCCGATCCAATATTACACAATAAGGTGCCATGCTACGATCCGATCCAATATTACACAATAAGGTACCATGCTACGATCCGATCCAATATTACACAATAAGGTACCACGCTACGACCCGATCCAATATTACACAATAAGGTACCACGCTACGATCCGATCCAATATTACACAATAAGGTGCCATGCTACGACCCGATCCAATATTACACAATAAGGTACCATGCTATGACCCGATCCAATATTACACAATAAGGTACCATGCTACGACCCGATCCAATTTTACACAATAAGGTACCACGCTACGACCCGATCCAATATTACACAATAAGGTACCATGCTACGACCCAATCCAATATTACACAATAAGGTACCACGCTACGACCCGATCCAATATTACACAATAAGGTACCATGCTACGATCCGATCCAATATTACACAATAAGGTACCATGCTACGACCCGATCCAATATTACACAATAAGGTGCCATGCTACGACCCGATCCAATATTACACAATAAGGTGCCATGCTACGACCCGATCCAATATTACACAATAAGGTACCATGCTACGATCCGATCCAATATTACACAATAAGGTACCATGATACGACCCAATCCAATATTACACAATAAGGTGCCATGCTACGATCCGATCCAATATTACACAATAAGGTACCACGCTACGACCCGATCCAATATTACACAATAAGGTACCACACTATGACCTGATCCAATATTACACAATAAGGTACCACGCTACGACCCGATCCAATATTACACAATAAGGTGCCATGCTACGATCCGATCCAATATTACACAATAAGGTGCCATGCTACGATCCGATCCAATATTACACAATAAGGTACCATACTACGACCCGATCCAATATTACACAATAAGGTACCACGCTACGATCCGATCCAATATTACACAATAAGGTGCCATGCTATGACCCGATCCAATATTACACAATAAGGTACCATGATACGACCCGATCCAATATTACACAATAAGGTACCACGCTACGACCCGATCCAATATTACACAATAATGTACCATGCTACGACCCGATCCAATATTACACAATAAGGTGCCATGCTACGACCCGATCCAATATTACACAATAAGGTACCACGCTACGATCCGATCCAATATTACACAATAAGGTGCCATGCTACGACCCGATCCAATATTACACAATAAGGTACCATGATACGACCCGATCCAATATTACACAATAAGGTACCACGCTACGACCCGATCCAATATTACACAATAAGGTGCCATGCTACGACCCGATCCAATATTACACAATAAGGTACCATGCTACGACCCGATCCAATATTACACAATAAGGTGCCATGCTACGACCCGATCCAATATTACACAATAAGGTACCATGCTACGACCTGATCCAATATTACACAATAAGGTACCATGCTACGACCCGATCCAATATTACACAATAAGGTACCATGCTACGACCCGATCCAATATTACACAATAAGGTGCCATGCTACGACCCGATCCAATATTACACAATAAGGTGCCATGCTACGACCCGATCCAATATTATACAATAAGGTGCCATGCTACAATCCGATCCAATATTACACAATAAGGTACCACGCTACGACCCGATCCAATATTACACAATAAGGTACCATGCTACAATCCGATCCAATATTACACAATAAGGTGCCACGCTACGACCCGATCCAATATTACACAATAAGGTACCATGCTACGACCCGATCCAATATTACACAATAAGGTGCCATACTACAATCCGATCCAATATTACACAATAAGGTATCATGCTACGACCCGATCCAATATTACACAATAAGGTGCCATGCTACGACCCGATCCAATATTACACAATAAGGTACCATGCTACGACCCGATCCAATATTACACAATAAGGTACCATACTACGACCCGATCCAATATTACACAATAAGGTGCCATGCTACGACCCGATCCAATATTACACAATAAGGTACCATGCTACGATCCGATCCAATATTACACAATAAGGTACCACGCTACGACCCGATCCAATATTACACAATAAGGTACCATGCTACGATCCGATCCAATATTACACAATAAGGTACCACGCTACGACCCGATCCAATATTACACAATAAGGTGCCATACTACAATCCGATCCAATATTACACAATAAGGTGCCATGCTACGACCCGATCCAATATTACACAATAAGGTGCCATGCTACGACCCGATCCAATATTACACAATAAGGTGCCATGCTACGACCCGATCCAATATTATACAATAAGGTACCACGCTACGACCCGATCCAATATTACACAATAAGGTGCCATGCTACGACCCGATCCAATATTACACAATAAGGTGCCATGCTATGACCCGATCCAATATTACACAATAAGGTGCCATGCTACAATACGATCCAATATTACACAATAAGGTACCACGCTACGACCCGATCCAATATTACACAATAATGTACCACGCTACGACCCGATCCAATATTACACAATAAGGTGCCATGCTACGACCCGATCCAATATTACACAATAAAGTGCCATGCTACGACCCGATCCAATATTATACAATAAGGTCCCACGCTACGACCCGATCCAATATTACACAATAAGGTGCCATGCTATGACCCGATCCAATATTACACAATAAAGTGCCATGCTACGACCCGATCCAATATTACACAATAAGGTACCATGCTACGACCCGATCCAATATTACACAATAAGGTACCACGCTACGACCCGATCCAATATTACACAATAAGGTACCATGATACGACCCGATCCAATATTACACAATAAGGTGCCATGCTACGACCCGATCCAATATTACACAATAAGGTACCATGCTACGATCCGATCCAATATTACACAATAAGGTACCACACTACGACCCGATCCAATATTACACAATAAGGTGCCATGCTACGACCCGATCCAATATTACACAATAAGGTACCATGCTACGATCCGATCCAATATTACACAATAAGGTACCACGCTACGACCCGATCCAATATTACACAATAAGGTACCATGCTACGATCCGATCCAATATTACACAATAAGGTACCATGCTACGACCCGATCCAATATTACACAATAAGGTACCATACTACGACCCGATCCAATATTACACAATAAGGTGCCATGCTACGACCCGATCCAATATTACACAATAAGGTACCATGATACGACCCGATCCAATATTACACAATAAGGTGCCATGCTACGATCCGATCCAATATTACACAATAAGGTACCATGCTACGATCCGATCCAATATTACACAATAAGGTACCACGCTACGACCCGATCCAATATTACACAATAAGGTACCACGCTACGATCCGATCCAATATTACACAATAAGGTGCCATGCTACGACCCGATCCAATATTACACAATAAGGTACCATGCTACGACCCGATCCAATATTACACAATAAGGTACCATGCTACGACCCGATCCAATTTTACACAATAAGGTACCACGCTACGACCCGATCCAATATTACACAATAAGGTACCATGCTACGACCCAATCCAATATTACACAATAAGGTACCACGCTACGACCCGATCCAATATTACACAATAAGGTACCATGCTACGATCCGATCCAATATTACACAATAAGGTACCATGCTACGACCCGATCCAATATTACACAATAAGGTGCCATGCTACGACCCGATCCAATATTACACAATAAGGTGCCATGCTACGACCCGATCCAATATTACACAATAAGGTACCACACTACGACCCGATCCAATATTACACAATAAGGTGCCATGCTACAATCCGATCCAATATTACACAATAAGGTACCATGCTACGATCCGATCCAATATTACACAATAAGGTACCACGCAACGACCCGATCCAATATTACACAATAAGGTACCATGCTACGATCCGATCCAATATTACACAATAAGGTACCACGCTACGACCCGATCCAATATTACACAATAAGGTACCATGATACGACCCGATCCAATATTACACAATAAGGTACCACGCTACGACCCGATCCAATATTACACAATAAGGTACCGTGCTACGATCCGATCCAATATTACACAATAAGGTGCCATGCTACGACCCGATCCAATATTACACAATAAGGTGCCATGCTACAATCCGATCCAATATTACACAATAAGGTACCACGCTACGACCCGATCCAATATTACACAATAAGGTACCATGCTACGATCCGATCCAATATTACACAATAAGGTACCATGATACGACCCAATCCAATATTACACAATAAGGTACCATGCTACGATCCGATCCAATATTACACAATAAGGTACCATGATACGACCCAATCCAATATTACACAATAAGGTGCCATGCTACAATCCGATCCAATATTACACAATAAGGTACCACGCTACGACCCGATCCAATATTACACAATAAGGTACCATGCTACGATCCGATCCAATATTACACAATAAGGTACCATGATACGACCCAATCCAATATTACACAATAAGGTGCCATGCTACGATCCGATCCAATATTACACAATAAGGTACCACGCTACGACCCGATCCAATATTACACAATAAGGTACCACACTATGACCTGATCCAATATTACACAATAAGGTACCACGCTACGATCCGATCCAATATTACACAATAAGGTGCCATGCTACGATCCGATCCAATATTACACAATAAGGTACCATACTACGACCCGATCCAATATTACACAATAAGGTACCACGCTACGACCCGATCCAATATTACACAATAAGGTACCATGCTACGACCCGATCCAATATTACACAATAAGGTGCCATGCTACGACCCGATCCAATATTACACAATAAGGTGCCACGCTACGACCCGATCCAATATTATACAATAAGGTGCCATGCTACGACCCGATCCAATATTACACAATAAGGTACCACACTACGACCCGATCCAATATTACACAATAAGGTGCCATGCTACGACCCGATCCAATATTACACAATAAGGTACCATGCTACGACCCGATCCAATATTATACAATAAGGTGCCATGCTACGACCCGATCCAATATTACACAATAAGGTACCACACTACGACCCGATCCAATATTACACAATAAGGTGCCATGCTACAATCCGATCCAATATTACACAATAAGGTACCACGCTACGACCCGATCCAATATTACACAATAAGGTACCATGCTACGATCCGATCCAAAATTACACAATAAGGTACCACGCTACGACCCGATCCAATATTACACAATAAGGTACCATGATACGACCCGATCCAATATTACACAATAAGGTACCACGCTACGACCCGATCCAATATTACACAATAAGGTACCATGATACGACCCGATCCAATATTACACAATAAGGTACCACGCTACGACCCGATCCAATATTACACAATAAGGTACCATGCTACGATCCGATCCAATATTACACAATAAGGTACCATGATACGACCCGATCCAATATTACACAATAAGGTGCCATGCTACGATCCGATCCAATATTACACAATAAGGTACCACGCTACGACCCGATCCAATATTACACAATAAGGTACCACACTATGACCTGATCCAATATTACACAATAAGGTACCATGCTACGATCCGATCCAATATTACACAATAAGGTGCCATGCTACGATCCGATCCAATATTACACAATAAGGTGCCATGCTACGATCCGATCCAATATTACACAATAAGGTACCATACTACGACCCGATCCAATATTACACAATAAGGTGCCATGCTACGATCCGATCCAATATTACACAATAAGGTGCCATGCTACGATCCGATCCAATATTACACAATAAGGTGCCATGCTACGATCCGATCCAATATTACACAATAAGGTACCATGCTACGATCCGATCCAATATTACACAATAAGGTGCCATGCTACGATCCGATCCAATATTACACAATAAGGTGCCATGCTACGACCCGATCCAATATTACACAATAAGGTACCACGCTACGATCCGATCCAATATTACACAATAAGGTGCCATGCTACGACCCAATCCAATATTACACAATAAGGTACCATGATACGACCCGATCCAATATTACACAATAAGGTACCACGCTACGACCCGATCCAATATTACACAATAAGGTACCATGCTACGACCCGATCCAATATTACACAATAAGATGCCATGCTACGACCCGATCCAATATTACACAATAAGGTACCACGCTACGATCCGATCCAATATTACACAATAAGGTGCCATGCTACGACCCGATCCAATATTACACAATAAGGTACCATGATACGACCCGATCCAATATTACACAATAAGGTACCACGCTACGACCCGATCCAATATTACACAATAAGGTGCCATGCTACGACCCGATCCAATATTACACAATAAGGTACCATGCTACGAACCGATCCAATATTACACAATAAGGTGCCATGCTACGATCCGATCCAATATTACACAATAAGGTACCACGCTACGACCCGATCCAATATTACACAATAAGGTGCCATGCTACGACCCGATCCAATATTATACAATAAGGTGCCATGCTACAATCCGATCCAATATTACACAATAAGGTGCCATGCTACGACCCGATCCAATATTACACAATAATGTACCACGCTACGACCCGATCCAATATTACACAATAAGGTGCCATGCTACGACCCGATCCAATATTACACAATAATGTACCACGCTACGACCCGATCCAATATTACACAATAAGGTGCCATGCTACGACCCGATCCAATATTACACAATAATGTACCACGCTACGACCCGATCCAATATTACACAATAATGTACCACGCTACGACCCGATCCAATATTACACAATAAGGTGCCATGATACGACCCGATCCAATATTACACAATAAGGTGCCATGCTACGACCCGATCCAATATTACACAATAAGGTACCATGCTACGACCCGATCCAATATTACACAATAAGGTACCATGCTACGACCCGATCCAATATTACACAATAAGGTACCACGCTACGACCCGATCCAATATTACACAATAAGGTACCATGCTACGACCCAATCCAATATTACACAATAAGGTGCCATGCTACGACCCGATCCAATATTACACAATAAGGTACCATGCTACGATCCGATCCAATATTACACAATAAGGTACCATGCTACGACCCGATCCAATATTACACAATAAGGTGCCATGCTACGACCCGATCCAATATTACACAATAAGGTACCATGCTACGACCCGATCCAATATTACACAATAAGGTGCCATGCTACGACCCGATCCAATATTACACAATAAGGTACCACGCTACGACCCGATCCAATATTACACAATAAGGTGCCATGCTACGATCCGATCCAATATTACACAATAAGGTACCATGCTACGACCCGATCCAATATTACACAATAAGGTGCCATGCTACGACCCGATCCAATATTACACAATAAGGTACCATGATACGACCCGATCCAATATTACACAATAAGGTACCACGCTACGACCCGATCCAATATTACACAATAAGGTACCGTGCTACGATCCGATCCAATATTACACAATAAGGTGCCATGCTACGACCCGATCCAATATTACACAATAAGGTGCCATGCTACAATCCGATCCAATATTACACAATAAGGTACCACGCTACGACCCGATCCAATATTACACAATAAGGTACCATGCTACGATCCGATCCAATATTACACAATAAGGTACCATGATACGACCCAATCCAATATTACACAATAAGGTACCATGCTACGATCCGATCCAATATTACACAATAAGGTACCATGATACGACCCAATCCAATATTACACAATAAGGTGCCATGCTACAATCCGATCCAATATTACACAATAAGGTACCACGCTACGACCCGATCCAATATTACACAATAAGGTGCCATGCTACGATCCGATCCAATATTACACAATAAGGTACCACGCTACGACCCGATCCAATATTACACAATAAGGTACCACACTATGACCTGATCCAATATTACACAATAAGGTACCACGCTACGACCCGATCCAATATTACACAATAAGGTGCCATGCTACGATCCGATCCAATATTACACAATAAGGTGCCATGCTACGATCCGATCCAATATTACACAATAAGGTACCATACTACGACCCGATCCAATATTACACAATAAGGTACCACGCTACGATCCGATCCAATATTACACAATAAGGTGCCATGCTATGACCCGATCCAATATTACACAATAAGGTACCATGATACGACCCGATCCAATATTACACAATAAGGTACCACGCTACGACCCGATCCAATATTACACAATAAGGTACCATGCTACGACCCGATCCAATATTACACAATAAGGTGCCATGCTACGACCCGATCCAATATTACACAATAAGGTACCACGCTACGATCCGATCCAATATTACACAATAAGGTGCCATGCTACGACCCGATCCAATATTACACAATAAGGTACCATGATACGACCCGATCCAATATTACACAATAAGGTACCACGCTACGACCCGATCCAATATTACACAATAAGGTGCCATGCTACGACCCGATCCAATATTACACAATAAGGTACCATGCTACGACCCGATCCAATATTACACAATAAGGTGCCATGCTACGACCCGATCCAATATTACACAATAAGGTACCATGCTACGACCTGATCCAATATTACACAATAAGGTACCATGCTACGACCCGATCCAATATTACACAATAAGGTACCATGCTACGACCCGATCCAATATTACACAATAAGGTGCCATGCTACGACCCGATCCAATATTACACAATAAGGTGCCATGCTACGACCCGATCCAATATTATACAATAAGGTGCCATGCTACAATCCGATCCAATATTACACAATAAGGTACCACGCTACGACCCGATCCAATATTACACAATAAGGTACCATGCTACAATCCGATCCAATATTACACAATAAGGTGCCACGCTACGACCCGATCCAATATTACACAATAAGGTACCATGCTACGACCCGATCCAATATTACACAATAAGGTGCCATACTACAATCCGATCCAATATTACACAATAAGGTACCATGCTACGACCCGATCCAATATTACACAATAAGGTGCCATGCTACGACCCGATCCAATATTACACAATAAGGTACCATGCTACGACCCGATCCAATATTACACAATAAGGTACCATACTACGACCCGATCCAATATTACACAATAAGGTGCCATGCTACGACCCGATCCAATATTACACAATAAGGTACCATGCTACGATCCGATCCAATATTACACAATAAGGTACCACGCTACGACCCGATCCAATATTACACAATAAGGTACCATGCTACGATCCGATCCAATATTACACAATAAGGTACCACGCTACGACCCGATCCAATATTACACAATAAGGTGCCATACTACAATCCGATCCAATATTACACAATAAGGTGCCATGCTACGACCCGATCCAATATTACACAATAAGGTGCCATGCTACGACCCGATCCAATATTACACAATAAGGTGCCATGCTACGACCCGATCCAATATTATACAATAAGGTACCACGCTACGACCCGATCCAATATTACACAATAAGGTGCCATGCTACGACCCGATCCAATATTACACAATAAGGTGCCATGCTATGACCCGATCCAATATTACACAATAAGGTGCCATGCTACAATACGATCCAATATTACACAATAAGGTACCACGCTACGACCCGATCCAATATTACACAATAATGTACCACGCTACGACCCGATCCAATATTACACAATAAGGTGCCATGCTACGACCCGATCCAATATTACACAATAAAGTGCCATGCTACGACCCGATCCAATATTATACAATAAGGTCCCACGCTACGACCCGATCCAATATTACACAATAAGGTGCCATGCTACGACCCGATCCAATATTACACAATAAAGTGCCATGCTACGACCCGATCCAATATTACACAATAAGGTACCATGCTACGACCCGATCCAATATTACACAATAAGGTACCACGCTACGACCCGATCCAATATTACACAATAAGGTACCATGATACGACCCGATCCAATATTACACAATAAGGTGCCATGCTACGACCCGATCCAATATTACACAATAAGGTACCATGCTACGATCCGATCCAATATTACACAATAAGGTACCACACTACGACCCGATCCAATATTACACAATAAGGTGCCATGCTACGACCCGATCCAATATTACACAATAAGGTACCATGCTACGATCCGATCCAATATTACACAATAAGGTACCACGCTACGACCCGATCCAATATTACACAATAAGGTACCATGCTACGATCCGATCCAATATTACACAATAAGGTACCATGCTACGACCCGATCCAATATTACACAATAAGGTACCATACTACGACCCGATCCAATATTACACAATAAGGTGCCATGCTACGACCCGATCCAATATTACACAATAAGGTACCATGATACGACCCGATCCAATATTACACAATAAGGTGCCATGCTACGATCCGATCCAATATTACACAATAAGGTACCATGCTACGATCCGATCCAATATTACACAATAAGGTACCACGCTACGACCCGATCCAATATTACACAATAAGGTACCACGCTACGATCCGATCCAATATTACACAATAAGGTGCCATGCTACGACCCGATCCAATATTACACAATAAGGTACCATGCTACGACCCGATCCAATATTACACAATAAGGTACCATGCTACGACCCGATCCAATTTTACACAATAAGGTACCACGCTACGACCCGATCCAATATTACACAATAAGGTACCATGCTACGACCCAATCCAATATTACACAATAAGGTACCACGCTACGACCCGATCCAATATTACACAATAAGGTACCATGCTACGATCCGATCCAATATTACACAATAAGGTACCATGCTACGACCCGATCCAATATTACACAATAAGGTGCCATGCTACGACCCGATCCAATATTACACAATAAGGTGCCATGCTACGACCCGATCCAATATTACACAATAAGGTACCACACTACGACCCGATCCAATATTACACAATAAGGTGCCATGCTACAATCCGATCCAATATTACACAATAAGGTACCATGCTACGATCCGATCCAATATTACACAATAAGGTACCACGCAACGACCCGATCCAATATTACACAATAAGGTACCATGCTACAATCCGATCCAATATTACACAATAAGGTACCACGCTACGACCCGATCCAATATTACACAATAAGGTACCATGATACGACCCGATCCAATATTACACAATAAGGTACCACGCTACGACCCGATCCAATATTACACAATAAGGTACCATGCTACGATCCGATCCAATATTACACAATAAGGTACCACGCTACGACCCGATCCAATATTACACAATAAGGTACCATGATACGACCCGATCCAATATTACACAATAAGGTACCACGCTACGACCCGATCCAATATTACACAATAAGGTACCGTGCTACGATCCGATCCAATATTACACAATAAGGTGCCATGCTACGACCCGATCCAATATTACACAATAAGGTGCCATGCTACAATCCGATCCAATATTACACAATAAGGTACCACGCTACGACCCGATCCAATATTACACAATAAGGTACCATGCTACGATCCGATCCAATATTACACAATAAGGTACCATGATACGACCCAATCCAATATTACACAATAAGGTACCATGCTACGATCCGATCCAATATTACACAATAAGGTACCATGATACGACCCAATCCAATATTACACAATAAGGTGCCATGCTACAATCCGATCCAATATTACACAATAAGGTACCACGCTACGACCCGATCCAATATTACACAATAAGGTGCCATGCTACGATCCGATCCAATATTACACAATAAGGTACCACGCTACGACCCGATCCAATATTACACAATAAGGTACCACACTATGACCTGATCCAATATTACACAATAAGGTACCACGCTACGATCCGATCCAATATTACACAATAAGGTGCCATGCTACGATCCGATCCAATATTACACAATAAGGTACCATACTACGACCCGATCCAATATTACACAATAAGGTACCATGCTACGACCCGATCCAATATTACACAATAAGGTACCACACTACGACCCGATCCAATATTACACAATAAGGTGCCATGCTACAATCCGATCCAATATTACACAATAAGGTACCATGCTACGATCCGATCCAATATTACACAATAAGGTACCACGCTACGACCCGATCCAATATTACACAATAAGGTACCACGCTACGACCCGATCCAATATTACACAATAAGGTACCATGATACGACCCGATCCAATATTACACAATAAGGTGCCATGCTACGACCCGATCCAATATTACACAATAAGGTACCATGATACGACCCGATCCAATATTACACAATAAGGTGCCATGCTACGACCCGATCCAATATTACACAATAAGGTGCCATGCTACAATCCGATCCAATATTACACAATAAGGTACCACGCTACGACCCGATCCAATATTACACAATAAGGTACCATGCTACGATCCGATCCAATATTACACAATAAGGTACCACGCTACGACCCGATCCAATATTACACAATAAGGTACCACGCTACGATCCGATCCAATATTACACAATAAGGTGCCATGCTACGACCCGATCCAATATTATACAATAAGGTGCCATGCTACAATCCGATCCAATATTACACAATAAGGTACCACGCTACGACCCGATCCAATATTACACAATAAGGTGCCATGCTACGACCCGATCCAATATTACACAATAAGGTACCACACTACGACCCGATCCAATATTACACAATAAGGTGCCATGCTACAATCCGATCCAATATTACACAATAAGGTACCATGCTACGATCCGATCCAATATTACACAATAAGGTACCACGCTACGACCCGATCCAATATTACACAATAAGGTACCATGCTACGATCCGATCCAAAATTACACAATAAGGTACCACGCTACGACCCGATCCAATATTACACAATAAGGTACCATGATACGACCCGATCCAATATTACACAATAAGGTTCCACGCTACGACCCGATCCAATATTACACAATAAGGTACCATGCTACGATCCGATCCAATATTACACAATAAGGTGCCATGCTACGACCCGATCCAATATTACACAATAAGGTGCCATGCTACAATCCGATCCAATATTACACAATAAGGTACCACGCTACGACCCGATCCAATATTACACAATAAGGTACCATGCTACGATCCGATCCAATATTACACAATAAGGTACCATGATACGACCCAATCCAATATTACACAATAAGGTGCCATGCTACGATCCGATCCAATATTACACAATAAGGTACCACGCTACGACCCGATCCAATATTACACAATAAGGTACCACACTATGACCTGATCCAATATTACACAATAAGGTACCACGCTACGACCCGATCCAATATTACACAATAAGGTGCCATGCTACGATCCGATCCAATATTACACAATAAGGTGCCATGCTACGATCCGATCCAATATTACACAATAAGGTACCATACTACGACCCGATCCAATATTACACAATAAGGTACCACGCTACGATCCGATCCAATATTACACAATAAGGTGCCATGCTATGACCCGATCCAATATTACACAATAAGGTACCATGATACGACCCGATCCAATATTACACAATAAGGTACCACGCTACGACCCGATCCAATATTACACAATAAGGTACCATGCTACGACCCGATCCAATATTACACAATAAGGTGCCATGCTACGACCCGATCCAATATTACACAATAAGGTACCACGCTACGATCCGATCCAATATTACACAATAAGGTGCCATGCTACGACCCGATCCAATATTACACAATAAGGTACCATGATACGACCCGATCCAATATTACACAATAAGGTACCACGCTACGACCCGATCCAATATTACACAATAAGGTGCCATGCTACGACCCGATCCAATATTACACAATAAGGTACCATGCTACGACCCGATCCAATATTACACAATAAGGTGCCATGCTACGACCCGATCCAATATTACACAATAAGGTACCATGCTACGACCTGATCCAATATTACACAATAAGGTACCATGCTACGACCCGATCCAATATTACACAATAAGGTACCATGCTACGACCCGATCCAATATTACACAATAAGGTGCCATGCTACGACCCGATCCAATATTACACAATAAGGTGCCATGCTACGACCCGATCCAATATTATACAATAAGGTGCCATGCTACAATCCGATCCAATATTACACAATAAGGTACCACGCTACGACCCGATCCAATATTACACAATAAGGTACCATGCTACAATCCGATCCAATATTACACAATAAGGTGCCACGCTACGACCCGATCCAATATTACACAATAAGGTACCATGCTACGACCCGATCCAATATTACACAATAAGGTGCCATACTACAATCCGATCCAATATTACACAATAAGGTACCATGCTACGACCCGATCCAATATTACACAATAAGGTGCCATGCTACGACCCGATCCAATATTACACAATAAGGTACCATGCTACGACCCGATCCAATATTACACAATAAGGTACCATACTACGACCCGATCCAATATTACACAATAAGGTGCCATGCTACGACCCGATCCAATATTACACAATAAGGTACCATGCTACGATCCGATCCAATATTACACAATAAGGTACCACGCTACGACCCGATCCAATATTACACAATAAGGTACCATGCTACGATCCGATCCAATATTACACAATAAGGTACCACGCTACGACCCGATCCAATATTACACAATAAGGTGCCATACTACAATCCGATCCAATATTACACAATAAGGTGCCATGCTACGACCCGATCCAATATTACACAATAAGGTGCCATGCTACGACCCGATCCAATATTACACAATAAGGTGCCATGCTACGACCCGATCCAATATTATACAATAAGGTACCACGCTACGACCCGATCCAATATTACACAATAAGGTGCCATGCTACGACCCGATCCAATATTACACAATAAGGTGCCATGCTATGACCCGATCCAATATTACACAATAAGGTGCCATGCTACAATACGATCCAATATTACACAATAAGGTACCACGCTACGACCCGATCCAATATTACACAATAATGTACCACGCTACGACCCGATCCAATATTACACAATAAGGTGCCATGCTACGACCCGATCCAATATTACACAATAAAGTGCCATGCTACGACCCGATCCAATATTATACAATAAGGTCCCACGCTACGACCCGATCCAATATTACACAATAAGGTGCCATGCTACGACCCGATCCAATATTACACAATAAAGTGCCATGCTACGACCCGATCCAATATTACACAATAAGGTACCATGCTACGACCCGATCCAATATTACACAATAAGGTACCACGCTACGACCCGATCCAATATTACACAATAAGGTACCATGATACGACCCGATCCAATATTACACAATAAGGTGCCATGCTACGACCCGATCCAATATTACACAATAAGGTACCATGCTACGATCCGATCCAATATTACACAATAAGGTACCACACTACGACCCGATCCAATATTACACAATAAGGTGCCATGCTACGACCCGATCCAATATTACACAATAAGGTACCATGCTACGATCCGATCCAATATTACACAATAAGGTACCACGCTACGACCCGATCCAATATTACACAATAAGGTACCATGCTACGATCCGATCCAATATTACACAATAAGGTACCATGCTACGACCCGATCCAATATTACACAATAAGGTACCATACTACGACCCGATCCAATATTACACAATAAGGTGCCATGCTACGACCCGATCCAATATTACACAATAAGGTACCATGATACGACCCGATCCAATATTACACAATAAGGTGCCATGCTACGATCCGATCCAATATTACACAATAAGGTACCATGCTACGATCCGATCCAATATTACACAATAAGGTACCACGCTACGACCCGATCCAATATTACACAATAAGGTACCACGCTACGATCCGATCCAATATTACACAATAAGGTGCCATGCTACGACCCGATCCAATATTACACAATAAGGTACCATGCTACGACCCGATCCAATATTACACAATAAGGTACCATGCTACGACCCGATCCAATTTTACACAATAAGGTACCACGCTACGACCCGATCCAATATTACACAATAAGGTACCATGCTACGACCCAATCCAATATTACACAATAAGGTACCACGCTACGACCCGATCCAATATTACACAATAAGGTACCATGCTACGATCCGATCCAATATTACACAATAAGGTACCATGCTACGACCCGATCCAATATTACACAATAAGGTGCCATGCTACGACCCGATCCAATATTACACAATAAGGTGCCATGCTACGACCCGATCCAATATTACACAATAAGGTACCACACTACGACCCGATCCAATATTACACAATAAGGTGCCATGCTACAATCCGATCCAATATTACACAATAAGGTACCATGCTACGATCCGATCCAATATTACACAATAAGGTACCACGCAACGACCCGATCCAATATTACACAATAAGGTACCATGCTACAATCCGATCCAATATTACACAATAAGGTACCACGCTACGACCCGATCCAATATTACACAATAAGGTACCATGATACGACCCGATCCAATATTACACAATAAGGTACCACGCTACGACCCGATCCAATATTACACAATAAGGTACCATGCTACGATCCGATCCAATATTACACAATAAGGTACCACGCTACGACCCGATCCAATATTACACAATAAGGTACCATGATACGACCCGATCCAATATTACACAATAAGGTACCACGCTACGACCCGATCCAATATTACACAATAAGGTACCGTGCTACGATCCGATCCAATATTACACAATAAGGTGCCATGCTACGACCCGATCCAATATTACACAATAAGGTGCCATGCTACAATCCGATCCAATATTACACAATAAGGTACCACGCTACGACCCGATCCAATATTACACAATAAGGTACCATGCTACGATCCGATCCAATATTACACAATAAGGTACCATGATACGACCCAATCCAATATTACACAATAAGGTACCATGCTACGATCCGATCCAATATTACACAATAAGGTACCATGATACGACCCAATCCAATATTACACAATAAGGTGCCATGCTACAATCCGATCCAATATTACACAATAAGGTACCACGCTACGACCCGATCCAATATTACACAATAAGGTGCCATGCTACGATCCGATCCAATATTACACAATAAGGTACCACGCTACGACCCGATCCAATATTACACAATAAGGTACCACACTATGACCTGATCCAATATTACACAATAAGGTACCACGCTACGATCCGATCCAATATTACACAATAAGGTGCCATGCTACGATCCGATCCAATATTACACAATAAGGTACCATACTACGACCCGATCCAATATTACACAATAAGGTACCACGCTACGACCCGATCCAATATTACACAATAAGGTACCATGCTACGACCCGATCCAATATTACACAATAAGGTGCCATGCTACGACCCGATCCAATATTACACAATAAGGTGCCACGCTACGACCCGATCCAATATTATACAATAAGGTGCCATGCTACGACCCGATCCAATATTACACAATAAGGTACCACACTACGACCCGATCCAATATTACACAATAAGGTGCCATGCTACGACCCGATCCAATATTACACAATAAGGTACCATGCTACGACCCGATCCAATATTATACAATAAGGTGCCATGCTACGACCCGATCCAATATTACACAATAAGGTACCACACTACGACCCGATCCAATATTACACAATAAGGTGCCATGCTACAATCCGATCCAATATTACACAATAAGGTACCACGCTACGACCCGATCCAATATTACACAATAAGGTACCATGCTACGATCCGATCCAAAATTACACAATAAGGTACCACGCTACGACCCGATCCAATATTACACAATAAGGTACCATGATACGACCCGATCCAATATTACACAATAAGGTACCACGCTACGACCCGATCCAATATTACACAATAAGGTACCATGATACGACCCGATCCAATATTACACAATAAGGTACCACGCTACGACCCGATCCAATATTACACAATAAGGTACCATGCTACGATCCGATCCAATATTACACAATAAGGTACCATGATACGACCCGATCCAATATTACACAATAAGGTGCCATGCTACGATCCGATCCAATATTACACAATAAGGTACCACGCTACGACCCGATCCAATATTACACAATAAGGTACCACACTATGACCTGATCCAATATTACACAATAAGGTACCATGCTACGATCCGATCCAATATTACACAATAAGGTGCCATGCTACGATCCGATCCAATATTACACAATAAGGTGCCATGCTACGATCCGATCCAATATTACACAATAAGGTACCATACTACGACCCGATCCAATATTACACAATAAGGTGCCATGCTACGATCCGATCCAATATTACACAATAAGGTGCCATGCTACGATCCGATCCAATATTACACAATAAGGTGCCATGCTACGATCCGATCCAATATTACACAATATGGTACCATGCTACGACCCGATCCAATATTACACAATAAGGTACCACGCTACGATCCGATCCAATATTACACAATAAGGTGCCATGCTACGACCCAATCCAATATTACACAATAAGGTACCATGATACGACCCGATCCAATATTACACAATAAGGTACCACGCTACGACCCGATCCAATATTACACAATAAGGTACCATGCTACGACCCGATCCAATATTACACAATAAGGTGCCATGCTACGACCCGATCCAATATTACACAATAAGGTACCACGCTACGATCCGATCCAATATTACACAATAAGGTGCCATGCTACGACCCGATCCAATATTACACAATAAGGTACCATGATACGACCCGATCCAATATTACACAATAAGGTACCATGCTACGACCCGATCCAATATTACACAATAAGGTGCCATGCTACGACCCAATCCAATATTACACAATAAGGTACCATGATACGACCCGATCCAATATTACACAATAAGGTACCATGCTACGACCCGATCCAATATTACACAATAAGGTGCCATGCTACGACCCGATCCAATATTACACAATAAGGTACCATGCTACGAACCGATCCAATATTACACAATAAGGTGCCATGCTACGATCCGATCCAATATTACACAATAAGGTACCACGCTACGACCCGATCCAATATTACACAATAAGGTACCATGCTACGACCCGATCCAATATTACACAATAAGGTGCCATGCTACGACCCGATCCAATATTATACAATAAGGTGCCATGCTACAATCCGATCCAATATTACACAATAAGGTGCCATGCTACGACCCGATCCAATATTACACAATAATGTACCACGCTACGACCCGATCCAATATTACACAATAAGGTGCCATGCTACGACCCGATCCAATATTACACAATAATGTACCACGCTACGACCCGATCCAATATTACACAATAAGGTGCCATGCTACGACCCGATCCAATATTACACAATAATGTACCACGCTACGACCCGATCCAATATTACACAATAATGTACCACGCTACGACCCGATCCAATATTACACAATAAGGTGCCATGATACGACCCGATCCAATATTACACAATAAGGTGCCATGCTACGACCCGATCCAATATTACACAATAAGGTGCCATGCTACGACCCGATCCAATATTATACAATAAGGTGCCATGCTACAATCCGATCCAATATTACACAATAAGGTGCCATGCTACGACCCGATCCAATATTACACAATAAGGTGCCATGCTACGACCCGATCCAATATTACACAATAAGGTGCCATGCTACGACCCGATCCAATATTACACAATAAGGTACCATGCTACGACCCGATCCAATATTACACAATAAGGTGCCATGCTACGACCCGATCCAATATTACACAATAAGGTACCACGCTACGACCCGATCCAATATTACACAATAAGGTACCATGCTACAATCCGATCCAATATTACACAATAAGGTACCACGCTACGACCCGATCCAATATTACACAATAAGGTACCACGCTACGATCCGATCCAATATTACACAATAAGGTACCACGCTACGATCCGATCCAATATTACACAATAAGGTACCATGCTACGACCCGATCCAATATTACACAATAAGGTACCACGCTACGATCCGATCCAATATTACACAATAAGGTACCATGCTACGACCCGATCCAATATTACACAATAAGGTACCATGCTACGACCCGATCCAATATTACACAATAAGGTACCATGCTACGACCCGATCCAATATTACACAATAAGGTACCATGCTACGACCCGATGCAATATTACACAATAAGGTACCATGCTACGACCCGATCCAATATTACACAATAAGGTACCATGCTACAATCCGATCCAATATTACACAATAAGGTACCACGCTACGACCCGATCCAATATTACACAATAAGGTCCCATGCTACGACCCGATGCAATATTACACAATAAGGTACCATACTACGACCTGATCCAATATTACACAATAAGGTACCATGCTACAATCCGATCCAATATTACACAATAAGGTACCACGCTACGACCCGATCCAATATTACACAATAAGGTCCCATGCTACGACCCGATGCAATATTACACAATAAGGTCCCATGCTACGACCCGATCCAATATTACACAATAAGGTACCATGCTACGACCCGATGCAATATTACACAATAAGGTACCACGCTACGACCCGATCCAATATTACACAATAAGGTCCCATGCTACGACCCGATGCAATATTACACAATAAGGTACCACGCTACGACCCGATCCAATATTACACAATAAGGTACCACGCTACGACCCGATCCAATATTACACAATAAGGTCCCATGCTACGACCCGATGCAATATTACACAATAAGGTACCATGCTACGACCCGATGCAATATTACACAATAAGGTACCATGCTACGACCCGATCCAATATTACACAATAAGGTGCCATGCTACGATCCGATCCAATATTATACAATAAGGTGCCATGATACGACCCGATCCAATATTACACAATAAGGTGCCATGCTACGATCCGATCCAATATTATACAATAAGGTGCCATGATACGACCCGATCCAATATTACACAATAAGGTGCCATACTACGACCCGATCCAAGCATGACATAGTAGGGGGATTAAAAGTAAGATTACGGAAGTTGAAATATGTCACTGTCAGAATCCAATAATAAAACGGGGGTTGTATTCTTCACATATCACTATTGCTCTCTCATGGTTTCTTATCATATTTCTTTCTCCTTTACAGCTCTTACAGTCTGACGCGGAACTACGTGAAATCTTAGTATGAAACATCAAATGGATCCCATTCTTCAACTCGATCAACTGGACGGAGGTAGAGAAAGGAAAATCACCATCACCGCTTACACCAGATATGGTAAGTATATGAATAATGGAATAGTCCATGTACATTGGGGGGAGGGGAGGGTCAGCCCCAGGTTCTTTTTTACTTCACATACATATAAAACGTATATGCAGAATCCGCACATTTGTCTGTGACTTTGCGGTCGCTGCACATCGCATGGTCTGGGGACAATCACACGGTCTGGGGACAATCACACGGTCTGGGGACAATCATACGGTCTGGGGACAATCACATGGTCTGGGGACAATCATACGGTCTGGGGACAATCACACGGTCTGGGGACAATCACACGGTCTGGGGACAATCACACGGTCTGGGGACAATCACACGGTCTGGTTACAATCACACGGTCTGGAGACAATCACACGGTCTGGAGACAATCACACGGTCTGGGGACAATCACACGGTCTGGGGACAATCACACGGTCTGGAGACAATCACACGGTCTGGAGACAATCACACGGTCTGGGGACAATCACACGGTCTGGGGTCAATCACACGGTCTGGGGACAATCACACGGTCTGGGGACAATCACACACTCTGGAGACAATCACACGGTCTGGGGACAATCATACGGTCTGGAGACAATCACACGGTCTGGGGACAATCACACGGTCTGGAGACAATCACACGGTCTGGAGACAATCACACGGTCTGGGGACAATCACACGGTCTGGGGACAATCACACGGTCTGGAGACAATCACACGGTCTGGAGACAATCACACGGTCTGGGGACAATCACACGGTCTGGAGACAATCACACGGTCTGGAGACAATCACACGGTCTGGAGACAATCACACGGTCTGGGGACAATCACACGGTCTGGGGACAATCACACGGTCTGGAGACAATCACACGGTCTGGAGACAATCACACGGTCTGGAGACAATCACACGGTCTGGGGACAATCACACGGTCTGGAGACAATCACACGGTCTGGAGACAATCACACGGTCTGGGGACAATCACACGGTCTGGAGACAATCACACGGTCTGGAGACAATCACACGGTCTGGGGACAATCACACGGTCTGGAGACAATCACACGGTCTGGAGACAATCACACGGTCTGGAGACAATCACACGGTCTGGAGACAATCACACGGTCTGGAGACAATCACACGGTCTGGGGACAATCACACGGTCTGGAGACAATCACACGGTCTGGAGACAATCACACGGTCTGGGGACAATCACACGGTCTGGGGACAATCACACGGTCTGGGGACAATCACACGGTCTGGAGACAATCACACGGTCTGGGGACAATCACACGGTCTGGGGACAATCACACGGTCTGGAGACAATCACACGGTCTGGAGACAATCACACGGTCTGGGGACAATCACACGGTCTGGGGACAATCACACGGTCTGGAGACAATCACACGGTCTGGAGACAATCACACGGTCTGGGGACAATCACACGGTCTGGAGACAATCACACGGTCTGGGGACAATCACACGGTCTGGAGACAATCACACGGTCTGGGGACAATCACACGGTCTGGGGACAATCACACGGTCTGGAGACAATCACACGGTCTGGGGACAATCACACGGTCTGGGGACAATCACACGGTCTGGGGACAATCACACGGTCTGGGGACAATCACACGGTCTGGGGACAATCACACGGTCTGGGGACAATCACACGGTCTGGGGACTTGTCTGAATGAATTCTGTTTATTATTGTGTATGTGTCAGGCACACAGCTTACACCTGCTTTCATTTACATGGTGATCCCGCCACTAACCCACTTCCTGTCCTGGGGTGACAACACACAATCGCTGCCTCTGTGGAGAAGAAGCGTTGTCACCCTAGCCTGCCTTCCTGATTAGAACTACAAACACCTGCACCTCTCCTTATCTCCATTGCATAGAGGGGTGTTGCTTTGTAGTTTACAGACAATAGATGAGAAAGCTGATGACGATTTTTGAGATCTCAGCTCAGTGCACAAGAACTTAAGCCAGCCTTAGATGGATCGAATCTCGTTCAGTTCAGCAGGAACTGGTGGTACTGAAGTTGATCTATCGATCGGGTACAACCAGCCTGTCTGATATTTTGCATGCGATCACTGCCAGCGGCTATACCTACCAGCAGCGATCATTGTGCTCTGTCGGCAGGAAAGGCTCTGGATTTCTGACAGGATTAACAGGTATTGTTCTGCACCTATAAATGAAAAGGCAGTACAGCGCATAAAAAACTAAATAAAACAATGAAAGTCCATGTAAAAACTAGATCCAAATAAAATCCAGCAATTCCTCCAGTGATGATCGTGACATGCAATAGCTTGTAGGGTGACTGTAGTGAAATGAACCTCCACCTTCGGTAGCACAAGCCGCTCACCTCTACAGATGGACCCCTGAGTATATCAGTCAGGTCAAATCAGCAGTTCCCTCACAGGGATAAAGGCAGGGGATGGTAAATGCAGATCCCAGTCAGGTTTCAGCAACAGGTACTCTTGCAGTCATGACATGTGGAGATATATAAAGGAGATCTAGTGCTCTCTGTATATCACTAAAAACCTTTTATTTTAGATAAGTAAAATCACTTACAAGCATCGCACTGTACCCCAGTGCAAAGGACAACAGCATGTGTAAATGGGTGATCCACGTTGGATAGACGAGCGGAGTGCGGTTGATGTCACGATCCAGACACGTGGGCGGTGCCGTACGCGTTACGTCCCTAAAGGGGGCGGGACTTCCTCAGCGGCGACGGCTGGCTGTGACTACACCCGCTTATATGCATATTCAGAGTGGGAGATAGCCGATCCACATCTAAGCGTACCTCTCTCCATGGCAACGCAGGGAGAGGTACTAGACAGCGCAATCTAAGCAAACAGGAAGTACTGCTGAAGAAATCCATTGCAGCTGTCCGTTTTGCATTGCTGGTTATAAGACTGGCCATTAAAAAGAGCTGCAGCACGAATACGATAGAAGATAAAAAAGTCTATAAAAAATATAAAAATTATATAAAAAATTGATATTTGACATTCCGCGCTCTGGACGGCCATCCTGGAATCATCCATATTTTCATATTACATAAAATATGAAAAAATTACAAAGGGGAATGTAAACATTAAATCAATCCCTAAACATCAGACACTCAAGTGGGATAAAAATTCAGATACCATAAAGGGGAGGGGGGGGGGAAGAAAGTTGATAGATGATTCTGACAATCAACTGCTAACGATCCGAGATAAAACAGTTGATGTCAAAATCAACGTTCAAGCCCCCAGGGATGAGAACCTTGGTCTCATGAATCCAATGGGATTCCCTGTGACTTAATTGACGTAAAAAGTTGCCCCCTCTCCAATGTTTATTTACTCTCTCAATCCCCCAGAAACTTAATCCCCTGGGGTTTTGACCATACACTAATTTAAAGTGTTTGGAGACATTGTGTGTCTTTAATCCTTTCTTGATGTTGTTAACATGTTCTCCTAAACGCACATGCAGGGGGCGGGAAGTCCTTCCTATGTATTGAAGACCACACTCACATTGGAGCATGTATACAACCCCTACCGTTGTGCAAGTAATCAGTTGGTCAATTTTATATTCTTTACCGGTAGATGTGGCCCTAAAATTCTTACGTTTTTTATTATTGCATTTAGAGTGCCTGCAGGCTGTGCATCGCCCACAGGCATAAAAACCTGAGAGGAAAGAGAACAATCGGTTTTCAGACTGTATGGGGGGATCAACCACTCCTGGAGCTAATCGGTCGCGCAAAGATGGAGCTTTCTTATATATGAACATCGGACGTGGTGGCAGCAGGGGACCCAGCACACGATCCTGTTTCAAGATTGACCAATTTTTTGAAACTAATCTTTCAAACTGTTTGTGTTGAACATTATAGTTAAGCACCATTTTAAAGTTAGAGACATCATAACTTTAAAATGGTGCTTAACTATAATGTTCAACACAAACAGTTTGAAAGATTAGTTTCAAAAAATTGGTCAATCTTGAAACAGGATCGTGTGCTGGGTCCCCTGCTGCCACCACGTCCGATGTTCATATATAAGAAAGCTCCATCTTTGCGCGACCGATTAGCTCCAGGAGTGGTTGATCCCCCCATACAGTCTGAAAACCGATTGTTCTCTTTCCTCTCAGGTTTTTATGCCTGTGGGCGATGCACAGCCTGCAGGCACTCTAAATGCAATAATAAAAAACGTAAGAATTTTAGGGCCACATCTACCGGTAAAGAATATAAAATTGACCAACTGATTACTTGCACAACGGTAGGGGTTGTATACATGCTCCAATGTGAGTGTGGTCTTCAATACATAGGAAGGACTTCCCGCCCCCTGCATGTGCGTTTAGGAGAACATGTTAACAACATCAAGAAAGGATTAAAGACACACAATGTCTCCAAACACTTTAAATTAGTGTATGGTCAAAACCCCAGGGGATTAAGTTTCTGGGGGATTGAGAGAGTAAATAAACATTGGAGAGGGGGCAACTTTTTACGTCAATTAAGTCGCAGGGAATCCCATTGGATTCATGAGACCAAGGTTCTCATCCCTGGGGGCTTGAACGTTGATTTTGACATCAACTGTTTTATCTCGGATCGTTAGCAGTTGATTGTCAGAATCATCTATCAACTTTCTCCCCCCCCCCCCCCTCCCCTTTATGGTATCTGAATTTTTATCCCACTTGAGTGTCTGATGTTTAGGGATTGATTTAATGTTTACATTCCCCTTTGTAATTTTTTCATATTTTATGTAATATGAAAATATGGATGATTCCAGGATGGCCGTCCAGAGCGCGGAATGTCAAATATCAATTTTTTATATAATTTTTATATTTTTTATAGACTTTTTTATCTTCTATCGTATTCGTGCTGCAGCTCTTTTTAATGGCCAGTCTTATAACCAGCAATGCAAAACGGACAGCTGCAATGGATTTCTTCAGCAGTACTTCCTGTTTGCTTAGATTGCGCTGTCTAGTACCTCTCCCTGCGTTGCCATGGAGAGAGGTACGCTTAGATGTGGATCGGCTATCTCCCACTCTGAATATGCATATAAGCGGGTGTAGTCACAGCCAGCCGTCGCCGCTGAGGAAGTCCCGCCCCCTTTAGGGACGTAACGCGTACGGCACCGCCCACGTGTCTGGATCGTGACATCAACCGCACTCCGCTCGTCTATCCAACGTGGATCACCCATTTACACATGCTGTTGTCCTTTGCACTGGGGTACAGTGCGATGCTTGTAAGTGATTTTACTTATCTAAAATAAAAGGTTTTTAGTGATATACAGAGAGCACTAGATCTCCTTTATATATCTCCACATGTCATGACTGCAAGAGTACCTGTTGCTGAAACCTGACTGGGATCTGCATTTACCATCCCCTGCCTTTATCCCTGTGAGGGAACTGCTGATTTGACCTGACTGATATACTCAGGGGTCCATCTGTAGAGGTGAGCGGCTTGTGCTACCGAAGGTGGAGGTTCATTTCACTACAGTCACCCAACAAGTTATTGAAAACAACAGGGGGGGGGAGAGGGGAGGGAATTTATGATCCAAGAGACTCAAATTAATTCAATATGAAAAAGTAATAACAGATGAGGGAAGTGCTCTAACTACATCTGTATGTGGATGAAGCTAATTGCATGACACCCGGGGAATCTAATTGAAATAGCAGGGTGTGTTCCTCTGAATTAAAGGCATATCACAAAAAAGGGACCCAGGGGAGAGGAACGGGACAGGTGCCAGTTCCACCCAGGGAAGAAGAATTCATCAACAAGGAACCAGCAGATTAGCAAAAATATGAAAAATGTAATATTAAGTTGAATAATTCCACATATACACCAAACACAAAATCAAAAATTATGACAATAAGTGAACCAAGACCTGACACTAAGAAAATAAAATAGACAACGTTGTCTAGGAACAGAACAACACACAGATGGCCACCACTAAACACACACAACAAGGACGCCCAGCTGGATTAATGAATGAAAAGATACACAGCAAAACATAAAACGTCTCATAAGTATCTCAGAAGGTTGTGGGTCAAGGCTGGGAGATTGGTGTGTGCAGCCGTATGGTTGGGGGGAAGTCCGCCTTGTAAGATGCCAATGCCAGGCCTTAGGTGAGCCTTGAGATGTATTGCATGGACATACAGTGGCTTGCGAAAGTATTCGGCCCCCTTGAACTTTTCAACCTTTTGCCACATTTCAGGCTTCAAACATAAAGATATAAAATTTTAATTTTTTGTGAAGAATCACCAACAAGTGGGACACAATTGTGAAGTGGAATGAAATCTATTGGATATTTTAAACTTTTTTAGCAATTAAAAAACTGAAAAGTGGTGCGTGCAAAATGATTCGGCCCCTTTACTTTCAGTGCAGAAAACTGACTCCAGAAGTTCAGGGAGGATCTCTGAATGATCCAATGTTGTCCTAAATAACTGATGGTGATAAATAGAATCCACCTGTGTGTAATCAAGTCTCTGTATAAATGCACCTGCTCTGTGATAGTCTCAGGGTTCTGTTGAAAGCGCAGAGAGCATCATGAAGACCAAGGAACACACCAGGCAGGTCCTTAATACTGTTGTGGAGAAGTTTAAAGCCGGATTTGGATACAAAAAGATTTCCCAAGCTTTAAACATCCCAAGGAGCACTGTGCAAGCGATCATTTTGAAATGGAAGGAGTATCAGACCACTGCAAATCTACCAAGACCTGGCTGTCCCTCTAAACTTTCAGCTCAGACAAGGAGAAGACTGATCAGAGATGCAGCCAAGAGGCCCATGATCACTCTGGATGAACTGCAGAGAACTACAGCTGAGGTGGGAGAGTCTGTCCATAGGACAACAATCAGTCGTACACTGCACAAATCTGCCCTTTATGGAAGAGTGGCAAGAAGAAAGCCATTTCTCAAAGATATCCATAAAAAGTCTCGTCTAAAGTTTGCCACAAGCCACCTGGGAGACACACCAAACATGTGGAAGAAGGTGCTCTGGTCCGATGAAACCAAAATCCAACTTTTTGGCCACAATGCAAAACGATATGTTTGGCGTAAAAGCAACACAGCTCATCACACTCAACACACCATCCCCACCGTGAAACATGGTGGTGGCAGCATCATGGTTTGGGCCTGCTTTTCTTCAGCAGGGACAGGGAAGATGGTTAAAATTGAGGGGAAGATGGATGCAGCCAAATACAGGACCATTCTGGATGAAAACCTGTTGGAGTCTGCAAAAGACCTGAAACTGGGACGGAGATTTATCTTCCAACAAGACAATGATCCCAAACATACAGCAAAATCTACAAAGGAATGGTTCACAAATAAACGTATCCAGGTGTTAGAATGGCCAAGTCAAAGTCCAGACCTGAATCCAATCGAGAATCTGTGGAAAGAGCTGAAAACTGCTGTTCACAAACGCTCTCCATCCAACCTCACTGAGCTCGAGCTGTTTTGCAAGGAAGAATGGGCAAGAATTTCAGTCTCTCAATGTGCAAAACTGATAGAGACATACCCCAAGCGACTTGCAGCTGTAATCGCAGCAAAAGGTGGCTCTACAAAGTATTAACGCAAGGGGGCCGAATCATTTTGCACGCCCCACTTTTCATTTTTTTATTAGTTAAAAAAGTTTCAAAAATCCAAAAGATTTCGTTCCACTTCACAATTGTGTCCCACTTGTTGGTGTTTCTTCACAAAATATAAAAATGTTTTATCTTTATGTTTGAAGCCTGAAATGTGGCAAAAGGTTGAAAAGTTCAAGGGGGCCGAATACTTTCGCAAGCCACTGTAGCTGATTGAGACACTAACAGCTGAGTGTCATACAATGACTGGTGAAGTAGATGAGCAGCTGTGTGGGGATGGTACATAGATCAAGATGTAGGTGTGCCTGCATCGGTAATAATCACTGTGAATGAAATTGACAGTGGGTGGGAGACAGCTGTGTAACTATGGTGACGTCAGTCACGATTAGAATATGAACAGATACAGTCTCACCAGTCCCGGGATACCGAAGTTGAGCAGGCTAGTAGATCATTCCAATCCCACTCGGATCATCTCAGGTGGTACGGAGCGGCTGCATCCAGGTCGGGTCAGCTGGATGGGGCTTCGTAGATCCGTGCGCTCGGTTACCAGCGGCGGTGATGAGGAGCGGAGGCGTGTTGGGACGTGCCGTCTGAGTGCGGCGTAAGTCAGCGTCCACTTCCTGGTTCCATGCTGTGAGGCTTCACACAAGGGCGGACGGAATACCCAGGGCTGATGGGTGGGTCTGTGTGTGACGCTAGGTGGAGCGTGATGGCGTCATGCTGACGCGTTTCATCCGTCACAGGGATTTCTTCAGAGCATGCGCCGTTGCCAGAGTGGACATCTTATATAGCCCTCCCACTTACATACGTGGATACAATGGCTATCTGTTGGCCTGGCAACGGTACAACAAATGGACTGCCATTCAGACCGGAAGACAACAAAGATTATGCAAATAAATGGAACGGGCCGGTCCGTGGGTGCACCACCTCTATACAGAGCATAAACTACTTAGACAAGGAAGGGAGGGAGAAAAGAAGGGGAATGGAGTAGAGGGGAAAAAAAATATGAAACTAAGACTAAATAAAAAATAAAAAATAAAATATAATATAGAAAGTGAAAAAATTAAATAATGAATAATAAAAGTTAAAAATAGAAAAAATAAACTAAAATATGAAAAAAATATAATAATTAATAAATGATGAAAAAATAATAATAAGTAATAGATGAAAAATAGGAAATAAAACATGGAAGATGAAAAAGTAATAAAAATAAATATAAAAAATGGAAATAAAATGAAAAGTAGTTGAGAGGAGCGATCAGGCAGTGAAAGTAGATACGTCACCTATATGGAGAAAGGAGAAAAGAGAAGAAAAAGAGCAAAGGCAATAGATGTGAATATGGACCTAAGGGGTAAGGAACACTGACAGGTTGCACTCGTTATTTAACCCATGAGGGGACATGCTGTCAAGGGTATAAATCCACATTTTTTCCTTCTGGCAAAGAATTCTGTCGAAGTCACCCCTTCTAAGGGGAAGATTTAACCTGTAGATACCCTTGACAGTAAGCCCAGTGGGGTCCCCCCCATGGAACTTGAGGAAATGTAGAGGAATGGGGCGCTCATCGTCTTTGCTGAGAATGCTTTGGACGTGCTCACCGACTCTGATCTTCAGTTTCCTCTTTGTCTTACCCACATATTTTTTGCCACAGGGGCATGTGAGCATATACACTACTCGTGTGGTATTGCAGTTGATGAAATTATAGATTTTGAACTGTCTCTTACCGTCAGAGTCGGTGAACACGTCCGTGCATTCGACATACTTGCAGATGGCGCATCTACCACACCTAAACATACCTTTAAGAGGGGGGAGTTGGGTAAGCCAGTTTTTGGTAGGGGATCTTTGGTATTCGGAGTGGATCAAGTGATCCCTCAGATTCCGAGAACGTCGGGCGGTAAGAAGGGGACGTTCTCCCACTATCTCACCAAGAGCAGGGGAACCAGAGAGGATATGCCAGTGGTTATTAAGAATGGTCCTAATCTGTTTCCCTTGAGCACCGTATTTGGTGATAATTCTGGGAGGTTCATGTCTATCTTTAGTGACCGTGGGATTCCTTCTAATGAGAAGTTGCTGACGGTCCGTCTGGAGGGCTCTTTTTTTTTTTGGCTGTTCTAATAGATGAGTGGGAGTAGCCTCTATCCCTAAACCTACCGTATAGTTCCCTGGCTTCCTTGTCAAAATCTTGTTCTTTAGAGCAGTTTCTACGAATACGGAGGAACTGGCCTACAGGTATACCTTTTATTAGGGATCTAGGGTGATCGCTGGTGGCCAGGAGGAGTGTATTCGCTGCTGTTGGCTTCCTGTGAGTTTTAGTGTTGATCTTCCCATTATCGGCAAACAGGGTCAAATCCAGAAAGGAAAGGGTATATTGGTGGGCAGTGTATGTAAGCCTAATGTTACGGTCGTTGGTATTAAGTTCTTCCATGAATAATATTAACTCCTGCTCCGTACCCCCCCAGATCATAAGCACGTCATCAATGTACCTCAGCCACAGAAGACTGTGGCTGAGGTACATCGGCGACTGATAGACAGATTCCTCCTCCCACATACCCAGATGTAGGCAGGCGTACGAGGGAGCCCAGGGTGCCCCCATCGCGGTGTCTCTAATTTGCTGGTAGTAAATCCCCATAAACTGAAAACAATTGTGTTCCAACAGAAAGGTAAGTACATCACCTATGAACTCATTTTGATGTCCTAGGAGTGGGAATTTTTTATCAAGAAAGAATCCCCATCAATGGGGCTTAAAAGCTGTCCAATTCTTTCTTGATAAAAAATTCCCACTCCTAGGACATCAAAATGAGTTCATAGGTGATGTACTTACCTTTCTGTTGGAACACAATTGTTTTCAGTTTATGGGGATTTACTACCAGCAAATTAGAGGCACCGCGATGGGGGCACCCTGGGCTCCCTCGTACGCCTGCCTACATCTGGGTATGTGGGAGGAGGAATCTGTCTATCAGTCGCCGATGTACCTCAGCCACAGTCTTCTGTGGCTGAGGTACATTGATGACGTGCTTATGATCTGGGGGGGTACGGAGCAGGAGTTAATATTATTCATGGAAGAACTTAATACCAACGACCGTAACATTAGGCTTACATACACTGCCCACCAATATACCCTTTCCTTTCTGGATTTGACCCTGTTTGCCGATAATGGGAAGATCAACACTAAAACTCACAGGAAGCCAACAGCAGCGAATACACTCCTCCTGGCCACCAGCGATCACCCTAGATCCCTAATAAAAGGTATACCTGTAGGCCAGTTCCTCCGTATTCGTAGAAACTGCTCTAAAGAACAAGATTTTGACAAGGAAGCCAGGGAACTATACGGTAGGTTTAGGGATAGAGGCTACTCCCACTCATCTATTAGAACAGCCAAAAAAAAAAAAGAGCCCTCCAGACGGACCGTCAGCAACTTCTCATTAGAAGGAATCCCACGGTCACTAAAGATAGACATGAACCTCCCAGAATTATCACCAAATACGGTGCTCAATGGAAACAGATTAGGACCATTCTTAATAACCACTGGCATATCCTCTCTGGTTCCCCTGCTCTTGGTGAGATAGTGGGAGAACGTCCCCTTCTTACCGCCCGATGTTCTCGGAATCTGAGGGATCACTTGATCCACTCCGAATACCAAAGATCCCCTACCAAAAACTGGCTTACCCAACTCCCCCCTCTTAAAGGTATGTTTAGGTGTGGTAGATGCGCCATCTGCAAGTATGTCGAATGCACGGACGTGTTCACCGACTCTGACGGTAAGAAACAGTTCAAAATCTATAATTTTATCAACTGTAATACCACACGAGTAGTGTATATGCTCACATGCCCATGTGGCAAAAAATATGTGGGTAAGACAAAGAGGAAACTGAAGATCAGAGTCGGTGAGCACGTCCAAAGCATTCTCAGCAAAGATGATGAGCGCCCCATTCCTCTACATTTCCTCAAGTTCCATGGGGGGGACCCCACTGGGCTTACTGTCAAGGGTATCTACAGGTTAAATCTTCCCCTTAGAAGGGGTGACTTCGACAGAATTCTTTGCCAGAAGGAAAAAATGTGGATTTATACCCTTGACAGCATGTCCCCTCATGGGTTAAATAACGAGTGCAACCTGTCAGTGTTCCTTACCCCTTAGGTCCATATTCACATCTATTGCCTTTGCTCTTTTTCTTCTCTTTTCTCCTTTCTCCATATAGGTGACGTATCTACTTTCACTGCCTGATCGCTCCTCTCAACTACTTTTCATTTTATTTCCATTTTTTATATTTATTTTTATTACTTTTTCATCTTCCATTTTTTATTTCCTATTTTTCATCTATTACTTATTATTATTTTTTCATCATTTATTAATTATTCCTTATATTTTTTTCATATTTTAGTTTATTTTTTCTATTTTTAACTTTGATTATTCATTATTTAATTTTCACTTTCTATATTATATTTTATTTTTTATTTAGTCTTAGTTTCATTTTTTTTCCCCTCTACTCCATTCCCCTTCTTTTCTCCCTCCCTTCCTTGTCTAAGTAGTTTATGCTCTGTATAGAGGTGGTGCACCCACGGACCGGCCCGTTCCATTTATTTGCATAATCTTTGTTGTCTTCCGGTCTGAATGGCAGTCCATTTGTTGTACCGTTGCCAGGCCAACAGATAGCCATTGTATCTACGTATGTAAGTGGGAGGGCTATATAAGATGTCCGCTCTGGCAACGGCGCATGCTCGGAAGAAATCCCTGTGACGGATGAAACGCGTCAGCATGACGCCATCACGCTCCACCTAGCGTCACACACAGACCCACCCATCAGCCCTGGGTATTCCGTCCGCCCTTGTGTGAAGCCTCACAGCATGGAACCAGGAAGTGGACGCTGACTTACGCCGCACTCAGACGGCACGTCCCAACACGCCTCCGCTCCTCATCACTGCTGCTGGTAACCGAGCACACGGATCTACGAAGCCCCATCCAGCTGACCCGACCTGGATGCAGCCGCTCCGTACCACCTGAGATGATCCGAGTGGGATTGGAATGATCTACTAGCCTGCTCAACTTCGGTATCCCGGGACTGGTGAGACTGTATCTGTTCATATTCTAATCGTGACTGACGTCACCATAGTTACACAGCTGTCTCCCACCCACTGTCAATTTCATTCACAGTGATTATTACCGATGCAGGCACACCTACATCTTGATCTATGTACCATCCCCACACAGCTGCTCATCTACTTGTATGACACTCAGCTGTTAGTGTCTCAATCAGCTATGTCCATGCAATACATCTCAAGGCTCACCTAAGGCCTGGCATTGGCATCTTACAAGGCGGACTTCCCCCCAACCATACGGCTGCACACACCAATCTCCCAGCCTTGACCCACAACCTTCTGAGATACTTATGAGACGTTTTATGTTTTGCTGTGTATCTTTTCATTCATTAATCCAGCTGGGCGTCCTTGTTGTGTGTGTTTAGTGGTGGCCATCTGTGTGTTGTTCTGTTCCTAGACAACGTTGTCTATTTTATTTTCTTAGTGTCAGGTCTTGGTTCACTTATTGTCATAATTTTTGATTTTGTGTTTGGTGTATATGTGGAATTATTCAACTTAATATTACATTTTTCATATTTTTGCTAATCTGCTGGTTCCTTGTTGATGAATTCTTCTTCCCTGGGTGGAACTGGCACCTGTCCCGTTCCTCTCCCCTGGGTCCCTTTTTTGTGACCCTACAAGCTATTGCATGTCACGATCATCACTGGAGGAATTGTTGGATTTTATTTGGATCTAGTTTTTACATGGACTTTCATTGTTTTATTTAGTTTTTTATGCGCTGTACATTTATGCTTTTTGGGATTTGATAAATTTACCCTCAGTACTATAGCTGCTCAGAGTTAGGTATACGGTTTGCGCTGGTCGATTTTGTTTATAATTGTTCTGCACCTGCACTGAGCCTGAAAGAAACAAAGAGAGCGAATGCAGCCCCCACATCTAAGGACCTCACAGGAATAGGTGACATTTTGGTCCTTGGGTGTGATAATGCAGTGTAAGGCTTCTTCTGACCACTAGAGGGAGTTGAAGGAGCCTTCTTGGGGCAATTGGCTGCCATTGGGGGTTGGGTTCACCAAGCTTTATTACCATTTCCTGCATCAATCAGAATCACTGATGAATGTCTTTTACCCTTTTCAGCTTCCCAAGGAACCGGAACATAGAAGAATGGAAATAGCGGAATGTTTGATCTGCAACGAGGAAGAGATGCGGATAGCGAAGTGGGAGCAGAAGAACTTTGAAGGCTTTTCCTACATCAGCGAAATTCTTAAGCCGCAGTCAATGGCCTCATTTCCAGCAGAGAGCCATTAAAGCATATCCACCAGCTTATAAAACAGACAGAAGGGGGTATCCGGGAGCCTGCCACAGTGGGGATGAGGGAACATCCCCCCCACACAGACAGAGCTGCGTTCCGGAGGCAGCAAGTTCCCCAGACACACAGACACACTGTGACCCGGCTTCAGTACAGACAATTTCGCCTTCCTCTGAAACAACTGCCTCTTCCCAGAACCCAATACACGCACTCTACCACCAAGGGTGGCAATGCCTCTTAGGCTCTGCCACCCCCCCCCCCATCTACCAGCAAAGGTGGCAGTGACTCTTATTAGGCTCTGCTACACCCACTCACCTACCAGCAAGGGGGGGTGCTACCACCCTGGGTATGGGGTGAGTGTGGCCAGTGGAACTTCCCCCCCAAGTTTCATCTGCCCTCACTCCCCAACACCCAGCATACTGGTACTTCCTCAGGCCTCATGCACTTATCTAACACCAAGTGTGGCAATGCCTCTTAGGCTCCGCCACCCCCACGCACCTACCACTGATGGTGCAGCTCCAATTGCCCACCCTCCCTCACACCAAGGGTGGCAATGCTTCTTTTCAGGCTCCACTACACCCACTCATCTACCACCAAGGGTGGCAATGCCTCTTCCCAGGCTTTGCTGCCATCATTCACCACCAAAAGGGGGTGCTATCAAACTGGGTATGGGGTGAATGTGGCCAGTGGAACTTCCCCCCCAAGTTTCATATGCCCTCACTCCCCCCATGCCCAGCGTACTGGTGCTTCCCCCAGGCCCCACTTACATGCATTCACCTACCACCAAGGGTAGCAATGCCTCTTAGGCTTCGCTTCACCCACTCATCTACCATTAAGGGTGGCAATGCCTCTTATCAGGCTCTGTTACACCCACTCAACCACCAAGAGGGGATGCTACCACCCTGGGTATGGGGCGAGTGTGTTCAGTGGAACTTCCCCCACGTTTCATCTGCCCTCACTCCCCCACACCCATGGTACTGGTGCCCCACATACATGCACTTAGCTCTCACCAAGTGTGGCAATGCCTCTTAGGCTCCGCTACACCCACTCACCTACCAGCAAGAGGGGGTGCTACCACCCTGGGTATGGGGTGAGTGTGGCCAGTGGAACTTCCCCCCAAGTTTCATCTGCCCTCACTCCCCAACACCCAGCATACTGGTACTTCCTCAGGCCTTATGCACTTATCTAACACCAAGGGTGGCAATGCCTCTTAGGCTCCGCCACCCCCACGCACCTACCACTGATGGTGCAGCTCCAATTGCCCACCCTCCCTCACACCAAGGGTGGCAATGCTTCTTTTCAGGCTCCACTACACCCACTTATCTACCACCAAGGGTGGCAATGCCTCTTCCCAGGCTTTGCTGCCATCACTCACCACCAAAAGGGGGTGCTACCCCCACTCACCTACCACTGAGAATGCGGCTCCAATTGCCCACCCTCCCTCATACCCATGGTGGTGGTGCTTACCCCACCTACCTGACTGGGTACTGACATTTATAGGTAAATTTGATCCAGGGAATATTTGATTGCCTCTCGGGGGATCAGGAAGGAATTTTTACCCAGCTGTAGCACATTGGATTAGGCTATGCTGGGGTTTTTCGCCTTCCTCTGGATCAACTGCCTCTCCCCAGAACCCAAATACACGCACTCATCTACCACCAACAGTGACAAGGCCTCTTATGAGGCTCCGCTACACCCACTCATCTACCATCAAGGGTTGCAATGCCTCTTCCCAGGCTTTGCTGCCCTCACTCACCGGCTATGAGGGAAGGTTGGAGGCCGGTATGTTTTTGAGGCGTGTTGGACCAGCTATGAGGGGAGGTTGGAACTCTTTTTGTCTTCACAGGTGGGAGGAGTCTTTCCAGCTTTCTTTAGGCTTTCTCTGCTGGGGAAATGAGAACTCTTCCCACCAGTGAGGTCCTTCATGGAAAAGTCCAAGGCCTCACTCACATGGGGTGTATGAATCTGTACCCTGTGAGGGGGCTGCATTTACCCGAAAAAGGACATCCATGCGGGCGCAGTTGCACGGACGCACCCTGGGTGCGTTCGGGGCCGTGCACCGGCACCCACACAGATGTCACTCTTGGATATGAGGCAGCTTTTGAGGACTTGGTTCGGTTCCCCCCCGGGCCTAGCAAGCTGTTTACCACCAACATCTCAGGCACTTGGTGTGTTGGACCGGCTATGAGGGGAGGTTGAAGGCCGGTATGTTTTTGAGGCGTGTGTTGGACCGGCTACTATAAGGGGAGGTTGGAACTCTTTTTGTCTTCAGAGGTGGGAGGAGTCTTTCCGGCTTTCTCTGCTGGAGAAATGAAAACTCTTCATGCCAGTGAAGTCCTTCATGGAAAAGTCCAAGGCCTCACTCACACAAGGTGTATGAATCTGTACCGTGTGGGGGCTGCGTTAACCCCAAAAAGGACATCCATGCGGGTGCAGTTACACGGACGCACCCTGGGTGCGTTCGGGGCCATGCACCGGCACCCACACAGATGTCACATTGGGTACAGCTGATGCACCCCAGTTGACAGCAATGGGACTGCCTACACAGGATGCTGGGAACACCTGTGCATCCCCATTCCGGTAAACACGGCCCTCCCATGGGGTACAGATTCATACCCTCCATGTGAATGAGACCTAAGTGTGAATGGAATAAGTAGCTCCATTGTGTTGCTAATTTGGGGACTACTGTACTGTGTAGGCGCTTTGAGTGGACATAACTGATGTAACCCGCTCAGCGGGGGCGGGCCTTAGAGAACAGAGGCCGCATATGGGCAGCAGAGGTTTAGGGGTTAGCCTTGCAGCACTGGGGTTCATGGTTCAAATCCTGACCAGGACACTATCTGCATGTTCTCCCTGTGCTTGCGTGGGTTTCCTCCGGGTACTCTGGTTTCCTCCCACACTACAAAGACATGCTACCTTGCGTTGGTGGTGCAGTGGTGAGCATAGCTGCCTTTCAAGCAGCTGACCCGGGTTCGATTCCCGGCCAACGCCATCTCCAATACTTGGAGTCCTCGGAGGGAAAAGTGCTATACAAGGTCAATGCGGAGTATATATTAGCGGTGGAATAAAGAATGAAGCGAATATGTGGAATGTTTGAGGAAGAAAATGTTCCCCCAGAATCTAAAGAAGGTGAACCCAGCAACTGAAAGAAGACGCTTAGGCTGCGATCACACCTAGGCCTTCCGGATCGCGGACGTGATCCGGTGATATTTTAAGTAAAGGGATCGCAAGAACGTCCTGCATTTTGCAGCGATTCGGGAATCCTGAACACCTAGGTGTGAAGAGAGCCCCGGCGTGTCCATCATACTTCAAGAACTTCCTGCACAGATGTCCCCCCAGCAGGAATATTACACCCATACCACCCTCCCAGCAGGAATATTACACCCATACCACCCTCCCAGCAGGAATATTACACCCATACTCCTCCCAGCAGGAATATTACACTCACACCCCCCCCCCCCGCAGGAATATTACACCCATATCCCCCCCTCCACCAGCAGGAATATTACACCCATACCACCCCCCCAGCAGGAATATTACACCCATACTCCTCCCAGCAGGAATATTACACTCACACCCCCCCCCGCAGGAATATTACACCCATATCCCCCCCTCCACCAGCAAGAATATTCCACCCATACCCCCTCCACCAGCAGGAATATTACACCCATCCATCCCCCCAGCAGGAATATTACACTCATATCCCCCCCCCCCAGCAGGAATATTACACCCATAACCCCCCCCCAGCAGGAATATTACACCCATACCCCCCCCACCAGCAGGAATATTACACCCATCCATCCCCCCAGCAGGAATATTACACCCATCCATCCCCCCAGCAGGAATATTACACCCATCCCCCCCCCCAGCAGGAATATTACACCCATCCCCCCCCCAGCAGGACTATTACACCCACCCCCCCCCAGCAGGACTATTACACCCATCCCCCCCCCAGCAGGAATATTACACCCATCCCCCCCAGCAGGAATATTACACCCATCCCCCCCCAGCAGGAATATTACACCCATCACCCCCAGCAGGAATATTACACCCATCCCCCCCAGCAGGAATATTACACCCATCCCCCCCAGCAGGAATATTACATCCATACCCCACCAGCAGGAATATTACATCCATACTCCCCCAGCAGGAATATTACACCCATCCCCCCCAGCAGGAATATTACACCCATCCCCCCAGCAGGAATATTACACCCATACTCCCCCACAGAGACCACTTTTATCTCAAAGAGAAACACACATCGTTCCTGATAATATTGGGGTTAGGGTAGCAGATAACCCCAGTATTTAAACATTAAAGTCCCGACATACAGGTACGTTAATTTGCGTGAAGTGGTTAAGAGTGTCCAGGCACCAGACACAGCGATCTATGGGAAGCTTCCCAGCTTGCAATCAGCTGATTTGCCCGTGTTTAGGGAGTGTTCGGGGAGCAAGCGGTGCACCCGCAAACACTCCCACTCTCCAATGATTTGTCTCTGGCCTCCTGTGCTTTATTTTTATTGGCAGGGACCGGAGGACGGTGCTTTTCACGGCACCACTTCCGGTTTCCTGGCTCACTGTGCTGTAGACGGTCTGAGTCCGACCGACTGTGCGAGTTTCCAACGCCTGGTGGATTAGGAAAGCCTGAGCTCAGCTGAGCGGCATGATTCCAGGCAAGGAAAGGCTAATTTAAGTGTTCCGCGAGACTCAGTCTCTCCCTCCTGACTGATGACCGCGATCCGCCCCTCCATTCCACACCCACTTCCCTGATCGACTCTCACTCATTCTCCACCCAGACAGTGCACACCGAGGACTGGGCCAAGGCCAAGGAGGATGAGTGGTGCCTGGCTGGACTGGGCACTGGAGCAACAGGGTGTTAGTGAGTACATCTGTTCTGTGTAGTGTATACAGCTACAGTGGCTTGCGAAAGTATTCGGCCCCCTTGAACTTTTCAACCTTTTGCCACATTTCAGGCTTCAAACATAAAGATATGTTTGTGAAGAAGATCCCCCAGAATCACCAACAAGTGGGACAAAATTGTGAAGTGGAACGAAATCTTTTGGATTTTTGAAACTTTTTTAACTAATAAAAAAATGAAAAGTGGGGCGTGTAAAATTATTCGGCCCCCTTGCGTTAATACTTTGTAGAGCCACCTTTTGCTGCGATTACAGCTGCAAGTCGCTTGGGGTATGTCTCTATCAGTTTTGCACATCGAGAGACTGAAATTCTTGCCCATTCTTCCTTGCAAAACAGCTCGAGCTCAGTGAGGTTGGATGGAGAGCGTTTGTGAACAGCAGTTTTCAGCTCTTTCCACAGATTCTCGATTGGATTCAGGTCTGGACTTTGACTTGGCCATTCTAACACCTGGATACGTTTATTTGTGAACCATTCCTTTGTAGATTTTGCTGTATGTTTGGGATCATTGTCTTGTTGGAAGATAAATCTCCGTCCCAGTTTCAGGTCTTTTGCAGACTCCAACAGGTTTTCATCCAGAATGGTCCTGTATTTGGCTGCATCCATCTTCCCCTCAATTTTAACCATCTTCCCTGTCCCTGCTGAAGAAAAGCAGGCCCAAACCATGATGCTGCCACCACCATGTTTCACGGTGGGGATGGTGTGTTGAGTGTGGTGAGCTGTGTTGCTTTTACGCCAAACATATCGTTTTGCATTGTGGCCAAGAAGTTGGATTTTGGTTTCATCGGACCAGAGCACCTTCTTCCACATGTTTGGTGTGTCTCCCAGGTGGCTTGTGGCAAACTTTAGACGAGACTTTTTATGGATATCTTTGAGAAATGGCTTTCTTCTTGCCACTCTTCCATAAAGGGCAGATTTGTGCAGTGTACGACCTCAGCTGTAGTTCTCTGCAGTTCATCCAGAGTGATCATGGGCCTCTTGGCTGCATCTCTGATCAGTCTTCTCCTTGTCTGAGCTGAAAGTTTAGAGGGACAGCCAGGTCTTGGTAGATTTGCAGTGGTCTGATACTCCTTCCATTTCAAAATGATCGCTTGCACAGTGCTCCTTGGGATGTTTAAAGCTTGGGAAATCTTTTTGTATCCAAATCCGGCTTTAAACTTCTCCACAACAGTATTACGGACCTGCCTGGTGTGTTCCTTGGTCTTCATGATGCTCTCTGCGCTTTCAACAGAACCCTGAGACTATCACAGAGCAGGTGTATTTATACAGAGACTTGATTACACACAGGTGGATTCTATTTATCACCATCAGTCATTTAGGACAACATTGGATCATTCAGAGATCCTCGCTGAACTTCTGGAGTCAGTTTTCTGCACTGAAAGTAAAGGGGCCGAATAATTTTGCACGCACCACTTTTCAGTTTTTTAATTGCTAAAAAAGTTTAAAATATCCAATAGATTTCGTTCCACTTCACAATTGTGTCCCACTTGTTGGTGATTCTTCACAAAAAATTAAAATGTTATATCTTTATGTTTGAAGCCTGAAATGTGGCAAAATGTTGAAAAGTTCAAGGGGGCCGAATACTTTCGCAAGCCACTGTATATACACTCACCTTCTTCCTTCCTGTATATAGAGACCTTCCTCAATCATCACTGATGACAGATATACATCATCTTTCCTGTTACTGTATATATAGCTATATACAGGACAGATGATGTATATCTGCAGTCAGTAATGGAGAAAGGTCTCTACATACAGGAAGAAGGGTGGATGTATATAGCTAGCTGTATACAGGACAGATGATGTATACCTGTATACCCTGACCTGAGAGGCAGAGCCGTATACCCTGACCTGAGAGGCTGAGCCGTATACCCTGACCTGAGAGGCAGAGCTGTATACCCTGACCTGAGAGGCAGAGCTGTATACCCTGACCTGAGAGGCAGAGCTCTATACCCTGACCTGAGAGGCAGAGCTCTATACCCTAAACCTGAGAGGCAGAGCTCTATACCCTAAACCTGAGAGGCAGAGCTGTATACCCTGAGGCAGAGCTGTATACCCTGACCTGAGAGGCAGAGCCGTATACCCTGACCTGAGAGGCTGCGCTGTATACCCTGACCTGAGAGGCTGCGCTGTATACCCTGACCTGAGAGGCAGAGCTGTATACCCTGACCTGAGAGGCAGAGCTGTATACCCTGACCTGAGAGGCAGAGCTCTATACCCTGACCTGAGAGGCAGAGCTCTATACCCTAAACCTGAGAGGCAGAGCTCTATACCCTAAACCTGAGAGGCAGAGCTGTATACCCTGAGGCAGAGCTGTATACCCTGACCTGAGAGGCAGAGCCGTATACCCTGACCTGAGAGGCTGCGCTGTATACCCTGACCTGAGAGGCTGCGCTGTATACCCTGACCTGAGAGGCAGAGCTGTATACCCTGACCTGAGAGGCAGAGCCGTATACCCTGACCTGAGAGGCTGCGCCGTATACCCTGACCTGAGAGGCAGAGCTGTATACCCTGACCTGAGAGGCAGAGCTGTATACCCTGACCTGAGAGGCAGAGCTCTATACCCTAAACCTGAGAGGCAGAGCTCTATACCCTAAACCTGAGAGGCAGAGCTCTATACCCTAAACCTGAGAGGCAGAGCTCTATACCCTAAACCTGAGAGGCAGAGCTCTATACCCTGAGGCAGAGCTGTATACCCTGACCTGAGAGGCAGAGCTGTATACCCTGATCTGAGAGGCAGAGCTGTATACCCTAAACCTGAGAGGCTGAGCTGTATACCCTGACCTGAGAGGCAGAGCTGTATACCCTGACCTGAGAGGCAGAGCTGTATACCCTGACCTGAGAGGCAGAGCTGTATACCCTGACCTGAGAGGCAGAGCTGTATACCCTGACCTGAGAGGCAGAGCTGTATACCCTGACCTGAGAGGCAGAGCTCTATACCCTAAACCTGAGAGGCAGAGCTCTATACCCTAAACCTGAGAGGCAGAGCTCTATACCCTAAACCTGAGAGGCAGAGCTCTATACCCTAAACCTGAGAGGCAGAGCTCTATACCCTAAACCTGAGAGGCAGAGCTCTATACCCTAAACCTGAGAGGCAGAGCTCTATACCCTAAACCTGAGAGGCAGAGCTCTATACCCTGAGGCAGAGCTGTATACCCTGACCTGAGAGGCAGAGCTGTATACCCTAAACCTGAGAGGCTGAGCTGTATACCCTGACCTGAGAGGCTGAGCTGTATACCCTGACCTGAGAGGCTGAGCTGTATACCCTGACCTGAGAGGCTGAGCTGTATACCCTGACCTGAGAGGCTGAGCTGTATACCCTGACCTGAGAGGCTGAGCTGTATACCCTGACCTGAGAGGCTGAGCTGTATACCCTGACCTGAGAGGCTGAGCTGTATACCCTGACCTGAGAGGCTGAGCTGTATACCCTGACCTGAGAGGCTGAGCTGTATACCCTGACCTGAGAGGCTGAGCTGTATACCCTGACCTGAGAGGCTGAGCTGTATACCCTGACCTGAGAGGCTGAGCTGTATACCCTGACCTGAGAGGCTGAGCTGTATACCCTGACCTGAGAGGCTGAGCTGTATACCCTGACCTGAGAGGCTGAGCTGTATACCCTGACCTGAGAGGCTGAGCTGTATACCCTGACCTGAGAGGCTGAGCTGTATACCCTGACCTGAGAGGCTGAGCTGTATACCCTGACCTGAGAGGCTGAGCTGTATACCCTGATCCGAGAGGCTGAGCTGTATACCCTGATCCGAGAGGCTGAGCTGTATACCCTGATCTGAGAGGCAGAGCTGTATACCCTGACCTGAGAGGCTGAGCTGTATACCAGAAATGGGGGGGGGGTACCTAAAGGGAACATTTGATAAAAAACACACGAGAGCTGCCATAACCCACTTGGTTCATAAAGATGCGAGCTTCAAGGGATTTTACCTTCATCCCCAGGGAATCACTGGACGCATGCTGGTTCTGACTCAGTGACTCCAGTAATGGCAGCTCCCTATTGGAGGACCCAGAACAGATACATCCAATCATATCGAGCAATCAGAGTATAATGGGGGAAAAGAAACTTTATTCACACAAGTCAGATGTGGGAATACATAAACCAGCCTACTACAGTCAAGCGTCTTCTATATCCAATGAGATCACGCAGAGTCCTGCCCCTAGCGCATTTTCAGTCCAGTAACCCCTCCCCCCAATGCAGAATCAGTATGACCGCCTTCCAGTTGGACACGTTCACTGCGGTGGGTTTCGGGAAGAAGCGAAGTGATGGGACCGGAGGGTCGGGAGATACCAAAAGCTCTTGTGAAAAAGGACAAGAACACCTCGCTCAAATGAATGATGAATACAGCCACCTCCAAGCCGGGACACCCTCCATCCCATCCCCCCCTCCTCCTCCACCAGGAGGGAGATCCAGGGGTATAAATACATATATGGCAGGGGGGAGGGGGATTAACTGTGAACGCGCTGGTAGAAGTAAATGTAGCCGAGGTCTTTGGGAGGCTTCTCGGACGCACAGACCTTCTGGTCATTGTAGATCACCCACCTGGGGAAGACAGGAGGACAGTCAGATGGAATATACAACAAACATCAGGAGTCAGTGAGGGGAGAACGTGTCACCCCCAAATCAGACAAATACAGAAAATTACAATATTTGCAACATTTCTTTCCATAGAGAATTTTTATTGGCTGGCAATATACTGTATATGTCTTTACTCTTCCAATGGCCATTTCCTAGCACAGCCCCTCCCGCCTTGAAAATCATAGCCCCTCCTCTCCTGGGAGTGTCCAATTACTGTCTATGCCGGCCCAGCTCCTCCACTCCCTACATAGACTTATATGGCAGCCGGGGGAAGAGTATTGGGGAATAATATAAAGTGTCACTTTAGCTCCGCTGACATCACATCCAAGATGGCGGCTCCCAGCAGCGGTATCGGGGATTTGGGACGATTACACGAGCAAGGTCGGCCATACACCGAGCAAATTTCTTTCCTGCAACCATGGGTTGTGTGACTCGGTTTTTTACCTTCATGCATAGAAACCTTTAGAACCACTTAAAGGCCAACTCTCTTTTGGTGTAGAAAGAGAAAGTGGCGCAGAATGTAGAAATTCGATCCATGAATTGCGCACACAATGCTCCACTTCTACAACACGAGAGACACTTTAGTACAATCTTTAGGGATTGCAATGTTAGTGAAGGGATACATACTGCAGACACGTATTGTAGAGATGTGCCGATTATGGGGGAGGGGTCTACACATGAACATAAAACCCATAGAAATGAAATAAAATCCATCGGACAGGAAATCAGAGAAGGTCGGGGTGCCTCACCTTCCCTCCTTCTTTATATGACACACATAGTGGCCGCACATGGTGGACGTGCCCATGTGACTGATGAACGCAAATAATTCATATCCTGCCGGGAAATAAGAGAGGAAACAAAATGTTAATAAATTCAGGACTTTTATTATCCTCTAAACACTTCCTGTCCTCCATCCAATCCCTGAGATCAGATACACATCATAACCAGAGAGCATTGTGGGAAATAAGATATCTACTTCAATCACCCACTTAAAGCAGCAAACACTTACGGCCATTTCCATCTTTCACGCGAGGTCCAGCAGCGGGGAGGCTCTCGGACACCGACTCTGCGGCAGATCGCCCCTCGGACAGATCCATGGCAGCTTCAGCATCTAAATCATCAATGTGAGAGAAGATCCAATCCACGGCTCGCTCCAGGCTGTTATTCTGTACAGAGGAGAAGACAATGGAGGTGAGACAAGGGGGAGAAAGAAAAGGGAAGGAACGGGAAGGGGGCCCACATTTCATGTTACACTCATATCTAAGGTGTAGACTAGAGTGCGGTAGTATTCTCCATCCCCCCACCATTATACCCGAATGCCAGCAATATGGCTACTTTGTAAAAACTGCAGGCATATCAGGAGTTTAGTCTGATGAGGCACCTGACGCCTTCATAGACTTCTCTCTAGTATTCTCATCTGACCGGATTATTGTGCTCCAGGAAGATTATTTTCACTTCTCCAAAGACGCTGCTCACTGTGGTCTCAGTTCCTTCACAAGCAGAGTCACTGGAACTGCTAGGCCGGCCCCTCCCCTCCTTCTGCCCATTCACAGAAGCCTTTGTATTATGTGAACCCAATCACAAAATACAAAGGCTTCGTTGAATGGACATCAGAGGGGAGGGGCAGACAGAGTTGCTCTGTGTACTTTACTGCTCTTACAGCCAGAGTGTATCCTCTGGGAGTGCAATAAACCGGTCACATGTAAGTAAAAGAGATAAATTCCGGAGGTGACATGCACCTAATTGGACTTAACTCATAGTATGCCTGCACTTTTTTCAAAATTGCTCTATTTTTGGAATACAACTCTAAAACCCGCCAAGCCCCAACAGCTGCATGATCCGAACATGTGACAAAAAATTCAGGAGAAAAAGACCCCTGAAAAGAAGTCATGGGAGGGCCAAGCAGCTTATATAGGGAAAAATGTTTATTGCATAATTAAGAAGGACACAAAAACTAGGCACCCACCACCAACACTTAGATTCTATATTAAAATAAGACAACGTTGTCTGTGTAAAAGCAGCTGCGTCATGTCATACAGCGAGCATACTGCATAATGCGACTTTTTGCATCTGGTATGCTGGTTGTGACAAGGACAGTACTCAACCGGATGGTCAAATATCTGTGACCCTCGAAGATAAAGAGGAAAGAGTGGCTTTAGAGAATCTGTTGGCCCTTCTGGATGAACAGATTGGCTTTGAGGATGAACCTGACCTTGATAGGATTAGGAGACCCCGTAACCTCTATATAAAAAGTCAACCAAAATGCCCCCTCTATACAAACATCATTGGATGAAGGTATTCCTTGACCTAGTCAGAGATGATCTCAATAAAATTGACTGGTTATGGCGGGGCCTCGAGAACGATAGAGGTCCGATAGAGTAGTGATATAAGGGGGGAAACGTGGTACTGCTGTCTAGCGACACGTATGAGAAAGAAATCTTGGAGGCAGCTGGGTGATACCTCCACCTACCCGAGACTGTCATCTAACCCCTTCCCTACTCTAGTTGAAAATCTAAATCAGCAACTACTTCTGGCCCGTGAAGCTAACCTCCTGACCAATAAGGAGTGGGATTACCTGAGGGTGGGGGAATTTAATAAGCCCACCTTCTATGTAATACCTAAACTACATAAATCCCTCACCGACCCATCGTCTCAGCGAGGGGGGGGGGGGGGGGGCCCATTGGAGAGGATAGGCAGGTATATAAATGGCTTTATTAAAACCATGGTGATTTCCCTGCCTTATTATGCCCAGGACACTCGTGATGTCCTGGCTAAGTTACAGGACTTGAAGGTTCCAGCTGGGGCCCTACTGGTGGGGATCGACGTTGAGTCGCTCTACACATTGATATCCCACGAGTGGGGCTTCAGGGCGGCCTCTTTTTTCCTGGAGACGACCCATCGTGAATTTGGTGTGCAAAATGAATTTTTTTTATAGCTTTTGGAACTCGCTCTAGTTAATAACTACTTCCAATTTATGGATGGATACTACCAGCAGACGAGGGGGATAGCCATGGGAGCACCCTGGGCTTCATCATACGCCTGCCTCCATCTGGGCCTTTGGGGGCTGGAGACGGTCTACCAGATGCCGATGTATCTCAGCGGGGTACTCACCTGGCTGAGATACATCGACGATATCCTGGTGGTGTGGAGGGGTGATAGGGAGCAACTCATTGGAGTTCCTCTCGGCACTAAATAAAAATGACAGAAACATTAGGCTAACCTACACGGTAGACCCCAAGACAATCTCGTTCCTTGACCTACAAATTTCTATAGAGGGCAATAGAATAACCACCTGTACCCACAGAAAGCAGACTGCAGCAAACACACTGTTACAGGCCTCCAGTCACCACCCAGGTCATTTGGTTAGGGGAATTCCTGTGGACCAGTTCCTGCGGCTCTGTAGGAACTGCTCCAGTGATGATGATTTCCATCATCACTGGAGAGATGTATAGTAGATTGAGAGAGAGGGATTATTCCCATAAAGTCCTTAAAAAGGGCCCGTAAAAAGGCATGGACAAAAGATAGGAGGGTCTTCTTAATCCCCCCTAAGGGTAATTACCACCTGTGGGAACAAGTGAGAAGTGTACTCCAAAAACATTGGGGAAATTTAACCAAATCCCTGCATTAACCGATATCATAGGTCCCCGTCCCCAACTAGTTGCTAGAAGGGCCTGTAATCTTAAAGATACTTTAGTCCATTCTGAATATACTAGGATGTTGACTACCAACTTGTTGACTGATCTACCTCCCCTCAAGAGCATGTATGCATGCGGGCACTGCCAAATGTGTCAATTTGTAGAAGGAACACTAATTCACAGATTGCGCGACCTCCAGAGTAATTTATATGCCGGAGTGTCCATGTAAGAAGTACTATATAAGGAAAACTAAAAGACAACTCCGGATCCGCATTGGTGAACACCTAAGAAGTATTGGGAATCTAGGCAATGAGGGGAAGAAGAAGAGGATTTGTCCCCATTAGCATTACATTTTGCAGACTTTCATGGAGGCAGTACGGCTGGTATTAGGATTAAGGGGATTTATACCCTCAACCTGCCATCACGTAGAGGTGATTTTGATACCATCCTGCTGCTGCAGCAAAAAAAAGTGGATTTTTAGGCTTAAAACACTTGTACTCCTGGGTTTGAACACTGAATGTAGCTTCCAGCCTTTCCTTACGATAACGATAACTAAGCCCAGCTAGAATTTATTCAATTTGCTAGGGACCTAAATACTATACCGGAGGCCACAATCCTCCCTGCCGACTTGATGTGAGCGAATCCACATGGAATATCCTGTTCCAGACTGGTATATCTATTCTATACATAGTACAATTTTTTCATAGGACCTGCGGTTCAGAGTTCGTGTGTTTTTCTTCTTTTTCACTTCCCTCTGTGCCTTGACCCCTCTATCTATGCGAGGGCTAACTGCCTGTCACGATCTACCTTTCACTCGAGTCCTTCTGGGCAGCAGCAAGATGTATGTGTGGTGTTTAATTGGGAGGTCGACATCTAGAGGTCGTCTTAGGAATTGCAGCATTAAATTAAGTTTGGCCTGCGAGAGAAGGGTATAGATCAGGGATATGCAATTAGCGGACCTCCAGCTGTTGCAGAACTACAAGTCCCATGAGACATAGCGAGACTGACAGCCACAAGCATGACACCCAGAGGCAGAGGCATGATGGGACTTGTAGTTTTGCAACAGCTGGAGGTCCGCTAATTGCATATCCCTGGTATAGATGATTGTTTCAGATCCCTCCCATTCTTGATGAAGACCCATGTGATTGGGTGAAACATGTCGGTCATGACACCACGGCAGTGACGTTTTTACGTCACGGATGACGCGTCACATCAGCGCAAGTGCAATACATACTTTGAGGATAGTGGGAGCCATACCAGTCCAACAAGGACCGCGTGTTCAGACAGCTCAACCATGCTACGGCGTAACAGGTGGATCTGTACTGCGATACTCCCTGGACTTCTACTTGGCATACGAGCATCCCAGATGACTGCAACTGTGCAGGGTAAGACTTTCCTACAGACAGAACTTCACAGAGATACCCAGCCAACAGAGATTCCTGCCTAATGGTTGGGTGAGCGGACCATTGGTCCTGTGACTGTCTAATCACTCCATAGCTATCCTGGTTTTGACTTGCTGATTAACTTTTACCCACTGTCCACATTAACTGCTCACAATCAATTTAGCCTTCTCAGTGGCACTAGCTCTATAGAGTGGGGGCTCGAGGACCAATGGTGGCTGGATACGCACGTGTCCTGATGGTGCCTGACACCTGGATGTACCTGCCTACTTAACCGCCACCTCCTGTATTTGGCATCTAATCCTATTCAGGTGTATATGACGTATGGCTTGATGAATGACATGACGCAGCTGCTTTTACACAGACGTTTGTCTTATTTTAATATAGAATCTAGGTGTTGGTGGTGGGTACCTAGTTTTTGTGTCCTTGTTATTTGTGCAATAAAACGTTTTCCCTATATAAGCTGCTTGGTCCTCCCGTGACTTCTTTTCAGGGATCTTTTTCTCCTGTATTGTTAGTTTTCTCAGTTTTAAGTCTCAGAGACGGAACCTTTACTGGTGAGTCTAATGTAGGGATGTTGTACCTCTAATGCACAACCATCTGGGGGTACAGCGCCTAGACTATAAGGGAGTTGATGGTTTTCATTTTTTCTACATGATCCGAACATGGATCACACTTCCGAAAGCAAAGCAAGTCTATAGGAGGCCAAGCTTCAAACTGACCTTTGGAGTCTGGAGATACACAATGCAAGGAGCCTGTGTATTGCATCCACAATGCACTGACTATGGTTGCAATGCTCTGCAGGCTTCAAGAGAAAAGATTAATTTAGCCATTTTTTATCAATGAGTAAATGTACGCAATGGTGAACTATTCCATCGGATGAACAAAAGGAGGATAGAAGGGATATGCTTAAAGAATGAAATGCTTTAAAGAAGGGAGAGAGACAGGAAGGAATTAAGGGAGACTGAAAGGGAGGCGGGAAGGATTGAAGGAAGGGAGGGAAGCGGGAAGGTTTGAAGGAAGGGAGGGAAGCGGGAAGGATTGAAGGAAGGGAGGGAAGCGGGAAGGATTGAAGGAAGGGAGGGAAGCGGGAAGGATTGAAGGAAGGGAGGGAAGCGGGAAGGATTGAAGGAAGGGAGGGAAGCGGGAAGGATTGAAGGAAGGGAGGGAAGCGGGAAGGATTGAAGGAAGGAAGGGAAGCGGGAAGGATTGAAGGAAGGAAGGAAGGGAAGCAGGGAGGGAGGCGGGAAGGAATGAAGGGAGGGAGGCGGGAAGGAATGAAGGGAGGGAGGCGGGAAGGATTGAAGGGAGGCGGGAAGGAAGGATCGAAGGAAGTGAGGTGGGAAGGATTGAAGGGAGGCGGGAAGGATTGAAGGGAGGGAGGGAGGCGGGAAGGATTGAAGGGAGGGAGGGAGGCAGGAAGGGAAGCGGGAACGATTGAAGGAAGGGAGGGAGGCGGGAAGGAATGAAGGGAGGGAGGCGGGAAGGATTGAAGGGAGGCGGGAAGGATTGAAGGGAGGGAGGGAGGAAGGATTGAAGGGAGGGAGGGAGGAAGGATTGAAGGAAGTGAGGTGGGAAGGATTGAAGGAAGTGAGGTGGGAAGGCGGGAAGGATTGAAGGGAGGGAGGGAGGCAGGAAGGATTGAAGGAAGGAAGGAAGGAAGGAAGGAAGGAAGGAAGGAAGGAAGGAAGGAAGGAAGGATTGAAGGAAGGGAGGGAGGCGGGAAGGATTGAAGGAAGGGAGGGAGGCGGGAAGGATTGAAGGAAGGGAGGGAGGCGGGAAGGATTGAAGGAAGGGAGGGAGGCGGGAAGGATTGAAGGAAGGGAGGGAGGCGGGAAGGATTGAAGGAAGGGAGGGAGGCGGGAAGGATTGAAGGAAGGGAGGGAGGCGGGAAGGATTGAAGGAAGGGAGGGAGGCGGGAAGGATTGAAGGAAGGGAGGGAGGCGGGAAGGATTGAAGGAAGGGAGAGAGGCGGGAAGGATTGAAGGAAGGGAAGAGGGAAAGATTGAAGGAAGGGAGGGAGGCGGGAAGGATTGAAGGAAGGAAGGGAGGGAGGCGGGAAGGATTGAGGGAAGGAAGGGAGGGAGGAGGGAAGGATTGAAGGAAGGGAGGGAGGCGGGAAGGATTGAAGGAAGGGAGGGAGGCGGGAAGGATTGAAGGAAGGGAGGGAGGCGGGAAGGATTGAAGGAAGGGAGGGAGGCGGGAAGGATTGAAGGAAGGGAAGAGGGAAAGATTGAAGGAAGGGAGGGAGGCGGGAAGGATTGAAGGAAGGAAGGGAGGGAGGCGGGAAGGATTGAGGGAAGGAAGGGAGGGAGGAGGGAAGGATTGAAGGAAGGGAGGGAGGCGGGAAGGATTGAAGGAAGGGAGGGAGGCGGGAAGGATTGAAGGAAGGGAGGGAGGCGGGAAGGATTGAAGGAAGGGAGGGAGGCGGGAAGGATTGAAGGAAGGGAGAGAGGGAGGGAGGAAGGATTGAAGGAAGTGAGGGAGGAAGGATTGAAGGAAGGGAGGCGGGAAGGATTGAAGGAAGGAAGGGAGGCGGGAAGGATTGAAGGAAGGAAGGGAGGCGGGAAGGATTGAAGGAAGGAAGGGAGGCGGGAAGGATTGAAGGAAGGAAGGGAGGCGGGAAGGATTGAAGGAAGGAAGGGAGGCGGGAAGGATTGAAGGAAGGAAGGGAGGCGGGAAGGATTGAAGGAAGGAAGGGAGGCGGGAAGGATTGAAGGAAGGGAGGGAGGCGGGAAGGATTGAAGGAAGGAAGGGAGGCGGGAAGGATTGAAGGAAGGGAGGGAGGCGGGAAGGATTGAAGGAAGGGAGGGAGGCGGGAAGGATTGAAGGAAGGGAGGGAGGCGGGAAGGATTGAAGGAAGGGAGGGAGGCGGGAAGGATTGAAGGAAGGGAGGGAGGCGGGAAGGATTGAAGGAAGGGAGGCGGGAAGGATTGAAGGAAGGGAGGCGGGAAGGATAGAAGGAAGGGAGGGAGGCGGGAAGTATAGAAGGAAGGGAGGGAGGCGGGAAGGATTGAAGGAAGGGAGGCGGGAACTATTGAAGGAAGGGAGGCGGGAAGGATAGAAGGAAGGGAGGGAGGCGGGAAGGATAGAAGGAAGGGAGGGAGGCGGGAAGGATAGAAGGAAGGGAGGGAGGCGGGAAGGATTGAAGGAAGGGAGGGAGGAAGGAAGGATTGAAGGGAGGGAGGGAGGAAGGAAGGGAGGGAGGGAGGAAGGAAGGGAGGGAGGGAGGGAGGAAGGAAGGGAGGGAGGGAGGGAGGGAGGGAGGGGAGGGAGGAAGGAAGGAAGGAAGGAAGGGAGGGAGGGAAGAAGGATGTGAGGGAGGGAGGAAGGATTGAAGGGAGGGAGGAAGGATTGAAGGGAGGGAGGCGGGAAGGATTGAAGGAAGGAAGGGAGGCGGGAAGGATTGAAGGAAGGGAGGGAGGCGGGAAGGATTGAAGGGAGGGAGGCGGGAAGGATTGAAGGAAGGGAGGGAGGAAGGAAGGATTGAAGGAAGGGAGGGAGGAAGGAAGGAAGGAAGGTTTGAAGGAAGGAAGGGAGGCGGGAAGGATTGAAGGAAGGAAGGGAGGGAAGAAGAATTGAAGGGAGGCGGGAAGGATTGAAGGAAGGGAGGGAGGCGGGAAGGAAGGGAAGGGAGGGAGGCGGGAATGAAGGGAGGCTTGAAGGAGGGAGGTTTGGAGGAAGGAAAAGATGCTTTAAAGAAGAAAGGCCTGAGAAAGGGAGGCTGTAAGGGAGATAAGAGCAGAGGAGAAATAAAGCAAATAATGAGGAAAAGTAAGACATCAGAAGAAAGGAAAAGGTGAGGAAGGAAAGAGAAGAAAATAAGGCAGAAGGGCAGAATTGAGAGAAGGAAATAAAATAAAAGAATGGCGGGCTCATGGATTAGTACAAGCCTGGCTGTAAAAGTGTTCTATAGAAGTGAAGGATAACACTGAACAGGAAATGGAATGTAAAGGGATAAGAAGAGTGGCAACAGGTATAGTAACCAGCACACTATCCACCATGGAAAACTCACCGTAGATCGAAGGGCTCTCACTGCCTGATCATGAGAGAAGCCCATGGATATAATGGTGGCTATGTGCTCCTCTGATGGGGGGTCTCCTCCGGTGGGGACTGAAGATGGTGCACTGACCCCTGATAAAACCAGCGGCTGAGCAAAGTCTGCAGAAAGATTTTGAATAAAGCAGATTTAGATGATATGCCAGGATGTGAGCGAACCCCACACATCACCCTGCCTGTGCTTATACAACGATAGACCTGACATCTCAGAGCTCCGCTGTGATAGACCTGACATCTCAGAGCTCCGCTGTGATCGACCTGACATCTCAGAGCTCCGCTGTGATCGACCTGACATCTCAGAGCTCCGCTGTGATCGACCTGACATCTCAGAGCTCTGCTGTGATAGACCTGACATCTCAGTGCTCCGCTGTGATAGACCTGACATCTCAGTGCTCCGCTGTGATAGACCTGACATCTCAGAGCTCCTCCTGTGACAGACCCGACATCTCAGAGCTCTCCTGTGATAGACCCGACATTTCAGAGCTCCCCCTGTGATAGACCCGACATCTCAGAGCTCCCCCTGTGATAGACCTGACATCTCAGAGCTCTGCTGTGATAGACCTGACATCTCAGTGCTCCGCTGTGATAGACCTGACATCTCAGAGCTCCTCCTGTGACAGACCCGACATCTCAGAGCTCTCCTGTGATAGACCCGACATTTCAGAGCTCCCCTGTGATAGACCCGACATCTCAGAGCTCCCCCTGTGATAGACCTGACATCTCAGAGCTCTGCTGTGATAGACCCGACATCTCAGAGCTCTCCTGTGATAGACCCGACATTTCAGAGCTCCCCCTGTGATAGACCCGACATCTCAGAGCTCCCCCTGTGACAGACCTGACATCTCAGAGCTCCGCTGTGATAGACCTGACATCTCAGAGCTCCGCTGTGACAGACCTGACATCTCAGAGCTCCGCTGTGATAGACCTGACATCTCAGAGCTCCGCTGTGATAGACCTGACATCTCAGAGCTCCCCCTGTGATAGACCTGACATCTCAGAGCTCCGCTGTGACAGACCTGACATCTCAGAGCTCCCCCTGTGATAGACCTGACATCTCAGAGCTCCGCTGTGATAGACCAGACATCTCAGAGCTCCCCCTGTGATAGACCTGACATCTCAGAGCTCCGCTGTGATAGACCTGACATCTCAGAGCTCCGCTGTGATAGACCCGACATCTCAGAGCTCCGCTGTGATAGACCCGACATCTCAGAGCTCCGCTGTGATAGACCCGACATCTCAGAGCTCCGCTGTGATAGACCCGACATCTCAGAGCTCCGCTGTGATAGACCAGACATCTCAGAGCTCCGCTGTGATAGACCCGACATCTCAGAGCTCCGCTGTGACAGACCTGACATCTCAGAGCTCCCCTGTGATAGACCTGACATCTCAGAGCTCCGCTGTGATAGACCCGACATCTCAGAGCTCCCCCTGTGATAGACCTGACATCTCAGAGCTCCGCTGTGATAGACCTGACATCTCAGAGCTCCGCTGTGATAGACCCGACATCTCAGAGCTCCGCTGTGATAGACCCGACATCTCAGAGCTCCGCTGTGATAGACCCGACATCTCAGAGCTCCGCTGTGACAGACCTGACATCTCAGAGCTCTCCTGTGATAGACCTGACATCTCAGAGCTCCGCTGTGACAGACCTGACATCTCAGAGCTCTCCTGTGATAGACCTGACATCTCAGAGCTCTCCTGTGATAGACCTGACATCTCAGAGCTCCGCTGTGACAGACCTGACATCTCAGAGCTCCGCTGTGACAGACCTGACATCTCAGAGCTCCGCTGTGATAGACCTGACATCTCAGAGCTCCGCTGTGATAGACCTGACATCTCAGTGCTCCGCTGTGATAGACCTGACATCTCAGAGCTCCGCTGTGACAGACCTGACATCTCAGAGCTCTGCTGTGATAGACCTGACATCTCAGAGCTCTCCTGTGATAGACCTGACATCTCAGAGCTTCGCTGTGATAGACCTGACATCTCAGAGCTCCCCCTGTGATAGACCTGACATCTCAGAGCTCCGCTGTGATAGAGCCGACATCTCAGAGCTCCGCTGTGATAGACCCGACATCTCAGTGCTCCGCTGTGATAGACCTGACATCTCAGAGCTCCCCTGTGATAGACCTGACATCTCAGAGCTCCCCCTGTGATAGACCTGACATCTCAGAGCTCCCCCTGTGATAGACCTGACATCTCAGAGCTCCGCTGTGATTGACCTGACATCTCAGAGCTCTGCTGTGATAGACCTGACATCTCAGAGCTCTGCTGTGATAGACCTGACATCTCAGAGCTTCGCTGTGACTACATAATGTGCTGTAAGAGGGCCTCATGTTAGATATTCTTTTACCTGGACTATCCTTTACCTGGGTCATCCATGTGTGACATCACCCATGTCATGGCCGCCTCGGCTCCGCTGTTGCCCGTGTAATATACAGCTTTGCGACACGCTTCAGCCGGGAATCCCATCTCTACCAGCTGTGTGACCACGGACTCATCCAACATAGGAGCTGTGGTGGGAAGAACAGTTGGGGGTGAGGGAGTGTAGAGGAATACCCAACATGCAGGGAGAGATGGAAGGACAGGTCAGATTTATAGATTCCAGGAGAAAAGGAGCAGGGAGCCCACAGGCAGACCCCCTCCCCCTACACACACACAGGGAGCCCACAGGCAGACCCCCTCCCCCTACACACACACAGGGAGCCCACAGGCAGACCCCCTCCACCTACACAGGGAGCCCACAGGCAGACCCCCTCCCCCTACACACACACAGGGAGCCCACAGGCAGACCCCCTCCACCTACACACACACAGGGAGCCCACAGGCAGACCCCCTCCACCTACACAGGGAGCCCACAGGCAGACCCCCTCCCCCTACACACACACAGGGAGCCCACAGGCAGACCCCCTCCACCTACACAGGGAGCCCACAGGCAGACCCCCTCCACCTACACACACACACAGGGTTTCCTCTACAGAAAAACACTCTCACACAATCAGAATACATTCACACCCACACAGAAGCAGCACACAATATAATGGGGTGAGAGAGCAATCCTACGGGACAGACACTGCACAGTGAGTGGGGTGTAGATCTCACTGGTGACATGGATACTGGGGAGTGAGGTGTATGTGGTGGGGTGTAGATATCACTGGTGACATGGATACTGGGGAGTGAGGTGTGTGTGGTGGGGTGTAGATATCACTGGTGACATGGATACTGGGGAGTGAGGTGTGTGTGGTGGGGTGTAGATATCACTGGTGACATGGATACTGGGGAGTGAGGTGTGTGTGGTGGGGTGTAGATATCACTGGTGACATGGATACTGGGGAGTGAGGTGTGTGTGGTGGGGTGTAGATATCACTGGTGACATGGATACTGGGGAGTGAGGTGTGTGTGGTGGGGTGTAGATATCACTGGTGACATGGATACTGGGGAGTGAGGTGTGTGGTGGGGTGTAGATATCACTGGTGACATGGATACTGGGAGTGAGGTGTGTGTGGTGGGGTGTAGATATCACTGGTGACATGGATACTGGGGAGTGAGGTGTGTGTGGTGGGGTGTAGATTCACTGGTGACATGGATACTGGGGAGTGAGGTGTGTGTGGTGGGGTGTAGATCTCACTGGTGACATGGATACTGGAGAGTGAGGTGTGTGGTGGGGTGTAGATATCACTGGTGACATGGATACTGGGGAGTGAGGTGTGTGTGGTGGGGTGTAGATATCACTGGTGACATGGATACTGGGGAGTGAGGTGTGTGTGGTGGGGTGTAGATCTCACTGGGGACATGGATACTGGGGAGTGAGGTGTGTGTGGTGGGGTGTAGATATCACTGGTGACATGGATACTGGGGAGTGAGGTGTGTGGTGGGGTGTAGATATCACTGGTGACATGGATACTGGGGAGTGAGGTGTGTGTGGTGGGGTGTAGATATCACTGGTGACATGGATACTGGGGAGTGAGGTGTATGTGGTGGGGTGTAGATATCACTGGTGACATGGATACTGGGGAGTGAGGTGTATGTGGTGGGGTGTAGATATCACTGGTGACATGGATACTGGGGAGTGAGGTGTGTGTGGTGGGGTGTAGATATCACTGGTGACATGGATACTGGGGAGTGAGGTGTGTGTGGTGGGGTGTAGATATCACTGGTGACATGGATACTGGGGAGTGAGGTGTGTGGTGGGGTGTAGATATCACTGGTGACATGGATACTGGGGAGTGAGGGTGTGTGTGGTGGGGTGTAGATATCACTGGTGACATGGATACTGGGGAGTGAGGTGTGTGTGGTGGGGTGTAGATATCACTGGTGACATGGATACTGGGGAGTGAGGTGTGTGGTGGGGTGTAGATATCACTGGTGACATGGATACTGGGGAGTGAGGTGTGTGTGGTGGGGTGTAGATATCACTGGTGACATGGATACTGGGGAGTGAGGGTGTGTGGTGGGGTGTAGATATCACTGGTGACATGGATACTGGGGAGTGAGGTGTGTGTGGTGGGGTGTAGATCTCACTGGTGACATGGATACTGGGGAGTGAGGTGTGTGTGGTGGGGTGTAGATATCACTGGTGACATGGATACTGGGGAGTGAGGTGTGTGTGGTGGGGTGTAGATATCACTGGTGACATGGATACTGGGGAGTGAGGTGTGTGTGTGGTGGGGTGTAGATATCACTGGTGACATGGATACTGGGGAGTGAGGGGTGTGTGGTGGGGTGTAGATATCACTGGTGACATGGATACTGGGGAGTGAGGTGTGTGTGGTGGGGTGTAGATATTACTGGTGACATGGATACTGGGGAGTGAGGTGTGTGTGGTGGGGTGTAGATCTCACTGGTGACATGGATACTGGGGAGTGAGGTGTGTGTGGTGGGTGTAGATATTACTGGTGACATGGATACTGGGGAGTGAGGTGTGTGTGGTGGGGTGTAGATCTCACTGGTGACATGGATACTGGGGAGTGAGGTGTGTGTGGTGGGGTGTAGATATCACTGGTGACATGGATACTGGGGAGTGAGGTGTGTGGTGAGGTGTAGATCTCACTGGTGACATGGATACTGGGGAGTGAGGTGTGTGTGGTGGGGTGTAGATATCACTGGTGACATGGATACTGGGGAGTGAGGTGTGTGTGGTGTAGATATCACTGGTGACATGGATACTGGGGAGTGAGGTGTGTGGTGGGGTGTAGATATCACTGGTGACATGGATACTGGGGAGTGAGGTGTGTGTGGTGGGGTGTAGATATCACTGGTGACATGGATACTGGGGAGTGAGGTGTGTGTGGTGGGGTGTAGATATCACTGGTGACATGGATACTGGGGAGTGAGGGGTGTGTGGTGGGGTGTAGATATCACTGGTGACATGGATACTGGGGAGTGAGGTGTGTGTGGTGGGGTGTAGATTTTACTGGTGACATGGATACTGGGGAGTGAGGTGTGTGGTGGGGTGTAGATCTCACTGGTGACATGGATACTGGGGAGTGAGGTGTGTGTGGTGGGGTGTAGATATCACTGGTGACATGGATACTGGGGAGTGAGGTGTGTGGTGGGTGTAGATATCACTGGTGACATGGATACTGGGGAGTGAGGTGTGTGTGGTGGGGTGTAGATATTACTGGTGACATGGATACTGGGGAGTGAGGTGTGTGTGGTGGGGTGTAGATATCACTGGTGACATGGATACTGGGGAGTGAGGTGTGTGTGGTGGGGTGTAGATCTCACTGGTGACATGGATACTGGAGAGTGAGGTGTGTGGTGGGGTGTAGATCTCACTGGTGACATGGATACTGGGGAGTGAGGTGTGTGTGGTGGGGTATAGATCTCACTGGTGACATGTATACTGGGGAGTGAGGTGTGTGTGGTGGGGTGTAGATATCACTGGTGACATGGATACTGGGGAGTGAGGTGTGTGTGGTGTAGATATCACTGGTGACATGGATACTGGGGAGTGAGGTGTGTGGTGGGGTGTAGATATCACTGGTGACATGGATACTGGGGAGTGAGGTGTGTGGTGGGGTGTAGATATTACTGGTGACATGGATACTGGGGAGTGAGGTGTGTGTGGTGGGGTGTAGATATCACTGGTGACATGGATACTGGGGAGTGAGGTGTGTGTGGTGGGGTGTAGATCTCACTGGTGACATGGATACTGGGGAGTGAGGTGTGTGGTGGGGTGTAGATATCACTGGTGACATGGATACTGGGGAGTGAGGTGTGTGGTGGGGTGTAGATATCACTGGTGACATGGATACTGGGGAGTGAGGTGTGTGTGGTGGGGTGTAGATATCACTGGTGACATGGATACTGGGGAGTGAGTGTGTGTGGTGGGGTGTAGATATCACTGGTGACATGGATACTGGGGAGTGAGGTGTGTGTGGTGTAGATCTCACTGGTGACATGGATACTGGGGAGTGAGGTGTGTGTGGTGGGGTGTAGATATCACTGGTGACATGGATACTGGGGGTGAGGTGTGTGTGGTGGGGTGTAGATATCACTGGTGACATGGATACTGGGGAGTGAGGTGTGTGTGGTGAGGTGTAGATATCACTGGTGACATGGATACTGGGGAGTGAGGTGTGTGTGGTGAGGTGTAGATATAACTGGTGACATGGATACTGGGGAGTGAGGTGTGTGTGGTGAGGTGTAGATATCACTGGTGACATGGATACTGGGGAGTGAGGTGTGTGTGGTGTGGGGTGTAGATCTCACTGGTGACATGGATACTGGGGAGTGAGGTGTGTGGTGGGGTGTAGATCTCACTGGTGACATGGATACTGGGGAGTGAGGTGTGTGTGGTGGGGTGTAGATCTCACTGGTGACATGTATACTGGGGAGTGAGGTGTGTGTGGTGTAGATATCACTGGTGACATGGATACTGGGGAGTGAGGTGTGTGTGTGGGGTGTAGATATCACTGGTGACATGGATACTGGGGAGTGAGGTGTGTGGTGGGGTGTAGATATCACTGGTGACATGGATACTGGGGAGTGAGGTGTGTGTGGTGGGTGTAGATATCACTGGTGACATGGATACTGGGGAGTGAGGTGTGTGTGGTGGGGTGTAGATATCACTGGTGACATGGATACTGGGGAGTGAGGTGTGTGTGGTGGGGTGTAGATCTCACTGGTGACATGGATACTGGGAGAGTGAGGTGTGTGGTGGGGTGTAGATCTCACTGGTGACATGGATACTGGGGAGTGAGGTGTGTGTGGTGGGGTGTAGATCTCACTGGTGACATGGATACTGGGGAGTGAGGTGTGTGTGGTGGGGTGTAGATATCACTGGTGACATGGATACTGGGGAGTGAGGTGTGTGGTGGGTGTAGATATCACTGGTGACATGGATACTGGGGAGTGAGGTGTGTGGTGGGGTGTAGATATCACTGGTGACATGGATACTGGGGAGTGAGGTGTGTGGTGGGGTGTAGATATCACTGGTGACATGGATACTGGGGAGTGAGGTGTGTGTGGTGAGGTGTAGATATCACTGGTGACATGGATACTGGGGAGTGAGGTGTGTGTGGTGGGGTGTAGATATCACTGGTGACATGGATACTGGGGAGTGAGGTGTGTGTGGTGGGGTGTAGATATCACTGGTGACATGGATACTGGGGAGTAAGGTGTGTGTGGTGGGTGTAGATATCACTGGTGACATGGATATTGGGGAGTGAGGTGTGTGGTGGGGTGTAGATCTCGTGGGGTGTAGATCTCACTGGTGACATGGATACTGGGGAGTGAGGTGTGTGTGGTGGGGTGTAGATATTACTGGTGACATGGATACTGGGGAGTGAGGTGTGTGTGGTGGGGTGTAGATCTCACTGGTGACATGGATACTGGGGAGTGAGGTGTGTGGTGAGGTGTAGATATCACTGGTGACATGGATACTGGGGAGTGAGGTGTGTGTGGTGGGGTGTAGATATCACTGGTGACATGGATACTGGGGAGTGAGGTGTGTGGTGGGGTGTAGATATCACTGGTGACATGGATACTGGGGAGTGAGGTGTGTGTGTGGTGGGGTGTAGATATCACTGGTGACATGGATACTGGGGAGTGAGGTGTGTGTGGTGGAGTGTAGATATCACTGGTGACATGGATACTGGGGAGTGAGGTGTGTGTGGTGGGGTGTAGATCTCACTGGTGACATGGATATTGGGGAGTGAGGTGTGTGGTGGGGTGTAGATCTCACTGGTGACATGGATACTGGGGAGTGAGGTGTGTGGGGTGTAGATATCACTGGTGACATGGATACTGGGGAGTGAGGTGTGTGTGGTGGGGTGTAGATCTCACTGGTGACATGGATACTGGGGAGTGAGGTGTGTGGTGGGGTGTAGATATCACTGGTGACATGGATACTGGGGGTGAGGTGTGTGTGGTGGGGTGTAGATCTCACTGGTGACATGGATACTGGGGAGTGAGGTGTGTGTGGTGGGGTGTAGATATCACTGGTGACATGGATACTGGGGAGTGAGGTGTGTGTGGTGGGGTGTAGATATCACTGGTGACATGGATACTGGAGAGTGAGGTGTGTGTGGTGGGGTGTAGATATCACTGGTGACATGGATACTGGGGAGTGAGGTGTGTGGTGGGGTGTAGATATCACTGGTGACATGGATACTGGGGAGTGAGGTGTGTGTGGTGGGGTGTAGATATCACTGGTGACATGGATACTGGAGAGTGAGGTGTGTGGTGGGGTGTAGATCTCACTGGTGACATGGATACTGGGGAGTGAGGTGTGTGTGGTGGGGTGTAGATATCACTGGTGACATGGATACTGGGGAGTGAGGTGTGTGTGGTGGGGTGTAGATATCACTGGTGACATGGATACTGGGGAGTGAGGTGTGTGGTGGGGTGTAGATATCACTGGTGACATGGATACTGGGGAGTGAGGTGTGTGGTGGGGTGTAGATATCACTGGTGACATGGATACTGGGGAGTGAGGTGTGTGGGGTGTAGATATCACTGGTGACATGGATACTGGGGAGTGAGGTGTGTGGTGGGGTGTAGATATCACTGGTGACATGGATACTGGGGAGTGAGGTGTGTGGGGTGTAGATATCACTGGTGACATGGATACTGGGGAGTGAGGTGTGTGTGGTGGGGTGTAGATCTCACTGGTGACATGGATACTGGGGAGTGAGGTGTGTGTGGTGGGGTGTAGATATCACTGGTGACATGGATACTGGGGAGTGAGGTGTGTGTGGTGGGGTGTAGATATCACTGGTGACATGGATACTGGGGAGTGAGGTGTGTGGTGGGGTGTAGATATCACTGGTGACATGGATACTGGAGAGTGAGGTGTGTGGTGGGGTGTAGATATCACTGGTGACATGGATACTGGGGAGTGAGGTGTGTATGTGGGGTGTAGATATCACTGGTGACATGGATACTGGGGAGTGAGGTGTGTGTGGTGGAGTGTAGATATCACTGGTGACATGGATACTGGGGAGTGAGGTGTGTGTGGTGTAGATATCACTGGTGACATGGATACTGGAGAGTGAGGTGTGTGTGTGGTGGGGTGTAGATCTCACTGGTGACATGGATACTGGGGAGTGAGGTGTGTGTGGTGGGGTGTAGATATCACTGGTGACATGGATACTGGGGAGTGAGGTGTGTGGGGTGGGGTGTAGATATCACTGGTGACATGGATACTGGGGAGTGAGGTGTGTGGTGGGGTGTAGATATCACTGGTGACATGGATACTGGGGAGTGAGGTGTGTGTGGTGGGGTGTAGATATCACTGGTGACATGGATACTGGGGAGTGAGGTGTGTGTGGTGAGGTGTAGATATCACTGGTGACATGGATACTGGGGAGTGAGGTGTGTGGGGTGGGGTGTAGATATCACTGGTGACATGGATACTGGGGAGTGAGGTGTGTGGTGGGGTGTAGATATCACTGGTGACATGGATACTGGGGAGTGAGGTGTGTGGTGGGGTGTAGATATCACTGGTGACATGGATACTGGGGAGTGAGGTGTGTGGGGTGGGGTGTAGATATCACTGGTGACATGGATACTGGGGAGTGAGGTGTGTGTGGTGGGGTGTAGATCTCACTGGTGACATGGATACTGGGGAGTGAGGTGTGTGGGGTGTAGATATCACTGGTGACATGGATACTGGGGAGTGAGGTGTGTGGGGTGTAGATATCACTGGTGACATGGATACTGGGGAGTGAGGTGTGTGTGGTGGAGTGTAGATATCACTGGTGACATGGATACTGGGGAGTGAGGTGTGTGGTGGGGTGTAGATATCACTGGTGACATGGATACTGGGGAGTGAGGTGTGTGTGGTGGGGTGTAGATCTCACTGGTGACATGGATACTGGGGAGTGAGGTGTGTGGGGTGTAGATATCACTGGTGACATGGATACTGGGGAGTGAGGTGTGTGGTGGGGTGTAGATATCACTGGTGACATGGATACTGGGGAGTGAGGTGTGTGGGGTGGGGTGTAGATATCACTGGTGACATGGATACTGGGGAGTGAGGTGTGTGGGGTGGGGTGTAGATATCACTGGTGACATGGATACTGGGGAGTGAGGTGTGTGTGGTGGGGTGTAGATATCACTGGTGACATGGATACTGGGGAGTGAGGTGTGTGGTGGGGTGTAGATATCACTGGTGACATGGATACTGGGGAGTGAGGTGTGTGTGGTGGGGTGTAGATATCACTGATGACATGGATACTGGGGAGTGAGGTGTGTGTGGTGGGGTGTAGATATCACTGGTGACATGGATACTGGGGAGTGAGGTGTGTGGTGGGGTGTAGATATCACTGGTGACATGGATACTGGGGAGTGAGGTGTGTGTGGTGGGGTGTAGATATCACTGGTGACATGGATACTGGGGAGTGAGGTGTGTGTGGTGGGGTGTAGATCTCACTGGTGACATGGATACTGGGGAGTGAGGTGTGTGTGGTGGGGTGTAGATCTCACTGGTGACATGGATACTGGGGAGTGAGGTGTGTGTGGTGAGGTGTAGATATCACTGGTGACATGGATACTGGGGAGTGAGGTGTGTGGTGGGGTGTAGATCTCACTGGTGACATGGATACTGGGGAGTGAGGTGTGTGTGGTGGGGTGTAGATCTCACTGGTGACATGGATACTGGGGAGTGAGGTGTGTGTGGTGGGGTGTAGATCTCACTGGTGACATGGATACTGGGGAGTGAGGTGTGTGTGGTGGGGTGTAGATATCACTGGTGACATGGATACTGGGGAGTGAGGTGTGTGTGGTGGGGTGTAGATATCACTGGTGACATGGATACTGGGGAGTGAGCTGTGTGTGGTGGGGTGTAGATATCAATGGTGACATGGATACTGGGGAGTGAGGTGTGTGGTGGGGTGTAGATATCACTGGTGACATGTATACTGGGGAGTGAGGTGTGTGTGGTGGGGTGTAGATATCACTGGTGACATGGATACTGGGGAGTGAGGTGTGTGTGGTGGGGTGTAGATATCACTGGTGACATGGATACTGGGGAGTGAGGTGTGTGGTGGGGTGTAGATATCACTGGTGACATGGATACTGGGGAGTGAGGTGTGTGTGGTGGGGTGTAGATATCACTGGTGACATGGATACTGGGGAGTGAGGTGTGTGTGGTGGGGTGTAGATATCACTGGTGACATGGATACTGGGGAGTGAGGTGTGTGTGGTGGGGTGTAGATATCACTGGTGACATGGATACTGGGGAGTGAGCTGTATGTGGTGAGGTGTAGATATCACTGGTGACATGGATACTGGGGAGTGAGGTGTGTGTGGTGGGGTGTAGATATCACTGGTGACATGGATACTGGGGAGTGAGGTGTGTGGTGGGGTGTAGATATCACTGGTGACATGGATACTGGGGAGTGAGGTGTGTGTGTGGTGGGGTGTAGATATCACTGGTGACATGGATACTGGGGAGTGAGGTGTGTGTGGTGGAGTGTAGATATCACTGGTGACATGGATACTGGGGAGTGAGGTGTGTGTGGTGGGGTGTAGATCTCACTGGTGACATGGATATTGGGGAGTGAGGTGTGTGGTGGGGTGTAGATCTCACTGGTGACATGGATACTGGGGAGTGAGGTGTGTGGGGTGTAGATATCACTGGTGACATGGATACTGGGGAGTGAGGTGTGTGTGGTGGGGTGTAGATCTCACTGGTGACATGTATACTGGGGAGTGAGGTGTGTGGTGGGGTGTAGATATCACTGGTGACATGGATACTGGGGGTGAGGTGTGTGTGGTGGGGTGTAGATCTCACTGGTGACATGGATACTGGGGAGTGAGGTGTGTGTGGTGGGGTGTAGATATCACTGGTGACATGGATACTGGGGAGTGAGGTGTGTGTGGTGGGGTGTAGATATCACTGGTGACATGGATACTGGAGAGTGAGGTGTGTGTGGTGGGGTGTAGATATCACTGGTGACATGGATACTGGGGAGTGAGGTGTGTGGTGGGGTGTAGATATCACTGGTGACATGGATACTGGGGAGTGAGGTGTGTGTGGTGGGGTGTAGATATCACTGGTGACATGGATACTGGAGAGTGAGGTGTGTGGTGGGGTGTAGATCTCACTGGTGACATGGATACTGGGGAGTGAGGTGTGTGGTGGGGTGTAGATCTCACTGGTGACATGGATACTGGGGAGTGAGGTGTGTGTGGTGGGGTGTAGATATCACTGGTGACATGGATACTGGGGAGTGAGGTGTGTGGTGGGGTGTAGATATCACTGGTGACATGGATACTGGGGAGTGAGGTGTGTGGTGGGGTGTAGATATCACTGGTGACATGGATACTGGGGAGTGAGGTGTGTGGGGTGTAGATATCACTGGTGACATGGATACTGGGGAGTGAGGTGTGTGGTGGGGTGTAGATATCACTGGTGACATGGATACTGGGGAGTGAGGTGTGTGGGGTGTAGATATCACTGGTGACATGGATACTGGGGAGTGAGGTGTGTGTGGTGGGGTGTAGATCTCACTGGTGACATGGATACTGGGGAGTGAGGTGTGTGTGGTGGGGTGTAGATATCACTGGTGACATGGATACTGGGGAGTGAGGTGTGTGTGGTGGGGTGTAGATATCACTGGTGACATGGATACTGGGGAGTGAGGTGTGTATGTGGTGGGGTGTAGATATCACTGGTGACATGGATACTGGAGAGTGAGGTGTGTGGTGGGGTGTAGATATCACTGGTGACATGGATACTGGGGAGTGAGGTGTGTATGTGGAGTGTAGATATCACTGGTGACATGGATACTGGGGAGTGAGGTGTGTGTGGTGTAGATATCACTGGTGACATGGATACTGGGGAGTGAGGTGTGTGAGGTGGGGTGTAGATATCACTGGTGACATGGATACTGGAGAGTGAGGTGTGTGTGTGGTGGGGTGTAGATCTCACTGGTGACATGGATACTGGGGAGTGAGGTGTGTGTGGTGGGGTGTAGATATCACTGGTGACATGGATACTGGGGAGTGAGGTGTGTGGGGTGGGGTGTAGATATCACTGGTGACATGGATACTGGGGAGTGAGGTGTGTGGTGGGGTGTAGATATCACTGGTGACATGGATACTGGGGAGTGAGGTGTGTGTGGTGGGGTGTAGATATCACTGGTGACATGGATACTGGGGAGTGAGGTGTGTGTGGTGGGGTGTAGATATCACTGGTGACATGGATACTGGGGAGTGAGGTGTGTGTGGTGGGGTGTAGATATCACTGGTGACATGGATACTGGGGAGTGAGGTGTGTGTGGTGGGGTGTAGATATCACTGGTGACATGGATACTGGGGAGTGAGGTGTGTGGTGGGGTGTAGATATCACTGGTGACATGGATACTGGGGAGTGAGGTGTGTGGTGGGGTGTAGATATCACTGGTGACATGGATACTGGGGAGTGAGGTGTGTGGGGTGGGGTGTAGATATCACTGGTGACATGGATACTGGGGAGTGAGGTGTGTGGGGTGTAGATATCACTGGTGACATGGATACTGGGGAGTGAGGTGTGTGGGGTGTAGATATCACTGGTGACATGGATACTGGGGAGTGAGGTGTGTGTGGTGGAGTGTAGATATCACTGGTGACATGGATACTGGGGAGTGAGGTGTGTGGTGGGGTGTAGATATCACTGGTGACATGGATACTGGGGAGTGAGGTGTGTGTGGTGGGGTGTAGATCTCACTGGTGACATGGATACTGGGGAGTGAGGTGTGTGGGGTGTAGATATCACTGGTGACATGGATACTGGGGAGTGAGGTGTGTGTGGTGGGGTGTAGATATCACTGGTGACATGGATACTGGGGAGTGAGGTGTGTGGGGTGGGGTGTAGATATCACTGGTGACATGGATACTGGGGAGTGAGGTGTGTGGGGTGGGGTGTAGATATCACTGGTGACATGGATACTGGGGAGTGAGGTGTGTGTGGTGGGGTGTAGATATCACTGGTGACATGGATACTGGGGAGTGAGGTGTGTGTGGTGGGGTGTAGATATCACTGGTGACATGGATACTGGGGAGTGAGGTGTGTGGTGGGGTGTAGATATCACTGGTGACATGGATACTGGGGAGTGAGGTGTGTGTGGTGGGGTGTAGATATCACTGGTGACATGGATACTGGGGAGTGAGGTGTGTGGGGTGTAGATATCACTGGTGACATGGATACTGGGGAGTGAGGTGTGTGGTGGGGTGTAGATATCACTGGTGACATGGATACTGGGGAGTGAGGTGTGTGTGGTGGGGTGTAGATATCACTGGTGACATGGATACTGGGGAGTGAGCTGTGTGTGGTGGGGTGTAGATATCACTGGTGACATGGATACTGGGGAGTGAGGTGTGTGGGGTGTAGATATCACTGGTGACATGGATACTGGGGAGTGAGGTGTGTGGTGGGGTGTAGATATCACTGGTGACATGGATACTGGGGAGTGAGGTGTGTGGGGTGTAGATATCACTGGTGACATGGATACTGGGGAGTGAGGTGTGTGGTGGGGTGTAGATATCACTGGTGACATGGATACTGGGGAGTGAGGTGTGTGTGGTGGGGTGTAGATCTCACTGGTGACATGGATACTGGGGAATGAGGTGTGTGTGGTGGGGTGTAGATATCACTGGTGACATGGATACTGGGGAGTGAGGTGTGTGGGGTGTAGATATCACTGGTGACATGGATACTGGGGAGTGAGGCACAATGTCCTCCCCCCCTCTATGACTTCCTATGGGATTGTGTCTGGGGATCTAAGCAGTTACAGATGGATGCTGGTCTAACGTGTTTTGGGGACAAGGATCTGATTGGAAGGCTCACACTCAGCTGCCTCTGTCGCTCGCTCGGCACGCAGTCCCCGCCCCCTCACACAGCAGTCACATGATCCACAAGAGGCGGAAACACTAACATGTCGGAGAGGAGAAGTGAGGGGAGCAGTACGAGTCGTCATCATCGTTGCCATAGAAACCAAGGCTACCTTTGGGCTCATCTGGGGTCACCAATGGGGGGGCAACGTCTGGAAGTTCCTCCTCACCCTCCTGCAAACCCCCACCGCGAAACTGGGACAGGTCCAGCTCCTCCGGGACATCGATGGAAACGTCTGAGGAGATAAAGAAGGTCTGGCATTGGACGGGTTTGCACACATGGACTGTCACTATGACTCTGTAGAAGGGATAACCCCATCAGTGCGCTTACTGCTCCTTCACCGTCCAATCAGCAGGATAGGGGAGGGGACCAATGAAGGAGCTGCCTTTCCTACACCCATCTAATGGGTCCCTCATCCCAACCCTTCCACTTTAATCTGCCCCTCACTTACCTCAATAGCGGGTGCTTCTCTTCTCCCTGCACAAATGGTAACGCTTGCTGACCAGTCGCTGTTATTATACGGCGGCAGGTCGGCTCTCCAGTGTGAATCGCTGTAGCTGTACGTCGGCCCGTGTAGGTGCAGTAGCGGAGCGCACGCGCTCATGCCCGCTGCGGGAGCGTGGCTGCGGGTCGAGCGGACCTTGTAAACAAGGCAAATTACCGTTCTGACCGGGGAAATGTCAGATCTACTTTTCCTAGTGATGGGGAACAGCGATCTCTGTCATGTCCCTGGTAGCCCCTCCCCCCCACACAGTTAGAACACGCTCAGGGAACACACTTAACCCCTTGATCGCCCCCCAGTGTTAACCCCTTCCCTGCCAGTGACATTATATTGATCAGTGCTATAAATATACACTGATCAATGTATAAATCTCACTGGTCCCGAAAGTGTCATTTGGGGTTTAAATTTGTCCGCCGCAATGTCGCAGTCCCGCTAAAAAAATAAAAATAATCGCAGATCGCCGCCATTACTAGTATAAAAAAAAAAAAGAAAGAAAGAAAATAAAAGTCCCTAAACCTATCCCGTAGTTTGTAGATGTGATAACTTTTGCACAAACCAATCAGTATACGCTTATTGGGATTTATTTAACCAAAAATATGTATTAGAAAACGTATCGGCCAAAACTGAGCGAGATATTTGTTTTTTTTATAGTTTTTTTTTTTGGATAATTATAACAGAAATTAAAAATAAAATGTTTGTTTCTTCAGAATTGGGGGGATTGTTTGTTTATTTATCAAATAAAAACCGCAGAGGAGATCAAATCCCAGCAAAAGAAATCTCTATTTGTGGGAAAAAAGACGTCAATTTTGTGTAGAGCGTCACACGACCGCGCAATTGTCTGATAAAGCGACGCAGTGCCGTATCGCAACAAATGGCCTGGTCATTAAGGGGGGTAAATCCTTCCGGGGCTGAAGGGGTTAAACATCTAAAGAAAACTACAAGTCCCATCCATCACTGCAGCAGACAAGAGCTGCACCGGAGAACCCCTCAGTGTTCTAGATCAGCAGAACTTCCTCTAGTCAGGTCCAGAGCCGGGAGGAGGAGTCTGCAGGAGCCCCGCCCCCCGCCATGTGCTGATCAGGGCCGAACGCATGGAATAAACGCACATTATTGTATCCGTGTCGATGTATTTATTACATTATTGCAAAATGTAGATTGTGGGGAGATTTAATAAAAGGAACCAATCAGCTTCCAGGTTTGATTGAAGAAGCTCCATGCACAGCTGCACCAGATTCACAGTATTGCGATCTCAGACATCGCATACGATTCGCACCCACACCGCCGTGCGCAGTGCCCGTTCAGCTATACAGTTGTATACAGTTCTATGGCTGAACTCACATTAGATTCGCATTGAAATCGGATCCTATGAGTGTTCTCAGCCATGTGATGCGATTTCTGTGCGAGTTCTCAGTGTGCACTGCGATCTGTGAATCGATCGGGGGGGGGTGTCGTATTGCGGATAGGGGAACCCGCACAGAAATCGCACTGTGTGAACCCAGGCTGGGTGCTCCGCTTTTAGTAAATCCCTCCTGAGCCTCTAAGGCTCCGCCCACATCTTGGCGTATTAGGGGCGATGTTCGCGGTAAAAATCGCACAAATAGAATCGCGGGACACCTGTCACCTAAAAGAAGCTTCTGTATTCCTTTCGCTTGACCGGCCTCCTGCGATTCTGTTAGCGATATTCTACCACGACTGACACCCGACGAATCGCAGGAACATCGCGCCGCGGTCAGGCAACGCACCGGGAACGCACAGGCGTCCTGCGATTGCGAATAGCGGGCAGAACGCGGAGATGTGAACGGAGTATAAAGGTAACTTGAGTAAAAAGAAGAAGCTGCCACTGCGGAGCCCTCGTTCTGAAGACGCTGGTCGCCTGGCTGTCGCTGTCATAATGGGGATGACATCACATTCCTTACCCAACTTCTTGGGCACCCAGTCCAGGCCGAAGGTGAACTTCTTTATCTGAATAACAAGATAATCGGGAAATGAGGCAAATCGGGACGTCCTGAAAAAGAGACATAAAAGGAAACGATGAAATAAACGGAACGTTTTCCACCCAATAATACGGAACTTCTGGAATCTTCTTACTTAAGTGCTGAAGATTTGGCCTGCAGGGCGGCGCTCCAAAACTCATCCAACTGTTCTGGGGCTGCGAAGGCCTGGAGGCAGCAGGTGAAGGGGATGCGGGCGCGGACCAGCTCCGGGGGAGGGCGGTGATCCTGCTCCGCCTGCAGCTTGGCCTGTTCATAGGCTAATAGTTCCTCTGTGTGATAGAAAGACAGACAACAGATCGATGAAGACAACAGATCGATGAAGACAACAGATCGATGAAGACAACAGATCGATGAAGACAACAGATCGATGAAGACAACAGATCGATGAAGACAACAGATCGATGAAGACAACAGATCGATGAAGACAACAGATCGATGAAGACAACAGATCGATGAAGACAACAGATCGATGAAGACAACAGATCGATGAAGACAACAGATCGATGAAGACAACATCTTCAATGGCATGCATTAAAAGGGGGATCAACTCCAGAGATAAAACGATAATTCTCCCGCTCTACAAGACTCTGGTCCGGCCGCACCTGGAGTATGCTGTCCAGTTCTGGGCACCAGTCCTCAGGAGGGAAGTACTGGAAATGGAGCGACTACAAAGAAGGGCAACAAAGCTAATAAAGGGTCTGGAGGATCTTAGTTATGAGGAAAGGTTGTGAGCTCTGAACTTATTCTCTCTGGAGAAGAGACGCTTGAGAGGGGATATGATTTCATTGTATAAATACCGGACTGGTGACCCCACAATATACAAATACCGGACTGGTGACCCCACAATATATAAATACCGGACTGGTGACCCCACCATATACAAATACCGGACTGGTGCCCCACAATATATAAATACCGGACTGGTGACCCCACAATATATAAATACCGGACTGGTGACCCCACAATATATAAATACCGGACTGGTGACCCCACAATATATAAATACCGGACTGGTGACCCCACAATATACAAATACCAGACTGGTGACCCCACAATATATAAATACCGGACTGGTGACCCCACAATATACAAATACCGGACTGGTGCCCCACAATATATAAATACCGGACTGGTGACCCCACAATATATAAATACCGGACTGGTGACCCCACAATATATAAATACCGGACTGGTGACCCCACAATATATAAATACCGGACTGGTGACCCCACAATATATAAATACCGGACTGGTGACCCCACAATATATAAATACCGGACTGGTGACCCCACAATATATAAATACCGGACTGGTGACCCCACAATATATAAATACCGGACTGGTGACCCCACAATATACAAATACCGGACTGGTGACCCCACAATATACAAATACCGGACTGGTGACCCCACAATATACAAATACCGGACTGGTGACCCCACAATATATAAATACCGGACTGGTGACCCCACAATATATAAATACCGGACTGGTGACCCCACAATATATAAATACCGGACTGGTGACCCCACAATATACAAATACCGGACTGGTGACCCCACAATAGGGATAAAACTTTTTCGCAGAAGAGAGTTTAATAAGACTCGTGGCCACTCATTACAATTAGAAGAAAAGAGGTTTAACCTTAAACTACGTAGAGGGTTCTTTACTGTAAGAGCGGCAAGGATGTGGAATTCCCTTCCACAGGCGGTGGTCTCAGCGGGGAGCATTGATAGCTTCAAGAAACTATTAGATAATCACCTGAATGACCGCAATATACAGGGATATACAATGTAATACTGACACATAATAACACACATAGGTTGGACTTGATGGACTTGTGTCTTTTTTCAACCTCACCTTCTATGTAACAACAGATCGATGAAGACAATTCACATTTCTATACTCCGTACAAACATCGCACGTTCGATGTACGAATCACAATCGTTTTCTTTGGGAACTCCAAGAGCTTTATCTGCTCAATTGGTAGATGGTGAGGCGGCCATCTTGGGCTTGCTCAGCACATTATGCCAGGAGCCAATTTACCTCCCAGCATGTCTTTAGAGTACCGCAGAACCCCGAGGAACCTGGAGGAACCCAGAGGAGCCCGCAGAACCGGAAGGAACCCAGAAGAACCCAGGGGAACCCGCAGAACCCAGGGGAACCTGGAGGAAGTTGCAGAACCCAGAAGAACCCACAGAACCGGGAGGAACCTGGAGGAACTTGCAGAACCGGGAGGAACCTGGAGGAACTTGCAGAACCGGGAGGAACCCAGAGGAACCCACAGAACCCAGAGGAACCTGGAGGAACTTGCAGAACCGGGAGGAACCCAGAGGAACCCACAAAACCCAGAGGAACCCGCAGAACCCAGAGGAACCCGCAGAACCCAGAGGAACCCGCAGAACCCAGAGGAACCCGCAGAACCCAGAGGAACCCGCAGAACCCAGAGGAACCCGCAGAACCCAGAGGAACCCGCAGAACCCAGAGGAACCCGCAGAACCCAGAGGAACCCGCAGAACCCAGAGGAACCCGCAGAACCCAGAGGAACCCGCAGAACCCACAGGAACCTGCAGAACCCAGAGGAACCCGCAGAACCCAGAGGAACCCTAAGGCGCATATACATGGAGAATATGCAAACTCCATGCAGGACGTGTCCTGAGAGGAGACCCCCTAAACTATCGTGCAGGAAATCTGCATTCCCCGGTTCTATCCCTCTAAAGGGAACATTTAAAAGTGAAGTATGGGATTTTTTTTCTTCCCTATTTATACTTACCTAGGTGGATGAAGCATCGATCCCCCGCCGTCTCTTCACTGAGAACCGAGCGATCGAACACCACCAATGGCTCAGTTCCCTCACCTCCCCAAGTGGAGAGCTGTAGACTGTCAGTCAGCATCTCTCCTGCTCTGATCCTTGACACTCATTGGAGTGCTGAGCTGTGGCGGGGGCTGGGAGCGTCTCACTGAGAGGCTGAGACGGGTGACAGTCCAGGTACCCGGCGGATCCAGACGTTATTGTCGGGATAACGCGATGCCGGGACTGATATCTGTGATGTCAGTAGAGAGCGAACTTCAGACCACTCTCTGCTGAAAACGGGTCACAGGACTGCAAAACTGATTAGGACCCCGAGGAGAAGCCCAGACAAGCGCAGGATGGACTTCTCCTTTAACCAGATACCGACCACCATTTACTGCGGCCGCTCTGCACACAATCCCGTACATTTACCGCGGCCGCTCTGCACACAATCCCGTACATTTGCATAGAATCCCGTACATTTACTGCGGCCGCACTGCACACAATCCCGTACATTTACTGCGGCTGCACCGCACACAATCCCGTACATTTACTGCGGCCGCACTGCACACAATCCCGTACATTTACTGCGGCCGCTCTGCACACAATCCCGTACATTTACTGCGGCCGCTCTGCACACAATCCCGTACATTTGCATAGAATCACGTACATTTACTGCGGCCGCTCTGCACACAATCCCGTACATTTGCATAGAATCACGTACATTTACTGCGGCCGCACTGCACACAATCCCGTACATTTACTGCGGCCGCTCTGCACACAATCCCGTACATTTACTGCGGCCGCACTGCACAGAATCCCGCACATTTACTGCGGCCGCTCTGCAATCCCGTACATTTACTGCGGCCGTCCTGCACACAATCCCGTACATTTACTGCGGCCGCCCTGCACTGAATCCCATACATTTACTGCGGCCGCACTGCACACAATCACGTACATTTACTGCGGCCGCTCTGCACACAATCCCGTACATTTGCATAGAATCACGTACATTTACTGCGGCCACACTGCACACAATCACGTACATTTACTGCGGCCGCTCTGCACACAACCCCGTACATTTACTGCGGCCGCTCTGAACGCAATCCCGTACATTTACTGCGGCCGCTCTGCACACAATCACGTACATTTACTGCGGCCGCTCTGCACAGAATCCCGTACATTTACTGCGGCCGCTCTGCACAGAATCCCGTACATTTACTGCGGCCGCTCTGCACAGAATCCCGTACATTTACTGCGGCCGCTCTGCACACAATCCCGTACATTTGCATAGAATCACGTACATTTACTGCGGCCGCCCTGCACACAATCCCGTACATTTACTGCGGCCGCTCTGCACAAATCCCGTACATTTACTGCGGCCGCGCTTCACACAATCCCGTACATTTACTGCGGCCGCTCTGCACACAATCCCGTACATTTACTGCGGCCGCTCTGCACAGAATCCCGTACATTTACTGCAGCCGCTCTGCACAGAATCCCGTACATTTACTGCGGCCGCCCTGCACACAATCCCGTACATTTACTGCGGCCGCTCTGCACAAATCCCGTACATTTACTGCGGCCGCGCTTCACACAATCCCGTACATTTACTGCGGCCGCTCTGCACACAATCCCGTACATTTACTGCGGCCGCTCTGCACAGAATCACGTACATTTACTGCGGCCGCTCTGCACAGAATCACGTACATTTACTGCGGCCGCTCTGCACAGAATCACGTACATTTACTGCGGCCGCTCTGCACAGAATCACGTACATATACTGCGGCCGCTCTGCACACAATCCCGTACATTTACTGCGGCCGCTCTGCACACAATCCCGTACATTTACTGCGGCCGCTCTGCACAGAATCCCGTACATTTACAGCGGCCGCTCTGCACAGAATCCCGTACATTTACTGCGGCCGCTCTGCACAGAATCCCGTACATTAACTGCGGCCGCTCTGCACACAATCCCGTACATTTACTGCGGTCGCTCTGCACACAATCCCGTACATTTACGGAGGCCGCTCTGCACACAATCCCGTACATTTACTGCGGCCGCTCTGCACAGAATTCCGTACATTTACTGCGACCGCTCTGCACAGAATCACATACATTTACTGCGGCCGCTCTGCACAGAATCACATACATTTACTGCGGCCGCTCTGCACACAATTCCGTACATTTACTGCGGCCGCTCTGCACACAATCCCGTACATTTACTGCGGCTGCTCTGCACACAATCCCGTACATTTACTGCGGCCGCTCTGCACACAATCCTGTACATTTACTGCGGCCGCTCTGCACAGAATCACGTACATTTGCATAGAATCACGTACATTTACTGCGGCCGCCCTGCACACAATCCCGTACATTTACTGCGGCCGCTCTGCACAGAATCCCGTACATTTACTGCGGCCGCTCCGCACGCACACAATCACGTACATTTACTGTGGCCGCTCCGCACACAATCCCGTACATTTACTGCGGCCGCTCCGCACACAATCCCGTACATTTACTGCGGCCGCACTGCACACAATCCCGTGCATTTACTGCGGCCGCTCCGCACACAATCCCGTACATTTACTGCGGCCGCTCCGCACACAATCCCGTACATTTACTGCGGCCGCACTGCACAGAATCCCGTACATTTACTGCGGCCGCTCTGCAATCCCGTACATTTACTGCGGCCGCTCTGCAATCCCGTACATTTACTGCGGCCGCCCTGCACACAATCCCGTACATTTACTGCGGCCGCCCTGCACTGAATCCCATACATTTACTGCGGCCGCACTGCACACAATCACGTACATTTACTGCGGCCGCTCTGCACACAATCCCGTACATTTGCATAGAATCACGTACATTTACTGTGGCCGCCCTGCACACAATCCCGTACATTTACTGCGGCCGCTCTGCACTGAATCCCATACATTTACTGCGGCCGCACTGCACACAATCACGTACATTTACTGCGGCCGCTCTGCACGCAATCCCGTACATTTGCATAGAATCACGTACATTTACTGCGGCCGCCCTGCACACAATCCCGTACATTTACTGCGGCCGCTCTGCACACAATCCCGTACATTTACTGCGGCCGCGCTTCACAAAATCCCGTACATTTACTGCGGCCGCCCTGCACACAATCCCGTACATTTACTGCGGCCGCTCTGCACACAATCCCGTACATTTACTGCGGCCGCTCTGCACACAATCCTGTACATTTACTGCGGCCGCTCTGCACACAATCCCGTACATTTACTGCGGCCGCTCTGCACACAATCCGTACATTTACTGCGGCCGCTCTGCACACAATCCCGTACATTTACTGCGGCCGCTCTGCACACAATCCCGTACATTTACTGCGGCCGCTCTGCACACAATCCCGTACATTTACTGCGGCCGCTCTGCACACAATCCCGTACATTTACTGCGGCCGCCCTGCACACAATCCCGTACATTTACTGCGGCCGCCCTGCACTGAATCCCATACATTTACTGCGGCCGCACTGCACACAATCACGTACATTTACTGCGGCCGCTCTGCACACAATCCCGTACATTTGCATAGAATCACGTACATTTACTGTGGCCGCCCTGCACACAATCCCGTACATTTACTGCGGCCGCTCTGCACTGAATCCCATACATTTACTGCGGCCGCACTGCACACAATCACGTACATTTACTGCGGCCGCTCTGCACACAATCCCGTACATTTGCATAGAATCACGTACATTTACTGTGGCCGCCCTGCACACAATCCCGTACATTTACTGCGGCCGCTCTGCACTGAATCACATACATTTACTGCGGCCGCACTGCACACAATCACGTACATTTACTGCGGCCGCTCTGCACGCAATCCCGTACATTTGCATAGAATCACGTACATTTACTGCGGCCGCCCTGCACACAATCCCGTACATTTACTGCGGCCGCTCTGCACACAATCCCGTACATTTACTGCGGCCGCGCTTCACAAAATCCCGTACATTTACTGCGGCCGCCCTGCACACAATCCCGTACATTTACTGCGGCCGCTCTGCACACAATCCCGTACATTTACTGCGGCCGCTCTGCACGCAATCCCGTACATTTGCATAGAATCCCGTACATTTACTGCGGCCGCCCTGCACACAATCCTGTACATTTACTGCGGCCGCTCTGCACACAATCCCGTACATTTACTGCGGCCGCGCTTCACAAAATCCCGTACATTTACTGCGGCCGCCCTGCACACAATCCCGTACATTTACTGCGGCCGCTCTGCACACAATCCCGTACATTTACTGCGGCCGCTCTGCACACAATCCGTACATTTACTGCGGCCGCTCTGCACACAATCCCGTACATTTACTGCGGCCGCTCTGCACACAATCCCGTACATTTACTGCGGCCGCTCTGCACACAATCCCGTACATTTACTGCGGCCGCTCTGCACACAATCCCGTACATTTACTGCGGCCGCTCTGCACACAATCCCGTACATTTACTGCGGCCGCTCTGCACAGAATCCCGTACATTTACTTCGGCCGCTCTGCACAGAATCACGTACATTTACTGCGGCCGCTCTGCACAGAATCACGTACATTAACTGCGGCCGCTCTGCATGCAATCCCATACATTTACTGCGGTCGCTCTGCACACAATCCCGTACATTTACTGCGGCCGCTCTGCACACAATTCCGTACATTTACTGCGGCCGCTCTGCACAGAATCCCGTACATTTACTGCGGCCGCTCTGCACACAATCCCGTACATTTACTGCGGCCACTCCGCACAGAATCCCGTACATTTACTGCGGCCGCTCTGCACACAATCCCGTACATTTACTGCGGCCGCACTGCTTACAATCACGTACATTTACTGCGGCCTCTCTGCACAGAATCCCGTACATTTACTGCGGCCGCTCTGCACACAATCCCGTACATTTACTGCGGCCGCTCTGCACACAATCCCGTACATTTACTGCGGCCGCTCTGCACACAATCCCGTACATTTACTGCGGCCGCTCTGCACACAATCCCGTACATTTACTGCGGCCGCTCTGCACAGAATCACGTACCGGCACACGATTCTGCACTTCTGTGTCCGGGGCGTGCATGTGTGCGCCGCCCGCAAACCGTCAATCAGTGGTCAGGCGGTATCGATATCCCCCAGGTCCCGCCGATCATTCCCAAGAGAAGCAGAACGACGATCTGTCGATGTAAATAAGGAAGATTTCCTTTTCTGTGAGAAGGGAAGGCTGGGTAAAGCAGGAACACAGATCTCCGCCTTCCCATAGTACAAGCACCTCCCCCACTGTTGGCAACAACATTTTAGGCACACCATCTTTTGATCACCCCTGATGTTTAACCCCTTCCGTGCCAGTGTCATTAGTACAGTGACAGTGCCTATTTGTAGCACTGATCCCTCTATTGGTGTCACTGGTCCTCATACTTCCTCATACCAGTACATGGTACAGCAGACACATATCAGGGGGGAGGAGATGTTGAAGGGGGAGGGGATGTTGGGGGGAGGGGGGCGGGATGTTGGGCGGAACAGATCCTATAAAAAATTCAACAAACATAAAACAGACACCAAAGCATTGTAGTTTCCGATGATTACTTTTGATCCATACGCTCCCTACACTCACCTTTATTTAGTGCGGCCTCCATGGGTACGGGAAGCTGCAGGATATACTCCACCCTCTGTGTGTATTTCACCTTCTGAGACGCCAAGCACTTAATCTTCTCCTCCACCAGAAATCGGAATACTTCGTTGGGATTGGATGAGCTGCGGCAGTTTCTCTGCAGGAAAAGAAGACAGTTTGGACCTCACCGATCAGAAAGAGATGGGGGGGGGGGGTATTTATTGCTGGGGTAGAAAGCTGCAGCCTTGGGGGGGCAACTGAGGAACTACCAGCCCCAGCACACCATGGCAAAGGCCTGGTACTGATCTGTATTCTGAGGTAATTTCCCCGACTGACCCCCCCCCCCCCCCCATTATTCAGGCTTAGGAGCTAAATTGAGGAAAAGGACCTCCAAGGTAGTGTTCTCAGGAATACTACCGGTACATCGAGCCACACCAGAAAAGCAGAGGGAGATTAGGGAAGTAAACAAGTGGCTGAAGAGCTGGTGTAGTAAGGAGGGGTTTGGGTTCCTGGAGGACTGGGCCGACTTCTCAGGGTGCAGATCAGATGGGAGTAAAGATGGCCAAAAAGTTAGAGGGGTTTTTAAACTAGGCGATGGGGGGGAGGGTCCAGAGACAGTGATAGCCAGCGCGGATGATACTCCAGAGGGTAGTATTGGGGGCATTAGTGGTAGGGTAACCAAAGCACAAAAACACAAGGTAAGTATAGTAACAAGTCCAAGTTGCAATCTTGAAACACCCAATACGAGGACAATATGCGACCAGTCTAAACTATGTGGCATGTTCACCAATGCCAGGAGCCTGGCGGACAAGATGGGTGAACTAGAGATACTGTTGTACAAGGAGGATTTGGATTTTGTGGGAATTTCAGAGACCTGGTTCAACAGCTCTCATGATTGGCTGGCAAACATTCAAGGGTATACCCTATACCGCAAGGATAGAGAGGGTAAAAAAGGGGGAGGGGTATGCCTATATATCAAGAATAATGTACAAGTGAATGTGAGAGATGACATCACTGAGGGGGCTAGGGAGGAGGTGGAATCTTTATGGGTAGAGCTCCAAAGGGATGAAGCTAAGGGGAAAATAATACTGGGAGTATGCTATAGGCCCCCTAACCTGAGGGAGGAAGTGGAGACGGATCTCCTATCACAAATTGGATTAGCAGCAAGGATGGGAAGTGTTATCATAATGGGGGATTTTAATTATCCAGACATAGACTGGGCGGGGGGAACCGCGCATTCATTTAAGGCTCGCCAGTTCCTTAATGTCTTGCAGGACAATTTTATGGGTCAGATGGTAGACGCACCAACTAGAAATAAAACATTACTGGATCTACTGATTACCAACAATACAGACCTGATCACAGATGTGGAAATACGGGGCAATTTAGGTAACAGCGATCACAGGTCAATTAGTTTCAGTATAAATCACACAAATAGGAAACATAAAGGGAATACAAAGACACTGAATTTCAAAAGAGCCAACTTCCCTAAACTACAAACCTTGCTAAAAGGCATAAATTGGGATAAAATATTAGGAACAAAGAATACAGAGGAGAGATGGGTTTGCTTTAAGAGCATATTAAATAAGGGCATTAGCCAATGTATCCCATTGGGTAATAAATTTAAAAGAGCGAACAAAAATCCTGGATGGCTTAACTCCGATGTAAAAAAGCATATAAAAGCAAAGGAGAAGGATTGTCCCGGAGTTGTGGGAAGAACTGTGGCAGGAAGTATTGGACACATACTTGGTGTCTGTTGTCTCCTCTACGGATAAAATGATCCAGTTTCGTTACCTTCACCAACAGTATTATACACCAATCAGACTTTACCGAATGCAGAGGCGGGAATCGGCCGTCTGCCATGGATGTAAAGGGGCAGAGGGCACTTTCCTACATTTGGGAATGCGAGACCACTATGGTCACAGGTGACTAAATTAATTTCAGATCAGTTTGACCTACCTAACATTTGCTCCCCCCTATGATGCCTCCTTGGGGTATTTGATTGAGAGGAGATGAATGCATACACAAAACTATTCCTTAGGATTCTATTCTTTGGTGTGAGGAAACGTATTGCCAGATGATGGATACATGACGAACTGTTGACTCTGGGGATGTGGATCATAATAATAAATGCTGATGTATAAAATGACCTATGAAGCTAGAGAGGCCCCTAAGAGGTTCAGGAAGGTATGGTTTAGGTGGGTAGACTGACAATACCCTGGAGGATGAGGGGTAATAGACCATTTGACTGCTTGAGGCCACTTTCTTCCCTTTTTTGGAAAACTGACAAAGGGCAGATAGTGAGTTCTTTTTTCTGGATGTGGACAAAGTTTTTAATTTTGTATCCCATCAAATGCAATACTAAAAACAGAATCACCTGGGGAGGGATTATTAGCTGGGCTATCCGGCTGTTTTTTTGTTCTGGTTAATGTTCGTTTTTAAGAAAGGAAAAGAAGAAAAAGCAAATGTACCTCAATGTACGATAGGGATGGAGACCTGATTGGCTCAGATAAGAGAGCATTGATATGTACAATGTTATTGTTAATATTGGATGTTGGTCTCTTCATTGATTTGGATGTAATTCCTGTTTGATGTATTGTATAAATATTTATGTGCGCAATAAAACATTTTTAAAAAAAAAAAAAAAGCAAAGGAGAAGGCCTTCAAAAAATACAAGGTTGAGGGATCATCCTCAGCATTCAGACTTTACAAAGAATGCAACAAGAAATGTAAGGGTGCAATTAGGACGGCTAAGAGAGAACATGAAAGACACATAGCGGAGGAGAGCAAAAAAATCCCAAGAAATTCTTTAAGTATGTAAACAGTAAAAAAGGGAGGACAGACCATATTGGCCCCATAAAGATTGAGGAAGGACATCTGGTTACAAAGGATGGGGAGATGGCAAAGGTATTGAATTTATTCTTCTCCTCAGTCTTCACGAGTGAATCGGGGGGCTTCAGTAACCAAAACTGCAGTGTTTATCCTCAGGACACAACACAGGAAGCACCTCCATGGTTAACAGAGGACGGAATTAAAATTAGACTTGAGAAACTTAACATTAATAAATCACCGGGACCAGATGGCTTGCATCCGAGGGTACTTAGGGAACTCAGTCAAGTGATTGGCAGACCGTTGTTCCTAATTTTTACAGACAGTCTATTGACTGGAATGGTACCAGCTGATTGGAGAAAAGCCAATGTAGCACCAATATTTAAAAAGGGCCCAAAATACATCCCTGGGAATTACAGACCAGTCAGCCTAACATCAATAGTATGTAAACTCTTGGAGGGGATGATAAGGGACTATATACAGGATTTTAGTAATACGAACGATATCATTAGCAGTAATCAGCATGGATTCATGAAGAATCGTTCTTGCCAAACCAATCTATTAACCTTCTATGAGGAGGTGAGTTGCCATCTAGATAAAGGAAGGCCCGTAGACGTGGTGTATCTGGATTTTGCAAAGTCATTTGACACAGTTCCCCATAAACGTTTACTGTACAAAATAAGGTGCGTTGGCATGGACCATAGGGTGAGTACATGGATTGAAAACTGGCTACAAGGGCGAGTTCAGAGGGTGGTGATAAATGGGGAGTACTCGGAATGGTCGGGGGTGGGTAGTGGGGTTCCCCAGGGTTCTGTGCTGGGACCAATCCTATTTAATTTGTTCATAAATGACCTGGAGGATGGGATAAACAGTTCCATCTCTGTATTTGCAGACGATACTAAGCTAAGCAGGGCAATAACTTCTCCGCAGGATGTGGAAATCTTGCAAAAAGATCTGAACAAATGAATGGGGGAGGGGCGACTACATGGCAAATGAGGTTCAATGTAGAAAAATGTAAAATAATGCATTTGGGTGGTAAAAATCTGAATGCAATCTATAGACTGGGGGAGAACCTCTGGGGGGATCTAGGATGGAAAAGGACCTGGGGGTCCTAGTAGATGATAGGCTCAGCAATGACATGCAATGCCAAGCTGCTGCTAACAAAGCAAACAGAATATTGGCATGCATTAAAAGGGATCAACTCCAGAGATAAAACGATAATTCTCCCGCTCTACAAGACTCTGGTCCGGCTGCACCTGGAGTATGCTGTCCAGTTCTGGGCACCAGTCCTCAGGAAGGATGTACTGGAAATGGAGCGACTACAAAGAAGGGCAACAAAGCTAATAAAGGGTCTGGAGGATCTTAGTTATGAGGAAAGGTTGTGAGCTCTGAACTTATTCTCTCTGGAGAAGAGACGCTTGAGAGGGGATATGATTTCATTATATAAATACCGGACTGGTGACCCCACAATATACAAATACTGTACTGGTGACCCCACAATATACAAATACCGGACTGGTGACCCCACAATATATAAATACCGGACTGGTGACCCCACAATATATAAATACCGGACTGGTGACCCCACAATATACAAATACCGGACTGGTGACCCCACAATATACAAATACCGGACTGGTGACCCCACGATATATAAATACCGGACTGGTGACCCCACAATATATAAATACCGGACTGGTGACCCCACAATATATAAATACCGGACTGGTGACCCCACAATATACAAATACCGGACTGGTGACCCCACAATATACAAATACCGGACTGGTGACCCCACAATATACAAATACCGGACTGGTGACCCCACAATATATAAATACCGGACTGGTGACCCCACAATATACAAATACCGGACTGGTGACCCCACAATATATAAATACCGGACTGGTGACCCCACAATATATAAAATACCGGACTGGTGACCCCACAATATATAAATACCGGACTGGTGACCCTACAATATACAAATACCGGACTGGTGACCCCACAATAGAGAAATACCGGACTGGTGACCCCACAATAGAGAAATACCGGACTGGTGACCCCACAATAGAGAAATACCGGACTGGTGACCCCACAATAGAGAAATACCGGACTGGTGACCCCACAATAGAGAAATACCGGACTGGTGACCCCACAATAGAGAAATACCGGACTGGTGACCATACAATATATAAATACCGGACTGGTGACCCCACAATATATAAATACCGGACTGGTGACCCCACAATATATAAATACCGGACTGGTGACCCCACAATATATAAATACCGGACTGGTGACCCCACAATATACAAATACCGGACTGGTGACCCCACAATATACAAATACCGGACTGGTGACCCCACAATATACAAATACCGGACTGGTGACCCCACAATATACAAATACCGGACTGGTGACCCCACAATATACAAATACCGGACTGGTGACCCCACAATATATAAATACCGGACTGGTGACCCCACAATATACAAATACCGGACTGGTGACCCCACAATATACAAATACCGGACTGGTGACCCCACAATATACAAATACCGGACTGGTGACCCCACGATATATAAATACCGGACTGGTGACCCCACAATATATAAATACCGGACTGGTGACCCCACAATATATAAATACCGGACTGGTGACCCCACAATATACAAATACCGGACTGGTGACCCCACAATATACAAATACCGGACTGGTGACCCCACAATATACAAATACCGGACTGGTGACCCCACAATATACAAATACCGGACTGGTGACCCCACAATATATAAATACCGGACTGGTGACCCCACAATATACAAATACCGGACTGGTGACCCCACAATATATAAATACCGGACTGGTGACCCCACAATATATAAATACCGGACTGGTGACCCCACAATATATAAATACCGGACTGGTGACCCTACAATATACAAATACCGGACTGGTGACCCCACAATAGAGAAATACCGGACTGGTGACCCCACAATAGAGAAATACCGGACTGGTGACCCCACAATAGAGAAATACCGGACTGGTGACCCCACAATAGAGAAATACCGGACTGGTGACCCCACAATAGAGAAATACCGGACTGGTGACCCCACAATAGAGAAATACCGGACTGGTGACCCCACAATAGAGAAATACCGGACTGGTGACCCCACAATATATAAATACTGTACTGGTGACCCCACAATATATAAATACCGGACTGGTGACCCCACAATATATAAATACCGGACTGGTGACCCCACAATATATAAATACCGGACTGGTGACCCCACAATATACAAATACCGGACTGGTGACCCCACAATATATAAATACCGGACTGGTGACCCACAATAAACAAATACCGGACTGGTGACCCCACAATAGGGATAAAACTTTTTTCACAGAAGAGAGTTTAATAAGACTCATTACAATTAGAAGAAAAGAGGTTTAACCTTAAACTACGTAGAGGGTTCTTTACTGTAAGAGCGGTAAGGATGTGGAATTCCCTTCCACAGGCGGTGGTCTCAGCGGGGAGCATTGATAGCTTCAAGAAACTATTAGATAATCACCTGAATGACCGCAACATACAGGGATATACAATGTAATACTGACATATAATCACACACATAGGTTGGACTTGATGGACTTGTGTCTTTTTTCAACCTCACCTACTATGTAACTATGGTAACCACATCCCAGATCCCCTACAATGGAGAATGATCACATCCCGGCTCACCTCCACCATGTTGATGAAGTGCAGGAAGTACTCCTGGGCATCTTGCTGACGGTTGGTTGAAAATTCGGGGTGTCCTTTGCCGATAAGTGACTTGAACATCCTCGGTGCAATTCCGTCCTGTATGCCCTGCAGAAAAAGACGGAGATGTAGGCGGAGCAGAAAGAGACACACTAGTCCAGTGATGGGGAACCTCGGCACCCCAGATGTTTTGGAACTACATTTCCCATGATGCTCAACTACACTGCAGAGTGCCAGAGCATGATGGGAAATGTAGTTCAGAAACATCTGGGGTGCCGAGGTTCCCATCACTGGACTAGGATATACATACACCAGAGCCCCTCCCCCATACCGGCAAATGGAGGTACAGAGGCAGCATGAACGCTCCCGCTCACTTCACACTTACCTTCTACATACATGAATATAACATTCACACACACTTACTATACACAAAAGTATTGGGACGCCTGCCTTTACACACACATGACCTTTAATGACATCCCAGTCTTAGTCCGGAGGGTTCAATATTGGGTTGGCTCCGCCCTTTGCAGCTATAACAGCTTCAACTCTTCTGGGAAGGCCGTCCACAAGGTTTAGGAGGGTGTCTATGGGAATGTTTGACCATTCTTCCAGAATCATGAGCAAGTTTGGGGTGGAGGAACTTGACTGGCCTGCACAGAGTCCTGACCTCAACCCCATAGAACCCCTTTGGGATGAATTAGAGCGGAGACTGCGAGCCAGGCCTTCTCATCCAACATCAGTGCCTGACCTCACAAATGCTCTTCTGGAAGAATGGTCAGACATTCCCATAGACACCCTCCTAAACCTTCCCAGAAGAGGTGAAGCTGGTATAGCTGCAAAGGGCGGAGCCAACTCAATATTGAACCCTCCGGACTAAGACTGGGGGGTCATTAAAGGTCATGTGTGTGTAAAGGCAGGCGTCCCTACCTACGAGGACAGGACAGGGCGCGGCTCCTACGAAGACAGGACAGGGCGCGGCTCCTACGAAGACAGGACAGGGCGCGGCTCCTACGAAGACAAGACAGGGCGCGGCTCCTACGAAGACAAGACAGGGCGCGGCTCCTACGAAGACAAGACAGGGCGCGGCTCCTACGAAGACAAGACAGGGCGCGGCTCCTACGAAGACAAGACAGGGCGCGGCTCCTACGAAGACAAGACAGGGCGCGGCTCCTACGAAGACAAGACAGGGCGCGGCTCCTACGAAGACAAGACAGGGCGCGGCTCCTACGAAGACAAGACAGGGCGCGGCTCCTACGAAGACAAGACAGGGCGCGGCTCCTACGAAGACAAGACAGGGCGCGGCTCCTACGAAGACAAGACAGGGCGCGGCTCCTACGAAGACAAGGCAGGGCGCGGCTCCTACGAAGACAAGGCAGGCGCGGCTCCTACGAAGACAAGGCAGGGCGCGGCTCCTACGAAGACAAGGCAGGGCGCGGCTCCTACGAAGGCAGGGCGCGGCTCCTACGAAGGCAGGGCGCGGCTCCTACGAAGGCAGGGCGCGGCTCCTACGAAGGCAGGGCGCGGCTCCTACGAAGGCAGGGCGCGGCTCCTACGAAGGCAGGGCGCGGCTCCTACGAAGACAGGGCGCGGCTCCTACGAAGACAGGGCGCGGCTCCTATGAAGACAAGACAGGGCGCGGCTCCTACGAAGACAAGGCAGGGCGCGGCTCCTACGAAGGCAGGGCGCGGCTCCTACGAAGGCAGGGCGCGGCTCCTACGAAGGCAGGGCGCGGCTCCTACGAAGGCAGGGCGCGGCTCCTACGAAGGCAGGGCGCGGCTCCTACGAAGACAGGGCGCGGCTCCTACGAAGACAGGGCGCGGCTCCTACGAAGACAAGACAGGGCGCGGCTCCTACGAAGACAAGACAGGGCGCGGCTCCTACGAAGGCAGGGCGCGGCTCCTACGAAGGCAGGGCGCGGCTCCTACGAAGGCAGGGCGCGGCTCCTACGAAGGCAGGGCGCGGCTCCTACGAAGGCAGGGCGCGGCTCCTACGAAGGCAGGGCGCGGCTCCTACGAAGGCAGGGCGCGGCTCCTACGAAGGCAGGGCGCGGCTCCTACGAAGGCAGGGCGCGGCTCCTACGAAGACAGGGCGCGGCTCCCACGAAGACAGGGCGCGGCTCCCACGAAGACAGGGCGCGGCTCCCACCAGGACAGGGCGCGGCTCCCACCAGACAGGCCGGCTCCCACCAGGACAGGGCGCGGCTCCCACCAGGACAGGGCGCGGCTCCCACCAGGACAGGGCGCGGCTCCCACCAGGACAGGGCGCGGCTCCCACCAGGACAGGGCGCGGCTCCCACCAGGACAGGGCGCGGCTCCCACCAGGACAGGGCGCGGCTCCCACCAGGACAGGGCGCGGCTCCCACCAGGACAGGGCGCGGCTCCCACCAGGACAGGGCGCGGCTCCCACCAGGACAGGGCGCGGCTCCCACCAGGACAGGGCGCGGCTCCCACCAGGACAGGGCGCGGCTCCCACCAGGACAGGGCGCGGCTCCCACCAGGACAGGGCGCGGCTCCCACCAGGACAGGGCGCGGCTCCCACCAGGACAGGTCGCGGCTCCCACGAGTACAGGGCGCGGCTCCTACGAGGACAGGTCGCGGCTCCTACGAGTACAGGGCGCGGCTCCTACGGGGACAGGTCGCGGCTCCTACGAGGACAGGTCGCGGCTCCTACGAGGACAGGGCGCGGCTCCTACGAGGACAGGTCGCGGCTCCTACGAGTACAGGGCGCGGCTCCTACGAGGACAGGTCGCGGCTCCTACGAGGACAGGTCGCGGCTCCTACGAGGACAGGGCGTGGCTCCTACGAGTACAGGGCGCGGCTCCTACGAGGACAGGTCGCGGCTCCTACGAGTACAGGGCGCGGCTCCTACGAGGACAGGTCGCGGCTCCTACGAGGACAGGTCGCGGCTCCTACGAGGACAGGGCGCGGCTCCTGACATTGGAATCAATGGCCAGCGCCTGCAAAGTGCTTGGGCAGAGGCACGTTTAACCCTTTTTTGGTCGCTCGCGGGGGGTTAAAAGCGCCTCCACTAGTGGCTGAAAAGCACCGCTAAAATGACGGTAGTGACAATAAAACTTGCGGCACTTCGAAGGCGCCTCGATGTGGAAGTGGCGGGAGAAGTCCTCTGCAGTGGGGGGGGGCGCTCACCAAGATCTTCCATATTACAGAATAGGAGACGTACCTTCTGATCCGGGGTGTCCCCCTCCCGCTCCGGGGCCGGCTTGGAATATTCTCCAGACATCAAGCCGTGGCCGAGTTTCGCTCTGTTGGAAAGAAGAAATGGCGCCTTTATGTCATGTGGGAAACAGATCGGCTTCAAGTGATTGTAAAGACTCCGAGGTGAATGTGAGCCGCTGGGGAATCGATTACTAACGGCCAATAGACTGCAAGGACAGCTGCACTCATTATCCTGAGCTTAGTAAATGAGGGGGGAGGAGCTCTGCTGATTTCCATCATCCAATCATGTGCAAGCAAAAAGGCGTCCCCCCCCCCCCCATTTTCCTTGCACCCGATTGGATATTCATTACATTCACTAAGCTCGAGGGAAAACAAGGAACTGCACTACCTAAGTGCTCAGTCGATCGTCCTTTAGTAAATCCCCGCACTGCTCCCGTCACTCTAATCCAGTGAAGAGGCGGGATCATAGGGGCTGATCCGGTGATCGGCTCTCTTGTAAAAGAAATCCTAGCTGCTAACAAGCCGCTTGATTGCCATTACAAGCAGCGGGAGGGGGCGTGTCTCCCCTCACCCCACCCCGCCCACCGGGAGACCCGAGCAACCTGCCGGCACGTCCACCAGCTAGTCAGACACCCAAATAAAGCAGAGATCGGCATTGATCATCCCGATCGTCCCTTCCAGGTTATCCGGATCTCAATGACACCATTAAAAAGCATTCAAAAACAGCGATCGTTGTGTTCTGATTGTTGTTAAGGTCTCATTACATATTATGTCACATTGCTGGATGTTTACAATCCTTGTGACAGCAATAAATGGTAAAAAAAAATGCCCCTCTCCGATCAGCAGGGGATCGCCCCCCCCTCTCCGATCAGCAGGGGATCGCCCGCCCGCCCCCCCTCTCCGATCAGCAGGGGATCGCCCGCCCCCCCTCTCCGATCATCAGGGGATCGCCCGCCCCCCCTCTCCGATCATCAGGGGATCGCCCGCCCCCCCCTCTCCGATCAGCAGGGGATCGCCCGCCCCCCCCCTCTCCGATCAGCAGGGGATCGCCCCCCTCTCTCCGATCAGCAGGGGATCGCCCCCCTCTCCGATCAGCAGGGGGATCGCCCCCCCCTCTCCGATCAGCAGGGGATCGCCCCCCTCTCTCCCGATCAACAGGGGATCGCCCCCCTCTCTCCGATCAGCAGGGGATCGCCCCCCTCTCTCCGATCAGCAGGGGATCGCCCCCCTCTCTCCGATCAGCAGGGGATCGCCCCCCCCATCTCCGATCAGCAGGGGATCGCCCCCCTCTCTCCGATCAGCAGGGGATCCGCCCCCCCCCCTCTCCGATCAGCAGGGGATCGCCCGCCCCCCCCTCTCCGATCAGCAGGGGATCGCCCGCCCCCCCCTCTCCGATCAGCAGGGGATCGCCCGCCCCCCCCTCTCCGATCAGCAGGGATCGCCCGCCCCCCCCTCTCCGATCAGCAGGGATCGCCCGCCCCCCCCTCCGATCAGCAGGGGATCGCCCGCCCCCCCCCTCTCCGATCAGCAGGGATCGCCCGCCCCCCCCTCTCCGATCAGCAGGGGATCGCCCCCCCCTCTCCGATCAGCAGGGGATCGCCCCCCCCTCTCCGATCAGCAGGGGATCGCCCCCCCCTCTCCGATCAGCAGGGGATCGCCCCCCCCTCTCCGATCAGCAGGGGATCGCCCCCCCCTCTCCGATCAGCAGGGGATCGCCCCCCCCTCTCCGATCAGCAGGGGATCGCCCCCCCCTCTCCGATCAGCAGGGGATCGCCCCCCCCTCTCCGATCAGCAGGGGATCGCCCCCCTCCTCTCCGATCAGCAGGGGATCGCCCCCCTCTCTCCGATCAGCAGGGGATCGCCCCCCTCTCTCCGATCAGCAGGGGATCGCCCCCCTCTCTCCGATCAGCAGGGGATCGCCCCCCTCTCTCCGATCAGCAGGGGATCGCCCCCCTCTCTCCGATCAGCAGGGATCGCCCCCCTCTCTCCGATCAGCAGGGGATCGCCCCCCTCTCTCCGATCAGCAGGGGATCGCCCCCCTCTCTCCGATCAGCAGGGATCGCCCCCCTCTCTCCGATCAGCAGGGGATCGCCCCCCTCTCTCCGATCAGCAGGGGATCGCCCCCCCCTCGATCAGCAGTGGATCGCCCCCCCCTCCGATCAGCAGTGGATCGCCCCCCCCCTCCGATCAGCAGGGGATCGCCCCCCCCTCCGATCAGCAGTGGATCGCCCCCCCCCCCCCCCCCTCCGATCAGCAGTGGATCCCCCCCCTCCGATCAGCAGTGGATCCCCCCCCCTCCGATCAGCAGTGGATCGCCCCCCCTCCGATCAGCAGTGGATCGCCCCCCCCTCCGATCAGCAGTGGATCGCCCCCCCCCTCCGATCAGCAGGGGATTGGCTCACAGGTCAGAAGTGATGGCGCCCCCGTGTGGAAGGGCAGATGACGGCTCTCTATACTCACACTTGGGCGTTGAAATCCTGCGTTGGATCAGACGGGGCCTTCTGATAGATGTGCTCCATACATTCCACATACCTGCAGGAGGACAAAACTCACATTACAAAAAACATTCTTCACACTATAGAGAGAAATAATACATTCTTCACACTATAGAGAGACAAATAATACATTCTTCACACTATAGAGACAAATAATACATTCTTCACACTATAGAGAGAAATAATACATTCTTCACACTATAGAGAGAAATAATACATTCTTCACCACTATAGAGACAAATAATACATTCTTCACACTATAGAGAGAAATAATACATTCTTTACACTATAGAGAGACAAATAATACATTCTTCACACTATAGAGACACAAATAATACATTCTTCACACTATAGAGACAAATAATACATTCTTCACACTATAGAGACACAAATAATACATTCTTTACACTATAGAGACACAAATAATACATTCTTCACACTATAGAGAGACAAATAATACATTCTTTACACTATAGAGAGAAATAATACATTCTTTACACTATAGAGAGACAAATAATACATTCTTCACACTATAGAGACACAAATAATACATTCTTCACACTATAGAGAGACAAATAATACATTCTTTACACTATAGAGAGAAATAATACATTCTTTACACTATAGAGAGACAAATAATACATTCTTCACACTATAGAGAGAAATAATACATTCTTCACACTATAGAGACAAATAATACATTCTTCACACTATAGAGAGACAAATAATACATTCTTCACACTATAGAGAGACAAATAATACATTCTTCACACTATAGAGAGAAATAATACATTCTTCACACTATAGAGAGACAAATAATACATTCTTCACACTATAGAGACAAATAATACATTCTTCACACTATAGAGAGACAAATAATACTTTACTTTGTTCTACAACATTCAATATTACAAAAAAAAATTTTCTTCATAAATTTTGGCAAAATGTCATCAGGTACATCGATCAGTTTGATGGGCTCTGCCAGTCTATAGGAGCCGCCCTCTGATAGGTCACAACTGATCGACAAGGACACTCCGATACGGTGACACCCTGATGTAAGGGGCAATCTGATAGGACTGGATCTATTGATTAGCAGAGGATCTATTGATTAGCGGAGGATCGATCGTTGTGTGATCTTATTTCTGGAAATATGTAGTTTCCTTTCACATTCTCTGTATATAATTAGTCGTATTGTTTGGTGCCGGAAGCTTTTACTACGTCATTTATAATGATTTTTTCACTAGTGGTGCAGCGATTTTCTTTTATACGGTAGACATACGATGACTACAAACTCGAGATTCAGAGCCGGGCTGGAAGGCAGTTTTAGTCACCTCCTTGAATTGTAATTCCCCCGGTTATACATTATCTTTCTTCCAAGCAGAGCCAAGAGTTTGTTGTCAGTGTGGCTCCCCTGAACTTGGTGATTGGAGCTCCAGGATACTGTGCTGACGTATGGCGTGCATGGGGTCCCGTAGTTTGTTTTGCTGCCACGTTCCCTGGCCAATCCAAACGCATCATTCTGCTGCCCCTCCTCCCTGCTGCAAACATGCCCCTGTAGCTGCCTTGTGCGGTTACATCACAAAGCTCGGCGTACCGATCCTTCTTTATTAGGTTGTCAAAATGTATTTTCATGTATTTGTATGCACTGCAGCAGAGCAACACTGCTGTGACCTCCAGGGACCTCCGGCCAGCTCCAGGGACCTCCGGCCAGCTCCAGGGACCTCCGGCCAGCTCCAGGGACCTCTAGGGACCTCCAGGGACCTCCGGCCAGCTCCAGCGACCTCCGACCAGCTCCAGGGACCTCTAGGGACCTCCAGGGACCTCCGGCCAGCTCAAGGGACCTCCGGCCAGCTCCAGCGACCTCCGGCCAGCTCCAGGGACCTCTAGGGACCTCCGGCCAGCTCCAGGGACCTCTAGGGACCTCCAACGACCTCCGGCCAGCTCCAGGGACCTCCGGCCAGCTCCAGGGACCTCTAGGGACCTCCAACGACCTCCGGCCAGCTCCAGGGACCTCCGGCCAGCTCCAGGGACCTCCAGCGACCTCCGGCCAGCTCCAGCGACCTCCGACCAGCTCCAGCGACCTCTAGGGACCTCCAGGGACCTCCGGCCAGCTCAAGGGACCTCCGGCCAGCTCAAGGGACCTCTGGCCAGCTCCAGGGACCTCCGGCCAGCTCCAGGGACCTCTAGGGACCTCCGGCCAGCTCCAGGGACCTCTAGGGACCTCCGGCCAGCTCCAGGGACCTCTAGGGACCTCCGGCCAGCTCCAGCGACCTCCGACCAGCTCCAGGGACCTCTAGGGACCTCCAGCGACCTCCGGCCAGCTCCAGCGACCTCCGGCCAGCTCCAGCGACCTCCGGCCAGCTCCAGCGACCTCCGGCCAGCTCCAGGGACCTCCGGCCAGCTCCAGGGACCTCTAGGGACCTCCAGCGACCTCCAGCCAGCTCCAGCGTCCTCTGGCCAGCTCCGGTGACCTCCAGCGTCATCCGGCCAGTTCCAGCGACCTCCGGCCAGCTCCAGTGAGCTCCGACCAGCTCCAGGGACCTCTAGGGACCTCCGGCCAGCTCCAGGGACCTCCAGCGACCTCCGACCAGCTCCAGCGACCTCCGACCAGCTCCAGGGACCTCCAGGGACCTCCGGCCAGCTCCAGGGACCTCCGGCCAGCTCCAGGGACCTCTAGGGACCTCCAGGGACCTCCGGCCAGCTCCAGCGACCTCCGACCAGCTCCAGGGACCTCTAGGGACCTCCAGGGACCTCCGGCCAGCTCAAGGGACCTCCGGCCAGCTCCAGCGACCTCCGGCCAGCTCCAGGGACCTCTAGGGACCTCCGGCCAGCTCCAGGGACCTCTAGGGACCTCCAACGACCTCCGGCCAGCTCCAGGGACCTCCGGCCAGCTCCAGGGACCTCTAGGGACCTCCAACGACCTCCGGCCAGCTCCAGGGACCTCCGGCCAGCTCCAGGGACCTCCAGCGACCTCCGGCCAGCTCCAGCGACCTCCGACCAGCTCCAGCGACCTCTAGGGACCTCCAGGGACCTCCGGCCAGCTCAAGGGACCTCCGGCCAGCTCAAGGGACCTCTGGCCAGCTCCAGGGACCTCCGGCCAGCTCCAGGGACCTCTAGGGACCTCCGGCCAGCTCCAGGGACCTCTAGGGACCTCCGGCCAGCTCCAGCGACCTCCGACCAGCTCCAGGGACCTCTAGGGACCTCCAGCGACCTCCGGCCAGCTCCAGCGACCTCCGGCCAGCTCCAGCGACCTCCGGCCAGCTCCAGCGACCTCCGGCCAGCTCCAGCGACCTCCGGCCAGCTCCAGGGACCTCCGGCCAGCTCCAGGGACCTCTAGGGACCTCCAGCGACCTCCAGCCAGCTCCAGCGTCCTCTGGCCAGCTCCGGTGACCTCCAGCGTCATCCGGCCAGTTCCAGCGACCTCCGGCCAGCTCCAGTGAGCTCCGACCAGCTCCAGGGACCTCTAGGGACCTCCGGCCAGCTCCAGGGACCTCCAGCGACCTCCGACCAGCTCCAGCGACCTCCGACCAGCTCCAGCGACCTCTAGGGACCTCCAGGGACCTCCGGCCAGCTCAAGGGACCTCCGGCCAGCTCCAGCGACCTCCGGCCAGCTCCAGGGACCTCCGGCCAGCTCCAGGGACCTCCGGCCAGCTCCAGGGACCTCCGGCCAGCTCCAGGGACCTCCGGCCAGCTCCAGGGACCTCCGGCCAGCTCCAGGGACCTCCGGCCAGCTCCAGGGACCTCTAGGGACCTCCGGCCAGCTCCAGGGACCTCTAGGGACCTCCAACGACCTCCGGCCAGCTCCAGGGACCTCTAGGGACCTCCAGGGACCTCCGGCCAGCTCCAGGGACCTCCAGGGACCTCCAGCGACCTCCGGCCAGCTCCAGCGACCTCCGGCCAGCTCCAGCGACCTCCGGCCAGCTCCAGCGTCCTCCGGCCAGCTCCAGCGTCCTCCGGCCAGCTCCAGCGTCCTCCGGCCAGCTCCAGCGTCCTCCGGCCAGCTCCAGCGTCCTCCGGCCAGCTCCAGCGTCCTCCGGCCAGCTCCAGGGACCTCTAGGGACCTCCAGCGACCTCCAGCCAGCTCCAGCGTCCTCTGGCCAGCTCCGGTGACCTCCAGCGTCATCCGGCCAGTTCCAGCGACCTCCGGCCAGCTCCAGTGAGCTCCGGCGTGTTGCAGAAAAATGCTGCATGTCTCCCTATTACACAACGCACTGCGACGCACCTCAAAGCATCCTTGTGGTGTGAAAAGGGCACATAGAAAACAAATGTTGAGTTTGCATTCAATGCAGATCCCTACGATGGCGTCTTGACTTAACCCCTTCAATACTGGACACTCCCCGCCCCCTTCCTGCCCAGGCCAATTTCCAGCTTTCAGCGGTCACACTTTGAATGACAATTACGCGGTCCTGTAACACTGTACACATAGGACATTTTTATTATTTTTTTCACACAAATAGAGCTTTATTTTGGTGGTATTTAATCACCATGGGGGGGGGGGGGGGTTATTTTTTGCTAAACAAATTTAAAAGAAAACGAAAATTTTGAAAAAAAATAAATAAATTTTCTTAGTTTCTGATATACAACTTTGCAGTTATACATAGAGGGGGAAAAGGTATTCGATCGGCTGATGATTTTGTACGTTTTCCCCACTGACAAAGAATCGATCGGTCTATAATTTTATTGGTCAGTTTATTATAACAGTGAGAGTAGGGCTGGGGAAAAAATCGATTTGAATCTTGAATCGAGTTGAGAGGTCAAATCCATTCAAATTTTCAGCAAATCAATTTATTTTGATATCTTTTTTTCCACCAGGACCGGCGCTGATACCGAGGAGCTGCAGGCAGGGGTTTTTAGGCGAGGCCACGGCCACTTCGGACGCTGAGGACTAGGCCGAAGCCGCAGCCTCGCCTAAAAACCCCTGCCTGCAGCTCCTCAGGACCGGCGCGGTGTCCATCAAAAAAAAAATTTAAAAAAATTGATTTGAATCGTGAATAGAGTTTAAAAAAAAAAAGCCTATTTTTTTTTGGGGAGAAAATCGCCCAGTTCTAAGTAAGAGACAGAATAACAACAAAAATATCCAGAAAAACACATTTCAAATAAATTATAAATTGGTTTGCATTTTAATGAGTGAAATAAGTATTTGATCCCCTATCAGAAAGATTTCTGTCTCCCAGGTGTCTTCTATACAGGTAATGAGCTGAGATTAGGAGAACTCTTCTCTTTCTCTCTTATAGGGAGTGCTCCTAATCTCAGCTTGTTACCTGCATAGAAGACACCTGTCCACAGAAGAAATCAGATTCCAATCTCTCCACCATGGCCAACACCAAAGATCTGTCCGAGGATGTCGGGGAGAAGATTGTAGATCTACACAAGGCTGGAATGAGCTACAAGACCATCGCCAAGCAGCTTGGTGAGAGGGTGACAACAGTTGGTGGGATTATTCACAAATGGAAGAAACACAAAATAACGATCGATCTCCCTCGGTCTGGGGCTCCATACAAGATCTCACCTCGTGGAGGTTCAATGATGATGAGAACGGTGAGGAATCAGCCCAGAACTACACGGGAGAATCTTGTCAATGATCTCAGCTGGGACCATAGTCACCAAGAAAACAATCGGTAACACACTACACCGTGATCGACTGAAATCCTGCAGCCCCCGCAAGGTCCCCCTACTCAGGAAATCACATGTACAGGTCCGTCTGAGGATCACTAATGAACATCGAATGATTCCGAGGAGAACTGGGGGAAAGTGTTGTGGTCAGATGAGACCAAAATCCAGATCCTTGGCATCAACTCAACGTGGGAGGAGGAGGAATGCTGCCTATGACCCCAAGAACACCATCCCCCACCATCATACATGGAGGTCCTATGACCCCAAGAACCCCATCCCCCACCGTCATACATGGAGGTCCTATGACCCCAAGAACACCATCCCCCACCGTCATACATGGAGGACCTATGACCCCAAGAACACCATCCCCCACCGTCATACATGGAGGTCCTATGACCCCAAGAACACCATCCCCCACCGTCATACATGGAGGTCCTATGACCCCAAGAACACCATCCCCCACCGTCATACATGGAGGTCCTATGACCCCAAGAGCACCACCCCCCACCGTCATACATGGAGGTCCTATGACCCCAAGAACACCACCCCCCACCATCATACATGGAGGTCCTATGACCCCAAGAACACCATCCCCCACCGTCATACATGGAGGTCCTATGACCCCAAGAACACCATCCCCCACCGTCATACATGGAGGTCCTATGACCCCAAGAACACCATCCCCCACCGTCATACATGGAGGTCCTATGACCCCAAGAACACCATCCCCCACCGTCATACAATGGAGGTCCTATGACCCCAAGAACACAATCCCCCCACCGTCATACATGGAGGTCCTATGACCCCAAGAGCACCACCCCCCACCGTCATACATGGAGGTCCTATGACCCCAAGAACACCATCCCCCACCATCATACATGGAGGTCCTATGACCCCAAGAGCACCACCCCCCACCGTCATACATGGAGGTCCTATGACCCCAAGAACACCATCCCCCACCATCATACATGGAGGTCCTATGACCCCAAGAACACCATCCCCCACCGTCATACATGGAGGTCCTATGACCCCAAGAACACCATCCCCCACCGTCATACATGGAGGTCCTATGACCCCTAGAACACCATCCCCCACCGTCATACATGGAGGTCCTATGACCCCAAGAACACCACCCCCCACCGTCATACATGGAGGTCCTATGACCCCAAGAGCACCATCCCCCACCATCATACATGGAGGTCCTATGACCCCAAGAACACCATCCCCCACCGTCATACATGGAGGTCCTATGACCCCAAGAACACCATCCCCCACCGTCATACATGGAGGTCCTATGACCCCAAGAACACCATCCCCCACCGTCATACATGGAGGTCCTATGACCCCAAGAACACCAACCCCCCACCGTCATACATGGAGGTCCTATGACCCCAAGAACACCATCCCCCACCGTCATACATGGAGGTCCTATGACCCCAAGAACACCATCCCCCACCGTCATACATGGAGGTCCTATGACCCCAAGAACACCAACCCCCCACCGTCATACATGGAGGTCCTATGACCCCAAGAACACCATCCCCCACCGTCATACATGGAGGTCCTATGACCCCAAGAACACCATCCCCCACCGTCATACATGGAGGACCTATGACCCCAAGAACACCATCCCCCACCGTCATACATGGAGGTCCTATGACCCCAAGAACACCATCCCCCACCGTCATACATGGAGGTCCTATGACCCCAAGAACACCATCCCCCACCGTCATACATGGAGGTCCTATGACCCCAAGAGCACCATCCCCCACCGTCATACATGGAGGTCCTATGACCCCAAGAACACCATCCCCCACCATCATACATGGAGGTCCTATGACCCCAAGAACACCATCCCCCACCCTCATACATGGAGGTCCTATGACCCCAAGAACACCATCCCCCACCGTCATACATGGAGGTCCTATGACCCCAAGAACACCATCCCCCACCGTCATACATGGAGGTCCTATGACCCCAAGAACACCATCCCCCACCATCATACATGGAGGTCCTATGACCCCAAGAACACCATCCCCCACCATCATACATGGAGGTCCTATGACCCCAAGAACACCATCTCCCACCATCATACATGGAGGTCCTATGACCCCAAGAACACCATCCCCCCACCATCATACATGGAGGTCCTATGACCCCAAGAACACCATCCCCCACCTTCATACATGGAAGTCCTATGACCCCAAGAACACCATCCCCCACCATCATACATGGAGGTCCTATGACCCCAAGAACACCATCCCCCACCATCATACATGGAAGTCCTATGACCCCAAGAACACCATCCCCCACCGTCATACATGGAGGACCTATGACCCCAAGAACCCCATCCCCCACCGTCATATATGGGAGGTCCTATGACCCCAAGAACACCATCCCCCACCGTCATACATGGAGGTCCTATGACCCCAAGAACACCATCCCCCACCTTCATACATGGAAGTCCTATGACCCCAAGAACACCATCCCCCACCGTCATACATGGAGGACCTATGACCCCAAGAACACCATCCCCCACCGTCATACATTGAGGTCTTATGACCCCAAGAACACCATCCCCCACCATCATACATGGAAGTCCTATGACCCCAAGAACACCATCCCCCACCGTCATACATGGAGGACCTATGACCCCAAGAACACCATCCCTCACCGTCATACATGGAGGTCCTATGACCAGGAACACCATCCCCCACCGTCATACATGGAGGTCCTATGACCAGGAACACCATCCCCCACCCTCATACATGGAGGTGGAGACATTATGCTTTGGGGGTGTTTTTCTGCTAAGGGGACAGGAGAACTTCACCGCATCAAAGGGACGATGGACGGGGACATGTACCATCCAATCTTGGGTGAGAACCTCCTTCCCTCAGCCAGAACACTGAAGATGGGTCATGGATGGGTCTTCCAGCATGATAATGACCCAAAACACACGGCCAAGGGAACAAAAGGAGTGGCTCAAGAAGAAACACATGAAGGTCCTGGAGGAGCCTATCCAGTCTGCAGACCTTAATCCCATAGAAAATATGTGGAGGGAGCTGAAGGTTCGAGTTACCAAACATGGGCCTGGAACCCTTAATGACTTGGAGAAGATCTGCAAAGAGGACAAAATTCCTCCTGAGATGTGTGCGAACCTGGAGGCCAACTCCAAGAAACGTCTGACCTCTGTGATCACCAACAAGGGTTTCTCCACCAACTACTAAGTCATGTTTTGTGAAGGGTTCACATACTTATTTCACTCATTAAAATGCAAATCAATTTATAACTTTTTATGAAATGTGTTTTTCTGGATATTTTTCTTGTTATTCTCTCACTGTTATCATAGACCGACCAATAATATTATAAACTGATTGTCACAAAATCAGCAGCCAAATACTTTTTTCTCCTCACTGTAATGCCCCGTACACACGATCGGACATTGATCGGACATTGATTGGACATTTATCAGACATTGATTGGACATTGATTGGACATTGATTGGACATTGATCGGACATTGATCGGACATTGATCGGACATTGATCGGACATTTATCAGACATTTATCAGACATTGATCGGACATTGATCGGACATTGATCGGACATTGATCGGACATTGATCGGACATTGATCGGACATTGATCGGACATTGATCGGACATTTATCAGACATTTATCAGACATTGATCGGACATTGATCGGACATTGATCGGACATTGATCGGACATTGATCGGACATTGATCGGACATTCCGACAACAAAATCCATGGATTTTTTCCGACGGATGTTGGCTCAAACTTGTCTTGCATACACACGGTCGCACAAAGTTGTTGGAAAATCTGATCGTTCTGAACGCGGTGACGTAAAACACGTACGTTGGGACTATAAACGGGGCAGTGGCCAATAGCTTTCATCTCTTTATTTATTCTGAGCATGCGTGGCATTTGTGCGTCGGATTTGTCTACACACGATCGGAATTTAAAGGATCGGATTTTGTTGTCGGAAAATTTTATAGCCTGCTCTCAACCTTTGTGTGTCGGAAATTCCGACGGAAAATGTCCGATGGAGCCTACACACGTTTTCGGAATTTCCGACAACACAAACCGATCGCACATTTTCCGTCGGAAAATCCGACCGCGTGTACGGGGCATAAGTCATTTTTCTTTTTCACCGTTGGGCGCTGCTGAGGCTGCCCGGATATGTGGCACTGATTGGGGCTGCACTAATAATCTGTGTAAATGTCCCCGGTCACCCTCCCCTCCCCTCTCCTCTCCTCATGATGTGACGGCATGTGAGGAAAGGAGATGTGGATTTTCGGTAAGTTTGTGTAGATGAGCTGTGATTGGCTCTTTCCTGTGATCAGCTGTGTCTGCAGAGGGGCACAGGGGGTGGGCGGTCCTTGGAGGACATCTATAGTAGTCGGTGATAGCCCCCCCCATAGTGAGGTGGGGGGAAGGGATACTCACTTGCGTTGGAAGGCCGGTATACTGAACAGGACCTGCATAGTGGAGTTGAGGTAACAGCTGTTCCCTAAATTGCGGATCCCGGTGTATCCCGGACCATACAGAGGTTGGAGCTGCACCCCCGATTCCTGGATCACCTCCCACTCCCCGATTCTCTGGTTCATGTCGATTTCCAGCTCGGTCATCGTCTTGTCAGTCTGCCAATAGAAAAAGAAAACGGTTATATTAATGAAGAAAGAGGCGGGGCTCAGTCCGATCGTCTATACACAGGTACACCCCGCTCACCCACCTTCTGCATCTTCATCATGTCAATACCAAAGTGAGACAAGTGCTCAGCCAGGTTGGGATCGATGACCATATCATCTTCATCATAAGAATAGACATCTAGATAAAGGCCAGAGAAGAAAAGGACAAAGTTCAGAATAATGAATGTAACATCAGACAACATAACGATCGTATTACCAGCAAAAATAATCATCACCCCCCCACCAAAGATTAGTAGATGAACGACGCTCACTGAACGGCTCCAAGTGCATAGAAAGTGAAAAAACGGCCTCAGCCGCCACACCTCTTCCTGATAGCCACTCCCCCCGACGAGTTTAGTCCCGCCCAAAGGGCTTAGTCTTAGAGCCCTATGGGCAGGATGAAATGCCAGGGGGCGTGGCTATCAGGAAGAGGTGTGGCTGAGGCTTTCCCCCCCCACACTTCCTATGCATGGGGGGCCACAGCACCGGGGGGGGGGGCCACAGCACCAGCACTTGGAGCGACGCTTTGTTACATATATACAAGGACCCTCCAAAGCTTAGCAGACAGAGGCGGGTTATAGAAATTAACAATATATCAGAAACATCAAATGATACACAGTTGTGCTCATAAGTTTACATACCCTGGCAGAATTTATGATTTCTTGGCCATCTTTCAGAGAATATAAATGATAACACACAATCTTCTCTCTCACTCATGGTTAGTGTTTGGCTGAAGTCATTTATTATCAATCATCTGTATTTACTCTTTTTATATCATAATCACAACAGAAACTACCCAAATGTCCCTGATCAAAAGTTTACATACCCCAGTGATTTTGGCCTGATAACATGCACACAAGGTGACACAAAGGGGTTTAAACGGCTTTTAAAGGTAACCATCCTCACCTGTGATCTGTTTGCTTGTAATTAGTGTGTGTGTATAAAATGTCAATGAGTTTCTGGAGTCCTGACGGACCCTTGCATCTCTCATCCAGTGCTGCACTGATGTTTCTGGATTCTGAGTCATGGGGAAAGCAAAAGAATTGTCAAAGGATCTGCAGGAAAAGGTAGTTGAACTGTATAAAATAGGAAAGGGATATAAAAAGATATCCAAGGAATTGAGAATGCCAATCAGCAGTGTTCAAACTCTAATCAAGAAGTGGAAAATGAGGGGTTCTGGTGAAACCAAACCACGGTCAGGTAGACCAACTAAAATTTCAGCCACAACTTCCAGGAAAATTGTTTGGGATGCAAAGAAAACCCCACAAATAACTTCAGGTGAAATACAGGACTCTCTGAAAACATGAGGTGTGGCTGTTTCAAGATGCACAATAAGGCGGCACTTGAAGAAAGATGGTCTGCATGGTCGAGTCTCCAGAAGAAAGATGGTCTGCATGGTCGAGTCTCCAGAAGAAAGATGGTCTGCATGGTCGAGTCTCCAGAAGAAAGATGATCTGCATGGTCGAGTCTCCAGAAGAAAGATGATCTGCATGGTCGAGTCTCCAGAAGAAAGATGGTCTGCATGGTCGAATCTCCAGTAGAAAGATGGTCTGCATGGTCGAGTCTCCAGAAGAAAGATGGGCTGCATGGTCGAGTCTCCAGAAGAAAGATGGTCTGCATGGTCGAGTCTCCAGAAGAAAGATGGGCTGCATGGTCGAGTCTCCAGAAGAAAGATGGTCTGCATGGTCGAGTCTCCAGAAGAAAGATGATCTGCATGGTCGAGTCTCCAGAAGAAAGATGATCTGCATGGTCGAGTCTCCAGAAGAAAGATGGTCTGCATGGTCGAGTCTCCAGAAGAAAGATGGTCTGCATGGTCGAGTCTCCAGAAGAAAGATGATCTGCATGGTCGAGTCTCCAGAAGAAAGATGGTCTGCATGGTCGAATCTCCAGTAGAAAGATGGTCTGCATGGTCGAGTCTCCAGAAGAAAGATGGGCTGCATGGTCGAGTCTCCAGAAGAAAGATGGTCTGCATGGTCGAGTCTCCAGAAGAAAGATGGGCTGCATGGTCGAGTCTCCAGAAGAAAGATGATCTGCATGGTCGAGTCTCCAGAAGAAAGATGGTCTGCATGGTCGAGTCTCCAGAAGAAAGATGGTCTGCATGGTCGAGTCTCCAGAAGAAAGATGATCTGCATGGTCGAGTCTCCAGAAGAAAGATGGTCTGCATGGTCGAATCTCCAGTAGAAAGATGGTCTGCATGGTCGAGTCTCCAGAAGAAAGATGGGCTGCATGGTCGAGTCTCCAGAAGAAAGATGGTCTGCATGGTCGAGTCTCCAGAAGAAAGATGGTCTGCATGGTCGAGTCTCCAGTAGAAAGATGGTCTGCATGGTCGAGTCTCCAGAAGAAAGATGGGCTGCATGGTCGAGTCTCCAGAAGAAAGATGGGCTGCATGGTCGAGTCTCCAGAAGAAAGATGGGCTGCATGGTCGAGTCTCCAGAAGAAAGTCATTACTACAAATGTCACAAAGTATCTCACTTACAATACACTAAACAGCACAGAGACAAGCCTCAAACCTTCTGCCACAAAGTCATTTGGAGTGATGAGACCAAAACTGAGCTTTTTGGCCACAACCATAAACACTACATTTGGAGAGGAGACAACAAGGCCTATGATGAAAGGTCCACCATCCCTACTGTGAAACACGGCGGTGGATCGCTGTTTTGGGGATGTGTGAGCTACAAAGGCACAGGAAATTTGGTCAACATTGATGGCAAGATGAATGTAGTATGTTATCAAAAAATTCTGGAGGAACATTTCATTCATCAGCCAGGAAGCTTCTCATGGGACGGACTTGGACATTCCAACATGACAATGATCCAAAACACAAGGCCAAGTCCACCTGTCACTGACTACAGCAGAATAAAGTGAAGGTTCTGGAGGGGTCATCTCAGTCTCCTGACCTCAATATCATTGAGCCCCTCTGGGGAGATCTCAAACGTGCCGTTCATGGAAGACAGACCAAGAATTTACAGGAACTGGAGGACTTTTTACCAAGAGGAACCATCTGAGAAGATAAAGAGCCTCATCCACAAATACCACAAAAGACTTCAAGCCGTCATTGATGTCAGAGGGGGCAATACACGGTATTAAGAACTGGGGTATGTAAACTTTTGATCATGGTCATTTGGGTAGTTTCTGTTGTGATTATGATATAAAAAGAATAAACACAGATGATTGATAATAAATGGCTTCAGCCAAACACTAACCATGAGTGAGAGAAAAGATTCTGTGTTATCATTTATATTCTCTGAAATATGGCCAAGAAATCAGAAATTCTGGCAGGGTATGTAAACTTATGAGAACAATTGTATATATGTGCGGAATATAATCATAGAGACAACCCTCGTGAAGGAATATATCTCTTACCCCTCCCCCAATGTGCATCTACTAACTACAGAGGACTTTATGATAGAAACCTAACAGTCATGGTGCCGGAGTAGAAAGGTCATCATTATTTGGTGACTGACCGCACAAACCCCGAGTAATACAAACCCCTCCCCCCGAGTAATACAAACCCCTCCCCCACCAGACTGGGGGGACCAGGAAGGCAAACACGTATCGTGCTCACCGGACTCATTACTGTCATTTAAAGGAGAAGTTCATCTTTTGAAAACAAATTCTAAACACATCTTCGCCCGTCTCGGGTCCGTCACAAACATCTTCTGCAGGTCAAAATAAAAATCTGCATTTCTTGTTGTTTTCTAAGGATCTGCAGATGTGGGGGGCAGACTGTCAGTGTAGCCGAGTGCCCCCCTCCCCCGCACCGGCAGGAGGACCAATCAAATACCAGAGTGCTCACCATGAGAACTACAAGCCGCCAACCACAATGGACGATGGTACTTGTAGTCCTTTCATCCACAGGAAACCGAATGAAGGATGTAGCCGTGTGAGAGGCAAATTGTGACAGCGGGTCCAGGGAGAAGGTTCCCTGTCCACTGTCGCAGGAGGGGAGGGGGAGGGGATCAGGGCTGAACATGAAACGCCCTAAATACAGGTGTAATATGTTCAGAAAGATAAACTTCACCTTTAACCACATGACCCCCGGAAGATTTACCCCCCTTCGTGACCAGGCCATTTTTCTCTAATACTCTGACAATTGCGCGGTCGCATGACGCTGTTCCCAAATAAAATTGACATCCTTTTTATCCCACAAATAGAGATTTCTTTTGGTGGGATTTGATCACCTCTGTGGTTTTATTTTTGTGCTATAAACAAAAAAATTTGATTTCTTAAATTTAGGCCAATCTGTATTCTGCTAAATACAGTGTATATTGATCGGTATATTGATCGGTATATTGATCGGTTTGCAGAAAACGTATCACGTCTACAAACTATGGGATATTTTTATTTATATTTTACTAGTAATGGCAGCGATCAGCGACTTATAGCGGACAACATGCAGGGATATACAATGTAAAGCCTCATACACACGATCGGACTTTGTACAAACTTTCCCGTGGATTTTTGTACAAAGGGCGTCGGCCGTAAACTAATTAAGCATACACACGGCGGGACTTTTTCAGCCAACTTTCACTAAATCACGTGGTTTTTCAGCTCTTTACTGCCACCCTTTGGTCAAATTCTGTATTTTTGTCTGATCTTTTGCATTGGTTCTGAGCATGCGTGTTTGTCCGATGGACTAAAGTCCGATGGACTTGTGTACACACAATAGGATTTTGCATCATAGGACTTTTCTTGCTGGAAAGTTTGTCCAATGAAAACCGAAAGTTTGTCCGATGGAGCGTACACACAGTAGGATGTTGCCTTAAAACAGCTAATTTGCATGTTTGTTGTCAAAAAGTCCGATCGTGTGTACGGGCCTTAATACTGACATATAAATCACACACATGGGATGGACTTTTTTCAACCTCATCTACTATGTAATCTGACACTTGGGGGGGGGGGGGGGGGGAGAACCGACATCTCCAGTGGCACTAATACATGCTAATAATATGCACGGTCACTGTACTATTGATACTGGCTGGGAAGGGGTTAAACATCAGGGGTGATCAAAGGGTTAAATGTGTGCCTAGCCAGTGCTTTTGTGTACTGTGGGGGAGGGGAAGAGATGGAATTTATTCACACAGGTTCCATGTCTTCACATTCTCCCTCAGTACTGAACGATCGGCGGTTGCCGGTGGACATCGGGTCCGTGGTACCTACCTATACAATCACAGCAGGAGCAGTCCTCCTCCTCTATCGGCACGCAGAAGTGCAGGACCAGGTAGTAGGTACATGATCCATATATGTAAGGTATACAGTCAGCGAGGGGGTAATATCCATTTCATGGGGTACAATACAGATATAAGGAGACCTACCTGCCCCATCGGGGGTAATAGTGCCGAGCTTCACAGCAAGCGGGTACCCCGTCTCTTTATAATGCTGAACGGCGTGATTGTTCCCTCCGCTGCCATCAAAGTATCGCCGGCCGCACAGAATGGATCCGTCCGTCAGATTGAGCCACAAGTTCTCCCGGAGATCACAGACGCTGCACCGCCAACCACTGAGGAGAGAGACGGGAGGAGTGAGACCACCATGGATGAGCACAGGGGGGGCGCTACACACAGTACAACATCCCCACACAGGGGGGCGCTACACACAGTACAACATCCCCACACAGGGGGGCGCTACACACAGTACAACATCCCCACACAGGGGGGCGCTACACACAGTACAACATCCCCACACAGGGGGGCGCTACACACAGTACAACATCCCCACACAGGGGGGCGCTACACACAGTACAACATCCCCACACAGGGGGGCGCTACACATACTACAACATCCCCACACAGGGGGGGCGCTACACATACTACAACATCCCCACACAGGGGGGGCGCTACACATACTACAACATCCCCACACAGGGGGGGCGCTACACATACTACAACATCCCCACACAGGGGGGGCGCTACACATACTACAACATCCCCACACAGGGGGGGCGCTACACATACTACAACATCCCCACACAGGGGGGGCGCTACACATACTACAACATCCCCACACAGGGGGGGCGCTACACATACTACAACATCCCCACACAGGGGGGCGCTACACATACTACAACATCCCCACACAGCGGGGCGCTACACACAGTACAACATCCCCACACAGGGGGGCGCTACACACAGTACAACATCCCCACACAGGGGGGCGCTACACATACTACAACATCCCCACACAGGGGGGGCGCTACACATACTACAACATCCCCACACAGGGGGGGCGCTACACATACTACAACATCCCCACACAGGGGGGCGCTACACATACTACAACATCCCCACACAGGGGGGCGCTACACATACTACAACATCCCCACACAGCGGGGCGCTACACATACTACAACATCCCCACACAGGGGGGCGCTACACATACTACAACATCCCCACACAGGGGGGCGCTACACATACTACAACATCCCCACACAGGGGGGGCGCTACACATACTACAACATCCCCACACAGGGGGGCGCTACACATACTACAACATCCCCACACAGGGGGGGCGCTACACATACTACAACATCCCCACACAGGGGGGCGCTACACATACTACAACATCCCCACACAGGGGGGCGCTACACATACTACAACATCCCCACACAGGGGGGCGCTTCACATACTACAACATCCCCACACAGGGGGGCGCTACACATACTACAACATCCCCACACAGGGGGGCGCTTCACATACTACAACATCCCCACACAGGGGGGCGCTACACATACTACAACATCCCCACACAGGCCTTTTATTACCACAATCAGGGGGGCTACAAATCAGATTCTTTTGATTTTTATCAAATTTATCTTAATCAAATGCTTTTGGAGTAGAAATCTTTCTACAGATAGTTTTCTAGATAAGATCCATTAAAGTGGAGTTCCACCCAAAAATGGTGTCACATTTGGCACCTTTCAGGGGGGAGGGGGGAGCAGATATCTGTCTAATGCAGGTATTTGTTCCCACTTCCTGGCATAGATCACTGCGGCGCTCGCGGTGACCTACGCCACTTCCGGTGCCTACACTGTCCTCCCCCGCTGTATTCTGGGGGACACACAGGTCCCAGAACACAGCAGGGACCAGAGAGGACGCGCATGCGCAGTAGGGAACCAGGAAGTGAAGACGCACGGCTTCACTTCCTTATTCCCTCACCGAGGATGGCGGCGGCAGCAGCCGAGAGCCGAAGGACGGATCGGCTTCGGCTGCCGACATCGCGGGCTCCCTGGACAGGTAAGTGTCCATATATTAAAAGTCAGCAGCTGCAGTATTTGTACCTGCTGGCTTTTAATATTTTTTTTTCGGCGGACCTCCGCTTTAATAATATAATAATATTCACATTTTTGGTAAACTCATTCAATGAATCCAAGCTCTGCGAGCTCAGATAACATGTACTGCATTGATGTCACAGTAATCATGAGAAAACAAAGTTCAGGAATATTCCTCTATGTACACTACAAGCTGTATGATTGAATCAGTTCTGATATCGTGTTTTACTAAACCTGACAGCTTCTTATTCTAAATAGGAAACCTTCATTTTGTTTTCAAATATTAAAGATTCTAATTACCAGCAAGAATGAGTCCTTCCATTTAAAGCACAGCTGTCATGTCAGATCCATCATGGCAGCGCCTGGTAGCGGGCGTCCATCACCTGCTGCCGCCACGTCCCTCACCTTGTTGTGTCACTGCCCCATCACCAGCTGTCCCATTAAAGTGAGCGGGACTAGGAGGAGGAGCCAACAGCGGGACTAGGAGGAGGAGCCAACAGCGGGACTAGGAGGAGGAGCCAACAGCGGGACTAGGAGGAGGAGCCAACAGCGGGACTAGGAGGAGGAGCCAACAGCGGGACAAGGAGGAGGAGCCAACAGCGGGACAAGGAGGAGGAGCCAACAGCGGGACAAGGAGGAGGAACCAACAGCGGGACAAGGAGGAGGAGCCAACAGCGGGACAAGGAGGAGGAGCCAACAGCGGGACAAGGAGGAGGAGCCAACAGCGGGACAAGGAGGAGGAGCCAACAGCGGGACTAGGAGGAGGAGCCAACAGCGGGACTAGGAGGAGGAGCCAACAGCGGGACTAGGAGGAGGAGCCAACAGCGGGACTAGGAGGAGGAGCCAACAGCGGGACTAGGAGGAGGAGCCAACAGCGGGACAAGGAGGAGGAGCCAACAGCGGGACAAGGAGGAGGAGCCAACAGCGGGACAAGGAGGAGGAGCCAACAGCGGGACAAGGAGGAGGAGCCAACAGCGGGACAAGGAGGAGGAGCCAACAGCGGGACAAGGAGGAGGAGCCAACAGCGGGACAAGGAGGAGGAGCCAACAGCGGGACAAGGAGGAGGAGCCAACAGCGGGACAAGGAGGAGGAGCCAACAGCGGGACAAGGAGGAGGAGCCAACAGCGGGACAAGGAGGAGGAGCCAACAGCGGGACAAGGAGGAGGAGCCAACAGCGGGACAAGGAGGAGGAGCCAACAGCGGGACAAGGAGGAGGAGCCAACAGCGGGACTAGGAGGAGGAGCCAACAGCGGGACTAGGAGGAGGAGCCAACAGCGGGACTAGGAGGAGGAGCCAACAGCGGGACTAGGAGGAGGAGCCAACAGCGGGACTAGGAGGAGGAGCCAACAGCGGGACTAGGAGGAGGAGCCAACAGCGGGACTAGGAGGAGGAGCCAACAGCGGGACTAGGAGGAGGAGCCAACAGCGGGACTAGGAGGAGGAGCCAACAGCGGGACTAGGAGGAGGAGCCAACAGCGGGACAAGGAGGAGGAGCCAACAGCGGGACTAGGAGGAGGAGCCAACAGCGGGACTAGGAGGAGGAGCCAACAGCGGGACTAGGAGGAGGAGCCAACAGCGGGACTAGGAGGAGGAGCCAACAGCGGGACTAGGAGGAGGAGCCAACAGCGGGACTAGGAGGAGGAGCCAACAGCGGGACTAGGAGGAGGAGCCAACAGCGGGACTAGGAGGAGCCAACAGCGGGACTAGGAGGAGGAGCCAACCAACAGGGGGACTAGGAGGAGGAGCCAACAGGGGGACTAGGAGGAGGAGCCAACAGGGGGACTAGGAGGAGGAGCCAACAGCGGGACTAGGAGGAGGAGCCAACAGCGGGACTAGGAGGAGGAGCCAACAGCGGGACTAGGAGGAGGAGCCAACAGCGGGACAAGGAGGAGGAACCAACAGCAGGACAAGGAGGAGGAACCAGCCGCGGGACAAGAGGAGGGGCCGCCGCGGGACAAGAGGAGGGGCCGCCGCGGGACAAGAGGGGCCGCCGCGGGACAAGAGGAGGGGCCGCCGCGGGACAAGAGGAGGGGCAAGCTGCCCGGGTCACATTTATTCACCTCCGGAAGGTTTTACCCCCCTCCATGGCCAGGCCATGTGTTCCTATTCAGCACTGTGCTACTTTACCTTGAATATAACGCTGGACACAAATGTCATTTATTTTCCCCACAAATAGAGATTTCTTTCGGTGATATTTGAACATCTGCAGTTTATTTTTTGCAATATAAATGAAAAAAAGAGCAAAAATTTGAAAAAAAAAAAAAATCAAATTTCTTCATAACTTTTGGCCAAAATATTTCCTGTTCCAAAATAATCCCAATAAGTGTATAATGGTTGGTTTGTGTGACAGTTATATACTGCAGAGAGCTTGTCTATTCACAGCACAGCTCTGCAAGTATTTTCATTCTTCTGCCTATGGGGAGGGGGGTGAAAGGGGGAGGGGGGTGAAAGGGGAGGGGGGTGAAAGGGGGAGGGGGGTGAAAGGGGGAGGGTGATGGTGGGAGGGGTGAAGGGGGGGTGTTCCTTTCCTCCAATCAGCTCAGGATATGGAGGGTTTACATCCACTTTAACAAAGAACAGAAGACCGGACTGGATCAGCATTACAGGCAGGGGGCGGTCATGGAGCCAATCAGGGCACTCCGAGTGTCAGTATTATACAAAGGGGTTCATTTACTAACTTTGGAGCGCTCAGGATCCGGTGCAGCCAATCAGCTTCTGACTTTAGTTTGTTGAATGAAACTGACAATAAATCTGGAATCTGATTGGCTCCCAAGCAGAGCTGCCCCAGATTCTGCACTCTCCGGTTTTAGTAAATCTCCCCCATAATGTCTCTGTGCCCTCCGATACACTAATAGGGGAGAAGGGGGGGGGGGCTCTTACCAGGGGGGGATGCGGGGAACCCCCTCCAGCTGAGGTAGGTGGAAGGCGTGTTTAGACACCTGTCTGACCTCTCCGTCCCACGCCTGGATCTCCTGTCTGCGGGAGGCGGAGTCTGCAGCCAGGATGGCGTCTATGGCAGAGGAGACCTAAAAATGAGCGAGGAGAACATCAACCATGGAGAGAAATATACATTCTATATATAACTTCATCAGCTTCATGTGATTGGTCACCACAAAAACAGCTTAACCCCTTCAATACCGGGCACTTTACCCCCCCTTCCTGTCCCCCAATACCGGACACTCCCCCCCCCCTCCTAACCCCCAATACCGGGCACTTACCCCCCCTTCCTGCCCCCCAATAACGGGCACTTACCCCCCCCCCTTCCTGCCCCCCAATAACGGGCACTTACCCCCCCTTCCTGCCCCCCAATAACGGGCACTTACCCCCCTTCCTGCCCCCCAATACCGGGCACCCCCCCTTTCTGCCCCCCAATACCGGGCACTTTCCCCTCCTCCTAACCCCAATACCGGACACCCCCATTCCTAACCCCCAATAACGGGCACTCCCCCCCTTCCTATCCCCCAATACCGGGCACTCCCCCCCCTTCCTGCCCCCCAATACCAGGCACTTCCCCCCCTTCCTATCCCCCAATAACGGGCACTCCCCCCCTTCCTATCCCCCAATAATGGGCACTCCCCCCCTTCCTGCCCCCCCAATACTGGGCACTTACCCCCCCTTCCTGCCCCCCAATACCAGGCACTTCCCCCCCCTTCCTATCCCCCAATACCAGGCACTTCCCCCCCCTTCCTATCCCCCAATAACGGGCACTCCCCCCCCCTCCTGCCCCCCAATACCAGGCACTTACCCCCCCCCCTTCCCGACCCCCAATACCGGGCACTTACCCCCCCCCCCTTCCTGCCCCCCAATACCAGGCACTTACCCCCATTCCTATCCCCCAATAACGGGCACTCCCCCCCTTCCTGCCCCCCAATAACGGGCACTCCCCCCCTTCCTGCCCCCCAATAATGGGCACTCCCCCCCCTTCCTGCCCCCCAATACCGGGCACTTCCCCCCTTCCTATCCCCCAATAACGGGCACTCCCCCCTTCCTGCCCCCCCAATACTGGGCACTTACCCCCCTTTCCTGACCCCCAATACCGGGCACTTACCCCCCCTTCCTGACCCCCAATACCGGGCACTTACCCCCCCTTCCTGCCCCCCAATACCGGGCACTCCCCCCCCTTCCTATCCCCCAATAACCGGCACATCCCCCCCTTCCTGCCCCCCAATAATGGGCACTCCCCCCCTTCCTGCCCCCCAATACCGGGCACCCCCCCTTTCTGCCCCCCAATACCGGGCACTTTCCCCTCCTCCTAACCCCAATACCGGACACCCCCCATTCCTAACCCCCAATAACGGGCACTCCCCCCCTTCCTATCCCCCAATACCGGGCACTCCCCCCCCCTTCCTGCCCCCCAATACCAGGCACTTCCCCCCCCTTCCTATCCCCCAATAATGGGCACTCCCCCCCTTCCTGCCCCCCCAATACTGGGCACTTACCCCCCCTTCCTGCCCCCCAATACCAGGCACTTACCCCCCCTTCCTGACCCCCAATACCGGGCACTTACCCCCCCCTTCCTGCCCCCCAATAATGGGCACTCCCCCCCCTTCCTGCCCCCCAATACCAGGCACTTCCTCCCCTTCCTATCCCCCAATAACGGGCACTCCCCCCCCCCCTTCCTGCCCCCCAATACCAGGCACTTACCCCCCCTTCCCGACCCCCAATACCGGTCACTTACCCCCCCCTTCCTGCCCCCCAATACCAGGCACTTCCCCCCCCCTTCCTATCCCCCAATAACGGGCACTCCCCCCCTTCCTGCCCCCCAATAACGGGCACTCCCCCCCTTCCTGCCCCCCAATAACGGGCACTCCCCCCTTCCTGCCCCCCAATACCGGGCACTTCCCCCCCTTCCTATCCCCCAATAACGGGCACTCCCCCCTTCCTGCCCCCCCAATACTGGGCACTTACCCCCCTTTCCTGACCCCCAATACCGGGCACTTACCCCCCCTTCCTGACCCCCAATACCGGGCACTTACCCCCCCTTCCTGCCCCCCAATACCGGGCACTCCCCCCCCTTCCTATCCCCCAATAACCGGCACTCCCCCCCTTCCTGCCCCCCAATACCGGGCACCCCCCCTTTCTGCCCCCCAATACCGGGCACTTTCCCCTCCTAACCCCAATACCGGACACCCCCCATTCCTATCCCCCAATACCGGGCACTCCCCCCCTTCCTGCCCCCCAATACCAGGCACTTCCCCCACCTTCCTATCCCCCAATAACGGGCACTCCCCCCCTTCCTAGCCCCCAATAATGGGCACTCCCCCCCTTCCTGCCCCCCCAATACTGGGCACTTACCCCCCCCTTCCTGCCCCCCAATACCGGGCACTTACCCCCCCCTTCCTGACCCCCAATACCGGGCACTTACCCCCCCCTTCCTGACCCCCAATACCAGGCACTTACCCCCTTTCCTGCCCCCCAATACCAGGCACTTCCCCCCCTTCCTATCCCCCAATAACGGGCACTCCCCCCCCTCCTGCCCCCCAATACCAGGCACTTCCCCCCCCTTCCTATCCCCCAATAACGGGCACCCCCCCTTCCTGCCCCCCAATACCAGGCACTTACCCCCCCCTTCCCGACCCCCAATACCGGGCACTTACCCCCCCTTCCTGCCCCCCAATACCAGGCACTTCCCCCCCTTCCTATCCCCCAATAACGGGCACTCCCCCCCCTTCCTGCCCCCCAATAACGGGCACTCCCCCCCTTTCCTGCCCCCCCAATAATGGGCACTCCCCCCCCTTTCCTGCCCCCCAATACCGGGCACTTCCCCCCCTTCCTATCCCCCAATAACGGGCACTCCCCCCTTCCTGCCCCCCCAATACTGGGCACTTACCCCCCTTTCCTGACCCCCAATACCGGGCACTTACCCCCCCTTCCTGACCCCCAATACCGGGCACTAACCCCCCCCCTTCCTGCCCCCCAATACCGGGCACTCCCCCCTTCCTATCCCCCAATAACCGGCACATCCCCCCCTTCCTGCCCCCCAATAATGGGCACTCCCCCCCCTTCCTGCCCCCCAATACCGGGCACTTCCCCCCCTTCCTATCCCCCAATAACGGGCACTCCCCCCTTCCTGCCCCCCCAATACCGGGCACTTACCCCCCCTTCCTGACCCCCAATACCGGGCACTTACCCCCCCTTCCTGACCCCCAATACCGGGCACTTACCCCCCCTTCCTGACCCCCAATACCGGGCACTTACCCCCCCTTCCTGCCCCCCAATACCGGGCACTTACCCCCCCTTCCTGCCCCCCAATACCGGGCACTTACCCCCCCTTCCTGCCCCCCAATACCGGGCACTTACCCCCCCTTCCTGCCCCCCAATACCGGGCACTCCCCCCCCTTCCTATCCCCCAATAACCGGCACATCCCCCCCTTCCTGCCCCCCAATACTGGGCACTTACCCCCCTCTTCCTGCCCCCCAATACCAGGCACTTCCCCCCCTTCCTATCCCCCAATAACGGGCACTCCCCCCCTTCCTATACCCCAATAACGGGCACTTCCCTCCCCTTCCTGCCCCCCAATACCGGGCACTTACCCCCCTTTCCTGCCCCCCAATACTGGGCACTCCCCCCCTTTCTGCCCCCCAATACCGGGCACTTTCCCCCCTCCTAACACCCGATACCGTTCCCCCCCCCCCCTTCCTATCCCCCAATAACGGGCACTCCCCCCCCCCTTCCTAACCCCCAATAATGGGCACTCCCCCCCCCTTCCTAACCCCCAATAATGGGCACTCCCCCCCCTTCCTATCCCTCTCCACTCCCCCCCCCCATCAATACAGGCACTCCCCCCCCTTCCTGCCCCCCAATAACGGGCACTTCCCTTCCCCCCCTTCCCCCCCTTCCTATCCCCCTCCACTCCCCCCCCCATCAATACAGGCACTCCCCCCCTTCTGCGCCCCAATACCGGGCACTCCACCCCTTCCTGCCCCCCAATAACGGGCACTCCCCTCCCCTGCCCCAATACCGGGCACTCCCCCCCCCCCCCCCCAATACCTGGCACTCCCCCCCCTTACTATCTCCCAATATCGGGCACTCCGACACCCCTTCCTGCCCCCCCCCCCAATAACAAGCACTCCCACCCCCCAATACTGAGCACTTTCCCCCCTGCAGCCCAGGCCAAGTTTCAGCTCTCAGCGCTGTCACAATTTGAATGACAATTACTCAGTCATGTAACATTGTACTCACCAGATGACATTTTTATCACACAAACAGAACTTTCTTTTGATGGTATTTAATCACCACTGAGGGGAGGGGGGAGGGGGGGATGTTTTCTTAAACAAAAAAACTTTGTACAATTTTGATTAAAAAAAAAAAAAGTTTTATAAAATTTTGCAAATAATTTTTCTTTATAAATTTCGGCCAAAATGTTTTCTGCTCCATTTCTCTGCAGAAAATCCCCCAAATTATTGTGAAGGTAAAAGACGTCTTCCAGACCTCCCACCACAAACAGGGCGGTCCGGCTGTGCCAAGCAACGTATCTGTACGTCATTTCATGTATGGGATACTGTGGGTGGGCGCGGGGGGGTGGTTTCGGCGGTGTGTGCGGTGGTCCGGTGGACCCGCGATCCCTCCAGTGAGGCAGAACGGGGATCTGCTTATGTAAACAAGGCTAGTAATCAGAAACAGTGATCTCTGTGTTGTCCCAGTGAGCCCATCCCCCACACAGAACACACCGGGGGAACACAGTTAAGCCCTTCCCAGCCACTGACATTAGTACAGTGACAGTGCTTTTTTATTTTTTAGCACTAATCACTGTATTGGTGTCACTGGTCCCCAAAAAGTGTCATTCAGTGTCAGATTTGTCCGCCACAATGTCGCAGTCTCGAAAAAAAAAGAAAAAAGAAGAAAATCGCACAATAGTAACGCAGTGCCATATCACAAAAAATGTCCTGGTCATTAAGGGGGGTAAATCCTTCCGGGGCTGAAAGGGTTAAAGAAAACATCACAAATACAACAAAAATATACTTACTGGACACAAGCTGGATTCTCCTTTACATAAACGAGGCAAACGTCACTCATCCCATCCCTTATATTACTATGTGATAGGGAACGCCCCTCCCCCCACTCCACACCCGGCCCACACACACACCTCGCATTACCCACCCGATCCCGGACCATCTCCGGCACCGCCGACAGATCATCCCTCTGGATCTCCAGGAACTCCGGCAGAATGACCAACTTCAGCTCTTCATCGTATTCATACTGCTCATCGCTCATGTCAAATCCGCCCTCCACCCCTACAGAGACACCGAGAAAAGGGGGGAGGGGTCACATAACCAGCAAAAGATCAGAAACACAACACAACACACAATACATCACAATACACCACAACACACAATACATCACAATACATCACAACACACAATACATCACACAATACAATACATCACAACACACAATACATCACAACACACCACAATACATCACAACACACCACAATACATCACAACACACAACACACAATACATCACAATACATCACAATACACCACAATACACCACAACACACAATACATCACAACACAACACACAATACATCACAACACATCACAACACACAATACATCACAACACACAATACATCACAACACACAATACATCACAACACACCACAATACACCACAACACACATCACAACACACAATACATCACAACACACCACAATACATCACAATAAACCACAACACAACACACAATACATCACAATACACCACAACACACAACACACAATACATCACAATACATCACAATACACCACAATACACCACAACACACAATACATCACAACACAACACACAATACATCACAATACATCACAACACACAATACATCACAACACACAATACATCACAACACACAATACATCACAACACACCACAATACACCACAACACACATCACAACACACAATACATCACAACACACCACAATACATCACAATAAACCACAACACAACACACAATACATCACAATACACCACAACACACAATACATCACAACACAACACACAATACATCACAATACATCACAATACACCACAACACACAATACATCACAACACAACACACAATACATCACAATACACCACAATACACCACAATACACCACAACACACAATACATCACAACACAACACACAATACATCACAATACACCACAATACACCACAACACACAATACATCACAACACAACACACAATACATCACATCACAACACACAATACATCACAATACATCACAACACACAATACATCACAACACACAATACAATACCAAACACATCAAAATACAACAAAAAACACAACACACTTCTTAGACACATTCTAAAATCTTTTTCCACATATTTTTAGGGTTAACCCTTTCGCTGCCAGACTGTTTTTGCAAAAAAAATTTTTCACACATTTAAAAAAAAATATTTTGGGCCTGAAGATTCTCAAACATGATCTGTCTTCTGAAAGCAGAGACCCCGGAGAATAAAAAAATATACATATGGTTATAGATGTATAGTGCAGAGACCACAGAGAGGAAATCTTACCGATAGCGAGCCGGGTGGGTTTCTTGCGGGGGGGATCCCCGGTGGTGGAGTTGGAGTCATCAGATTTCTGCTAAAATAAACAAATATTGTTAAAGGGAAAGTACGCCGAAATTGTATACATTTGATTCTTTACACACATAGCGGGGATCCACGGATACCACGTTACCATAGTTACATAGAAGGTGAGAATGAAAAAAGACACAAGTCCATCAAGTCCAACCTATGTGTGTGATTATATGTCAGTATTACATTGTATATCCCTGTATGTTGCGGTCATTCAGGTGATTATCTAATAGTTTCTTGAAGCTATCAATGCTCCCCGCTGAGACCACCGCCTGTGGAAGGGAATTCCACATCCTTACTGCTCTTACAGTAAAGAACCCTCTATGTAGTTTAAGGTTAAAATAGGATTACCTGTAAAATCCTTTTCTTGGAGTACATCACGGGACACAGAGCCATAGTAATCACTATGTGGGTTATAGGCCACCTTCAGGTGATGGACACTGGCACACCCTAAGACAGGAAGTCCCCTCCCCTCTCCCTCTATAACCCCTCCCACCTCCCTCTATAACCCCTCCCACCTCCCTCTATAACCCCTCTGGCGGCAGAGGAGCTGGGGATGGCACGATGAGCTCCGTTGGGTGTGTTTTGGATACCACACTTATACTATGAATGAATTCAGGTTTTGGCTGTATCCGTTATGCCCTGGAGGACAGCTTCCAATGCAGGCTTTCCCTGATCCTCTGTAGTGGGGGATCGTGGGTCTCTGGTAAGCAGCAAACCTACATTCTTTGGTGGTGGACCAGGCAGTAGCTTTCCCTCTACTATCGAGGATTCTACAACTTTAGGATGGACTTTTTAGATTTATTAAGCATTCAAATGCATTTTCACGGGCGATATGGTCACTATATTTTTGGACTCACTTTACATGTTTTCAATCGTTGATTGTACCAACTATTGTCCATTCAGTTTTGGTGCTACGATATTTCTCACAATTTGCTCACATCAGATGTGATATCTATATTATTAGGTGTATGTATGTGTGCATAATTATCTTATATACCTAGCACAATTCTAATTTTTTACTTACATTGTTTTCTGCCCAAGTTAAGATTTGATTCACCTCTCTCTGAGCCGCACAACTTCTCGTGCCCCCCTTGGTGATGGATATAGGCCACTAATGTGGCATCGTCAGATTGGATCCTGACAGGACAATTCCGTAACCTGAACGTCCAGGCCCTCAGGGCCAAGTGCGATGCCCGGATCTCTAGAATGTTGATGGGCAAAGTCATTGTTACCATCTTCCCGGTAGGAAAGATTTTCCCTTCTAAAGATTCTTGGTTATCAACCACCAACTGAGGCTTCGGCGAACCCTGGAGACAGATACATTGGGAAATCTGGAGCTTGGATCTTCTTGTTCCAAGCCGATAAGATACTGTTTTTTGCAGCAGCCTCAAATAAGACTGAGCATAAGGAACGGCCTCGATCAGCCACTATCTTTCCCAACAACCTCATGCAAAGTCAAATAGAAGGATTCTTCTTTGCCTTGACCACCTGAATCAGTTCCTTTATGGCCCTGATCTTCACCTGGGACAAGAATACCCTTTTCTGGGCTGTATCAATAATCAGACTCAGGTATTCTAATCTCCTTGGTAGTTTTTTTGGAGGATTTCTCTACGTTTTCAGGTATTCCAGGTAGTTGACTGTGGATCATACTTTGGTCTAAGCGGGCTACTGACTGGTCTATCAAGAGCAGATTGTCTAGGTAAGCTATAATCGTTATACCTTGGGCCCTTAATCCGGCTACAGGAGGGGCCAGGACCTTTGTAAATACTCGAGGTGCCGTAGCTAGACCGAATGGTAGAGCTACAAACTGAAAACAAAGATTTTCTACCTCGAAACGTAGATATTTCTGGTAAGCGGGAAATATAGGTACATGGAGGTATGCATCCCTGATGTCTATTGATGCCAGAAGTTCTCCACCTTGTAGAACAAGGACCACTGATCAGATTGACTCCATGCAAAAAGAGCGGATATTCAGAAACCGGTTTAGATCTTTGAGATCTAGAATGGGTCTGACATACCCATTTGGTTTTGGTACCTTGAAAAGGTTTAAATAAAACCCCAATCCCTGCTCTTGCATGAGAACCACCAAGATCAATTTTTTGAGACAAAAGATGGTCCAATGCTTGAAAGAGAGACTTCTTTTCCTCTGGAATCTGAGAAAACGAGGAGACAGGGACTTTTGGAACTCAAGTTTGTACCCTCGAGTTATTGAGGAAGTCACCCATCTGCAGCCTACGGCACCTGGTATTCCCAGGTGGTCCCCCCATCCAGGTACTGACCAGGCCCGACCCTGCTTAGCCTCTGAGATCAGACGAGATCGGGCGCTTTCAGGGTGATGTGGCCGTAGGCTCCCGACACTCTTCCTACCAGACCTGTGAGAACTGCAGAAGTCTTCCTCCCACTTCCAGCGAGCGGGGGCGCCCCTCATAAGGAGGTTCCAGTTCCCCTCTTGAACTTGACAGCGGAGGCCGTCGTGACAGCCTGGAGGCAGATGCTCCTGGCACTGAAGAAGGATCTTGTTTAAATGAAATACGATTACTCCTCTTCCTACCTAGCAAAAGGGTACTTTTTCCACTAGAATTTTTTTTGGATGTATTTATCCAAATCATCCCCAAACAGCTGTTCACCGAAAAAGGAAAACTAGCCAGGAGCTTTGCATGAGGCTTCGGCTGACCAATCTTCCAACCACAAGATTCTATGCATCAGCCCAAGCGTAAGGAGCGAGGCTTGAAGACTAGAATCTCTCATGGCATCTATTGCCAAACATAATGTCGCTGGTAACTCAGCTAAATCCTGGGCCTGCTGATCAGGAATAACCTCGATCACCTGTTCAGACTGGTCTCTCAATGATTGACATAGAGCAATTGCTGCCAGCGCAGGTTGAGTCATCAGAGAAAAAAGGTTTTTTCTTTATTTATTTTTTATAATAGGAATTCTAACTTATCGGTTGGATCCCTAAGCATATGAGCGTTGTCTACCGGACAAGTCAAACTTTCATTCACAGAGGATATAGCAGCGACAATTGCTGGTATCTCACACTTCTTAGGTAATTTTTCCTCCATAGGATAAAGTGTTATAGGAGGAATAAAATGCTTATCTGGGTGATCCCACTCAGGATATATAAACCTTTCCAGTAATGAATGGACAGGCAGCGCAGCTTGGGGAGGCTTTTAGTGAACCCCAAACAAGAAGTGGGCATATCAACCGACTCAATGAAGAGTAGAAAAAATGCACCATCAATCTTCCAGATTGTGAAGCTGATCCCCATGGATTTGACCCCTCAGTAGAGGAGTCATCAGCCTCTCCACGGTCCCCTGAAGGAAATTCATCTTCTCCCGCCCCCAGATCCTCAGTTTGAGGGTCCCGGGTAATGGAAAGGGACCTGCCGCATTTTATCCCATTCTGGGATGTGATTAAAGCCGCTAGCCAATCCTATTATGGCTTGAGTAAAAACCCTCCCCAGTAATATAGATAGGGGCTGCAGTATTGGAAACAATTGTAATATTAGATAGCCCTGATGGCTCACCGGCCACCCCTCTCAGGGGAGGAAGACATTGTAGAGAGGAGTTTAGAGCTTGAAGGAGTCCCTTTTGAGCCCTTTTTGGGGTGTTTTTACTCCCCTTCTGATCATAGCCCAATGCACAAATGCAGAGGTACTACCAGAGAAAATCACATTCACTGCTATAATAATCCAGCAACTGCCGCTGCTATTAACACTCAGCCTGATGCTTCAGTAGATGGAATGTCTGTCACCTCTTACATGACCCTTTTTACCTTTTGTGTCTCTCCGACAGCTGCAGTC
>JBBDGP010002881.1:0-110000 GCA_037952835.1 Lithobates septentrionalis | reverse complement strand
TCTATGGGGGGTGGGGGCTCCCCTATTACACTATATACGGTCCCCTCGGCTCTCTATGGGGGGTGGCGCCCCTATTACACTATATACGTTCCCCTCGGCTCTCTATGGGGGGTGGCGCCCCTATTACACTATATACGTTCCCCTTGGCTCTCTATGGGGGTTGGCGCCACTATTACACGATATACGGTACCCTCGGCTCTCTATGGGGGGGCGCTCCTATTACACTATATACGGTCCCCTTGGCTCTCTATGGGGGTGGCGCCCCTATTACATTATATACGGTCCCCTTGGCTCTCTATGGGGGTTGGCGCCCCTATTACACTATATACGGGTCCCCTCGGCTCTCTATGGGGGTTGGCGCCCCTATTACACTATATACGGTCCCCTCGGCTCTCTATGGGGGGTGCCCCTATTACACTATATACGGTCCCCTCGGCTCTCTATGGGGGTGGCGCCCCTATTACACTATATACGGTCCCCTCGGCTCTCTATGGGGGGGCGCCCCTATTACACTATATACGGTCCCCTTGGCTCTCTATGGGGGGTGGCGCTCCTATTACACTATATACGGTCCCCTCGGCTCTCTATGGGGGTTGGCGCCCCTATTACACTATATACGGTGCCCTCGGCTCTGTGTATGGGGAATGGGGGGCGCCCCTATTACACTATATACGGTCCCCTCGGCTCTCTATGGGGGGTGACGCCCCTATTACACTATATACGGTCCCCTTGGTTCTCTATTGGGGGGGCGCCCCTATTACACTATATACGGTCCTCTCGGCTCTCTATGGGGGTGACGCCCCTATTACACTATATACGGTCCCCTTGGTTCTCTATTGGGGGGGCGCCCCTATTACACTATATACGGTCCCCTTGGCTCTCTATGGGGGTGGCGCCCCTATTACACAATATACGGTCCCCTCGGCTCTCTATGGGGGTGGCGCCCCTATTACACTATATACGGTCCCCTCGGCTCTCTATGGGGGGGGGTGGCGCCCCTATTGCACGATATGCGGTCCCCTCGGCTCTCTATGGGGGGTGGCGCCCCTATTACACTATATGCGGTCCCCTCGGCTCTCTATGGGGGGTGGCGCCCCTATTACACTATATACAGTCCCCTCGGCTCTCTATGGGGGGTGGCGCCCCTATTACACTATATACGGTCCCCCTCGGCTCTCTATGGGGGGGTGGCGCCCCTATTGCACGATATGCGGTCCCCTCGGCTCTCTATGGGGGGTGGCGCCCCTATTACACTATATGCGGTCCCCTCGGCTCTATATAGGGGTGGGTGGCGCCCCTATTACACTATTTATGGTCCCCTCGGCTCTCTATGGGGGGGTGGCGCCCCTATTACACTATATACGGTCCCCTCGGCTCTCTATGGGGGGGCGCCCCTATTACACTATATACGGTCCCCTTGGCTCTCTATGGGGGATGGCGCCCCTATTACACTATATACGGTCCCCTCGGCTCTCTATGGGGGGGGCGCCCCTATTACACTATATACGGTCCCCTCGGCTCTCTATGGGGGGGTGCCCCTATTACACTATATGCGGTCCCCTCAGCTCTCTATGGGGGGGGGCGCCCCTATTACACTATATACGGTCCCCCTCGGCTCTCTATGGGGGGTGGCGCCCCTATTACACTATATACGGTCCCCTCAGCTCTCTATGGGGGGTGGGGGCGCCCCTATTACACTATATACGGTCCCCTCGGCTCTCTATGGGGGGGCGCCCCTATTACACTATATACGGTCCCCTCAGCTCTCTATGGGGGCGCCCCTATTACACTATATACGGTCCCCTCGGCTCTCTATGGGGGTGGCGCCCCTATTACACTATATACGGTCCCCTTGGCTCTCTATGGGGGTGGCACCTCTATTACACTATATACGGTCCCCCTCGGCTCTCTATGGGGGGGGCGCCCCTATTACACTATATAAGGTCCCCTCGGCTCTCTATGGGGGGGCGCTCCTATTACACTATATACGGTCCCCTCGGCTCTCTATGGGGGGGCGCCCCTATTACACTATATACGGTCCCCTCGGCTCTCTATGGGGGGTGGCGCCCCTATTACACTATATACGGTCCCCTCGGCTCTCTATGGGGGGTGGCGCCCCTATTACACTATATACGTTCCCCTTGGCTCTCTATGGGGGGTTGGCGCCACTATTACACGATATACGGTACCCTCGGCTCTCTATGGGGGGGCGCTCCTATTACACTATATACGGTCCCCTTGGCTCTCTATGGGGGTGGCGCCCCTATTACATTATATACGGTCCCCTTGGCTCTCTATGGGGGTTGGCGCCCCTATTACACTATATACGGTCCCCTCGGCTCTCTATGGGGGTTGGCGCCCCTATTACACTATATACGGTCCCCTCGGCTCTCTATGGGGGGTGCCCCTATTACACTATATACGGTCCCCTCGGCTCTCTATGGGGGTGGCGCCCCTATTACACTATATACGGTCCCCTCGGCTCTCTATGGGGGGCGCCCCTATTACACTATATACGGTCCCCATGGCTCTCTATGGGGGGTGGCGCTCCTATTACACTATATACGGTCCCCTCGGCTCTCTATGGGGGATGGCGCCCCTATTACATTATATACGGTCCCCTTGGCTCTCTAAGGGGGTTGGCGCCCCTATTACACTATATACGGTCCCCTTGGCTCTCTATGTGGGGGCGCTCCTATTACACTATATACGGTGCCCCTCGGCTCTGTGTATGGGGAATGGGGGGCGCCCCTATTACACTATATACGGTCCCCTCGGCTCTCTATGGGGGGTGGCGCCCCTATTACACTATATACGGTCCCCTTGGTTCTCTATTGGGGGGGCGCCCCTATTACACTATATACGGTCCCTCTGCTCTCTATGGGGGTGGCGCCCCTATTACACGATATACGGTCCTCTCGGCTCTCTATGGGGGGTGGCGCCCCTATTACACAATATACGGTCCCCTCGGCTCTCTATGGGGGTGGCGCCCCTATTACACTATATACGGTCCCCTCGGCTCTCTATGGGGGGTGGGGGCGCCCCTATTACACTATATACGGTCCCCTCAGCACTCTATGGGGGTGGCGCCCCTATTACACTATATACGGTCCCCTCGGCTCTCTATGGGGGTGGCGCCCCTATTACACTATATACGGTCCCCTCGGCTCTCTATGGGGGGTGGCGCCCCTATTACACCATATACGGTCCCCTCGGCTCTCTATGGGGGTGGCGCCCCTATTACACTATATACGGTCCCCTCGGCTCTCTATGGGGGGGCGCCCCTATTACACTATATACGGTCCCCTCGGCTCTCTAGGGGGTGGCGCCTCTATTACACTATATACGGTCCCCTCGGCTCTCTATGGGGGTGGGGGCGCCCCTATTACACTATATACGGTCCCCTCGGCTCTCTATGGGGGTGGCGCCCCTATTACACTATATACGTTCCCCTTGGCTCTCTATGGGGGGGGGGTGGCGCCCCTATTACACTATATACGGTCCCTTCGGCTCTCTATGGGGGTGGCGCCTCTATTACACTATATACGATCCCCTCGGCTCTCTATGGGGGGGCGCCCCTATTACACTATATACAGTCCCCTCGGCTCTCTATGGGGGGCGCCCCTATTACACTATATACGGTCCCCCTCGGCTCTCTATGGGGGGTGGCGCCCCTATTACACTATATATGGTCCCCTCGGCTCTCTATGGGGGTGGCGCCTCTATTACACTATATACGGTCCCCTCGGCTCTCTATGGGGGTGGGGGCGCCCCTATTACACTATATACGGTCCCCTCGGCTCTCTATGGGGGTGGCGCCCCTATTACACTATATACGGTCCCCTCAGGTCTCTATGGGGGGGTGGCGCCCCTATTACACTATATACGGTCCCCTCGGCTCTCTATGGGGGTGGCGCCTCTATTACACTATATACGGTCCCCTCGGCTCTCTATGGGGGGGGCGCCCCTATTACACTATATACAGTCCCCTCGGCTCTCTATGGGGGGGCGCCCCTATTACACTATATACAGTCCCCTCGGCTCTCTATGGGGGGCGCCCCTATTACACTATATACGGTCCCCCTCGGCTCTCTATGGGGGGTGGCGCCCCTATTACACTATATACGGTCCCCTCGGCTCTCTATGGGGGTGGCACCCCTATTACACTATATACGGTCCCCTCGGCTCTCTATGGGGGGCGCCCCTATTACACTATATACGGTCCCCTCGGCTCTCTATGGGGGGTGAGGGCGCCCCTATTACACTATATACGGTCCCCTCGGCTCTCTATGGGGGGGTGGCGCCTCTATTACACTATATACGGTCCCCCTCGGCACTCTATGGGGGGGGCGCCCCTATTACACTATATACGGTCCCCTTGGCTCTCTATGGGGGTGGCACCCCTATTACACTATATACGGTCCCCTCGGCTCTCTATGGGGGGCGCCCCTATTACACTATATACGGCCCCCTCGGCTCTATGGGGGGTGAGGGCGCCCCTATTACACTATATACGGTCCCCTCGGCTCTCTATGGGGGGGCGCCCCTATTACACTATATACGGTCCCTTTGGCTGTCTATGGGGGTGGCGCCCCTATTACACTATATACGGTCCCCTCGGCTCTCTATGGGGGGTGGCGCCTCTATTACACTATATACGGTCCCCTCGGCACTCTATGGGGGGGTGGGGGCGCCCCTATTACACTATATACGGTCCCCTCGGCACTCTATGGGGGGTGGGGGCGCCCCTATTACACTATATACGGTCCCCTCGGCTCTCTATGGGGGGGCGCCCCTATTACACTATATACGGTCCCCTCGGCTCTCTATGGGGGTGGGGGCGCCCCTATTACACTATATACGGTCCCCTCGGCTCTCTATGGGGGGGGCGCCCCTATTACACTATATACGGTCCCTTTGGCTCTCTATGGGGGTGGCGCCCCTATTACACTATATACGCTCCCCTCGGCTCTCTATGGGGGTGGGGGTGCCCCTATTACACTATATACGGTCCCCTCGGCTCTCTATGGGGGGGTGGCGCCTCTATTACACTATATACGGTCCCTTTGGCTCTCTATGGGGGTGGCGCCCCTATTACACTATATACTGTCCCCTCGGCTCTCTATGGGGGGTGGGGGCGCCCCCATTACACTATATACGGTCCCCTCGGCTCTCTATGGGGGGGGCGCCCCTATTACACTATATACGGTCCCTTTGGCTCTCTATGGGGGTGGCGCCCCTATTACACTATATACGGTCCCCTCGGCTCTCTATGGGGGGTGGGGGCGCCCCTATTACACTATATACGGTCCCCTGGCTCTCTATGGGGGGGTGGCGCCTCTATTACACTATATACGGTCCCCTCGGCTCTCTATGGGGGGACGCCCCTATTACACTATATACGGTCCCCTCGGCTCTCTATGGGGGGGCGCCCCTATTACACTATATACGGTCCCCTCGGCTCTCTATGGGGGGGGGCGCCCCTATTACACTATATACGGTCCCCTCGGCTCTCTATGGTGGGTGGGGGCGCCCCTATTACACTATATACGGTCCCCTCGGCTCTCTATGGGGGGGCGCCCCTATTACACTATATACGGTCCCCTCGGCTCTCTATGGGGGGTGGGGGCGCCCCTATTACACTATATACGGTCCCCTCGGCTCTCTATGGGGGGGCGCCCCTATTACACTATATACGGTCCCCTCGGCTCTCTATGGGGGGTGGCGCCCCTATTACACTATATACGGTCCCCTCGGCTCTCTATGGGGGGTGGCGCCCCTATTACACTATATACGGTCCCCTTGGCTCTCTATGGGGGGTGCCCCTATTACACTATATACGGTCCCCTCGGCTCTCTATGGGGGGGCGCCCCTATTACATTATATACGGTCCCCTCGGCTCTCTATGGGGGGGCACCCCTATTACACTATATACGGTCCCCTCGGCACTCTATGGGGGGTGGGGGAGCCCCTATTACACTATATACGGTCCCTTGGCTCTCTATGGGGGGGCGCCCCTATTACACTATATACGGTCCCCTCGGCTCTCTATGGGGGTGGCGCCCCTATTACACTATATACGGTCCCCTCGGCTCTCTATGGGGGGCGCCCCTATTACACTATATACGGGCCCCTTGGCTCTCTATGGGGGGGCGCCCCTATTACACTATATACGGGCCCCTTGGCTCTCTATGGGGGGGCGCCCCTATTACACTATATACGGTCCCCTCGGCTCTCTATGGGGGGGGCGCCTCTATAACACTATATACGGTTCCCCTCGGCTCTCTATGGGGGGGGCGCCCCTATTACACTATATACGGTCCCTCGGCTCTCTATGGGGGTGGCGCCGCCTCTATTACACTATACACGGTCCCCTCGGCTCTCTATGGGGGGGGGGGGCGCTCCTATTACACTAGATACGGTCCCCTCGGCTCTCTATGGGGGGCGCCCCTATTACACTATATACGGTCCCCTCGGCTCTCTATGGGGGGTGGCGCCCCTATTACACTATATACGGTCCCCTCGGCTCTCTATGGGGGGTGGCGCCCCTATTACACTATTGGCGCCACTATTACACGATATACGGTCCCCTCGGCTCTCTATGGGGGGGGGCGCTCCTATTACACTATATACGGTCCCCTTGGCTCTCTATGGGGGTGGTGCCCCTATTACATTATATACGGTCCCCTTGGTTCCCTATGGGGGTTGGCGCCCCTATTACACTATATACGGTCCCCTCGGCTCTCTATGGGGGTTGGCGCCCCTATTACACTATATACGGTCCCCTCGGCTCTCTATGGGGGTGGCGCCCCTATTACACTATATACGGTCCCCTCGGCTCTCTATGGGGGGCGCCCCTATTACACTATATACGGTCCCCTTGGCTCTCTATGGGGGGTGGCGCTCCTATTACACTATATACGGTCCTCTCGGCTCTCTATGGGGGATGGCGCCCCTATTACATTATATACGGTCCCCTTGGCTCTCTATGTGGGGGCGCTCCTATTACACTATATACGGTGCCCTCGGCTCTGTGTATGGGGAATGGGGGGCGCCCCTATTACACTATATACGGTCCCCTCGGCTCTCTATGGGGGGTGGCACCCCTATTACACTATATACGGTCCCCTTGGTTCTCTATTCGGGGGGCGCCCCTATTACACTATATACGGTCCCCTCGGCTCTCAATGGGGGTGGCGCCCCTATTACACGATATACGGTCCTCTCGGCTCTCTATAGGGGGTGGCGCCCCTATTACACAATATACGGTCCCCTCGGCTCTCTATGGGGGTGGCGCCCCTATTACACTATATACGGTCCCCTCGGCTCTCTATGGGGGGGTGGGGGCGCCCCTATTACACTATATACGGTCCCCTCAGCTCTCTATGGGGGTGGCGCCCCTATTACACTATATACGGTCCCCTCGGCTACACTATATACGGTCCCCTCGGCTCTCTATGGGGGTGGGGGCGCCCCTATTACACTATATACGGTCCCCTCTGCTCTCTATGGGGGTGGCGCCCCTATTACACTATATACGGTCCCCTCAGGTCTCTATGGGGGGTGGCGCCCCTATTACACTATATACGGTCCCCTCTGCTCTCTATGGGGGTGGCGCCCCTATTACACTATATACGGTCCCCTCAGGTCTCTATGGGGGGGTGGCGCCCCTATTACACTATATACGGTCCCCTCTGCTCTCTATGGGGGTGGCGCCCCTATTACACTATATACGGCCCCCTCGGTTCTCTATGGGGGGGCGCCCCTATTACACTATATACGGTCCCCTCGGCTCTCTATAGGGGGTGGCGCCCCTATTACACAATATACGGTCCCCTCGGCTCTCTATGGGGGTGGCGCCCCTATTACACTATATACGGTCCCCTCGGCTCTCTATGGGGGGGTGGGGGCGCCCCTATTACACTATATACGCACGCCTCAGCTCTCTATGGGGGTGGCGCCCCTATTACACTATATACGGTCCCCTCGGCTACACTATATACGGTCCCCTCGGCTCTCTATGGGGGTGGGGGCGCCCCTATTACACTATATACGGTCCCCTCTGCTCTCTATGGGGGTGGCGCCCCTATTACACTATATACGGTCCCCTCAGGTCTCTATGGGGGGTGGCGCCCCTATTACACTATATACGGTCCCCTCTGCTCTCTATGGGGGTGGCGCCCCTATTACACTATATACGGTCCCCTCAGGTCTCTATGGGGGGGTGGCGCCCCTACTACACTATATACAGTCCCCTCGGCTCTCTATGGGGGGCGCCCCTATTACACTATATACGGTCCCCCTCGGCTCTCTATGGGGGTGGCACCCCTAATACACTATATACGGTCCCCTCGGCTCTCTATGGGGGGCGCCCCTATTACACTATATACGGTCCCCTCGGCTCTCTATGGGGGGGTGGCACCCCTAATACACTATATACGGTCCCCTCGGCTCTCTATGGGGGGCGCCCCTATTACACTATATACGGTCCCCTCGGCTCTCTATGGGGGGTGAGGGCGCCCCTATTACACTATATACGGTCCCCTCGGCTCTCTATGGGGGGGCGCCCCTATTACACTATATACGGTCCCTTTGGCTGTCTATGGGGGTGGCGCCCCTATTACACTATATACGGTCCCCTCGGCTCTCTATGGGGGGCGCCCCTATTACACTATATACGGTCCCCTCGGCACTCTATGGGGGGTGGGGGCGCCCCTATTACACTATATACGGTCCCCTCGGCTCTCTATGGGGGTGGCACCCCTATTACACTATATACGGTCCCCTCGGCTCTCTATGGGGGCGCCCCTATTACACTATATACGGTCCCCTCGGCTCTCTATGGGGGGTGAGGGCGCCCCTATTACACTATATACGGTCCCCTCGGCTCTCTATGGGGGGGCGCCCCTATTACACTATATATGGTCCCCTCGGCACTCTATGGGGGGTGGGGGCGCCCCTATTACACTATATACGGTCCCCTCGGCTCTCTATGGGGGGGGCGCCCCTATTACACTATATACGGTCCCTTTGGCTCTCTATGGGGGTGGCGCCCCTATTACACTATATACGGTCCCCTCGGCTCTCTATGGGGGGTGGGGGCGCCCCTATTACACTATATACGGTCCCCTCGGCTCTCTATGGGGGGTGGGGGCGCCCCTATTACACTATATACGGTCCCCTCGGCTCTCTATGGGGGGGTGGCGCCTCTATTACACTATATACGGTCCCTTTGGCTCTCTATGGGGGTGGCGCCCCTATTACACTATATACGGTCCCCTCGGCTCTCTATGGGGGGTGGCGCCTCTATTACACTATATACGGTCCCTTTGGCTCTCTATGGGGGGTGGGGGCGCCCCTATTACACTATATACGGTCCCCTCGGCTCTCTATGGGGGGGTGGCGCCTCTATTACACTATATACGGTCCCCTCGGCTCTCTATGGGGGGGCGCCCCTATTACACTATATACGGTCCCCTCGGCTCTCTATGGGGGGTGGCGCCTCTATTACACTATATACGGTCCCCTCGGCTCTCTATGGGGGGGCGCCCCTATTACACTATATACGGTCCCCTCGGCTCTCTATGGGGGAGGGGGCGCCCCTATTACACTATATACGGTCCCCTCGGCTCTCTATGGTGGGTGGGGGCACCCCTATTACACTATATACGGTCCCCTCGGCTCTCTATGGGGGGGCGCCCCTATTACACTATATACGGTCCCCTCGGCTCTCTATGGGGGGTGGCGCCCCTATTACACTATATACGGTCCCCTCGGCTCTCTATGGGGGGTGAGGGCGCCCCTATTACACTATATATGGTCCCCTCGGCTCTCTATGGGGGGGCGCCCCTATTACACTATATACGGTCCCCTCGGCTCTCTATGGGGGGGCGCCCCTATTACACTATATACGGTCCCCTCGGCTCTCTATGGGGGGTGGCGCCCCTATTACACTATATACGGTCCCCTCGGCTCTCTATGGGGGGTGAGGGCGCCCCTATTACACTATATATGGTCCCCTCGGCTCTCTATGGGGGGGCGCCCCTATTACACTATATACGGTCCCCTCGGCTCTCTATGGGGGGTGGCGCCCCTATTACACTATATACGGTCCCCTTGGCTCTCTATGGGGGGGCGCCCCTATTACACTATATACGGTCCCCTCGGCTCTCTATGGGGGGTGGCGCCCCTATTACACTATATACGGGCCCCTTGGCTCTCTATGGGGGGGCGCCCCTATTACACTATATACGGTCCCCTCGGCTCTCTATGGGGGGTGCTCCTATTACACGATATACGGTCCCCTCGGCTCTGTGTAGAGGGAATGGGGGGCGCCCCTACTATACGATATACGGTACACACCGGGGTCTGGAAGGAGAGCGCGCACTCGTCTTTGTGGACCCGATCTCCGGCCCGGGGGAGACGAATACTCGGCAGCACCGATAAGAGAGCTTCCTTCACGTCCACCATGACTCCGGCTCCCGCACTGATACACCTCGCTCGCTCTCTCCCCGTTTCCTCTTCCGGTGACGGTCTGTCCCTCCCGCTGATCACACTCGGTGGTGACTGGACTGATGGTAAGTGGGGGGGGGGGGGAGAGTGCGCATGCGCGGAGGACAATGACAGAGCAGGTCTGTGTATTTACAGCGCCTGCGCGCAGGTGGGGACGTCCTTCCGCGGTGACGTAGTTAGATGAGGGCAGCCATGATGGTTAAGGGCATAATGTATTCTGAGGAAGAGAACCTCCTCTATATGTATCCCGCTGACACTGCTGAGATTTCCTCATACTAATTCCAATCTACTGACTTGTGTCTCCCTGAGCGGCAACAAAGTGTCCTTCTAATGTATAACATTGTTCCCGGATTCTAAATCCCACCTTCCTTCTATGTGTCACCGAGAACGTCCCACCGCCACCGGTGAAGAGACACTGAGGGTGATAGGTGACACGGCGGGTGATAGGTGACACGGCGGGTGATAGGAGACACGGCTGGTGATAGGTGACACGGCTGGTGATAGGAGACACGGCTGGTGATAGGTGACACGGCTGGTGATAGGTGACACTGAGGGTGATAGGTGACACGGCTGGTGATAGGAGACACGGCTGGTGATAGGTGACACGGCTGGTGATAGGTGACACTGAGGGTGATAGGTGACACTGAGGGTGATAGGAGACACTGAGGGTGATAGGTGACACGGCTGATGATAGGAGACACGGCTGGTGATAGGTGACACGGCTGGTGATAGGTGACACGGCTGGTGATAGGTGACACGGCTGGTGATAGGTGACACGGCTGATGATAGGAGACACGGCTGGTGATAGGTGACACGGCTGGTGATAGGTGACACGGCTGGTGATAGGTGACACGGCTGGTGATAGGTGACACGGCTGGTGATAGGTGACACTGAGGGTGATAGGAGATACTGAGGGTGATAGGTGACACGGCTGGTGATAGGTGACACGGCTGGTGATAGGTGACACTGAGGGTAATAGGTGACACGGCAGGTGATAGCTGACACGGCTGGTGATAGGTGACACTGAGGGTGATAGCTGACACGGCTGGTGATAGGTGACACTGAGGGTGATAGGTGACACTGAGGGTGATAGCTGACACGGCTGGTGATAGGAGACACGGCGGGTGATAGGAGACACGGCTGCTGATAGGAGACACGGCTGGTGATAGGTGACACGGCTGGTGATAGGTGACACGGCGGGTGATAGGAGACACGGCTGGTGATAGGTGACACGGCTGGTGATAGGTGACACGGCTGGTGATAGGTGACACGGCTGGTGATAGGTGACACTGAGGGTGATAGGAGACACGGCTGGTGATAGGTGACACGACTGGTGATAGGAGACACTGAGGGTGATAGGTGACACGGCTGGTGATAGGTGACACGGCTGGTGATAGGTGACACTGAGGGTGATAGGAGACACGGCTGGTGATAGGTGACACGACTGGTGATAGGAGACACTGAGGGTGATAGGAGACACGGCTGGTGATAGGTGACACTGAGGGTGATAGGAGACACTGAGGGTGATAGGTGACACGGCTGGTGACAGGTGACACGGCTGGTGATAGGTGACACTGAGGGTGATAGCTGACATGGCTGGTGACAGGTGACACGGCTGGTGATAGGTGACACTGAGTGTGATAGCTGACACGGCTGGTGATAGGTGACACTGAGGGTGATAGGTGACACTGAGGGTGATAGGAGACAAGGCTGGTGATAGGTGACACTGAGGGTGATAGGTGACACTGAGGGTGATAGGAGACATGGCTGGTGATAGGTGACACGGCTGGTGATAGGTGACACTGAGGGTGATAGGAGACACTGAGGGTGATAGGTGACACGGCTGGTGATAGGTGACACTGAGGGTGATAGGAGACACTGAGGGTGATAGGAGACACGGCTGGTGATAGGTGACACTGAGGGTAATAGGTGACACTGAGGGTGATAGGTGACATGGCTGGTGATAGGTGACACTGAGGGTGATAGGTGACACGACTGGTGATAGGTGACACGGCTGGTGATAGGTGACACTGAGGGTGATAGGAGACACTGAGGGTGATAGGTGACACGGCTGGTGACAGGTGACACGGCTGGTGATAGGTGACACTGAGGGTGATAGGTGACACGACTGGTGATAGGTGACACGGCTGGTGATAGGTGACACTGAGGGTGATAGGAGACACTGAGGGTGATAGGTGACACGGCTGGTGACAGGTGACACGGCTGGTGATAGGTGACACTGAGGGTGATAGCTGACACGGCTGGTGACAGGTGACACGGCTGGTGATAGGTGACACTGAGTGTGATAGCTGACACGGCTGGTGATAGGTGACACTGAGGGTGATAGGTGACACTGAGGGTGATAGGAGACAAGGCTGGTGATAGGTGACACTGAGGGTGATAGGTGACACTGAGGGTGATAGGAGACACTGAGGGTGATAGGAGACATGGCTGGTGATAGGTGACACGGCTGGTGATAGGTGACACTGAGGGTGATAGGAGACACTGAGGGTGATAGGAGACACGGCTGGTGATAGGTGACACTGAGGGTAATAGGTGACACTGAGGGTGATAGGTGACATGGCTGGTGATAGGAGACACTGAGGGTGATAGGTGACACGGCTGGTGATAGGTGACACTGAGGGTGATAGGTGACACGGCTGGTGATAGGTGACACTGAGGGTGATAGGTGACATGGCTGGTGACAGGTGACACAGCTAGTGATAGGTGACACGGCTGGTGATAGGTGACACTGAGGGTGATAGGAGACACTGAGGGTGATAGGTGACATGGCTGGTGATAGGTGACACGGCTGGTGATAGGTGACACTGAGGGTGATAGCTGACACGGCTGGTGATAGGTGACACTGAGGGTGATAGGTGACATGGCTGGTGATAGGTGACACGGCTGGTGATAGGTGACACTGAGGGTAATAGGTGACACTGAGGGTGAAAAGGTGACACGGCTGGTGATAGGTGACACGGCTGGTGATAGGTGACTCGGCTGGTGATAGGTGACACGGCTGGTGACAGGTGACACGGCTGGTGATAGGTGACACTGAGGGTGATAGCTGACACGGCTGGTGATAAGTGACACTGAGGGTGATAAGTGACACCGAGGGTGATAGGAGACACGGCTGGTGATAGGTGACACTGAGGGTGATAGGAGACACGGCTGGTGATAGGTGACACTGAGGGTGATAGGAGACACTGAGGGTGATAGGAGACACGGCTGGTGATAGGTGACACGGCTGGTGATAGGTGACACGGCTGGTGATAGGTGACACTGAGGGTAATAGGTGACACTGAGGGTGATAGGTGACACGGCTGGTGATAGGTGACACTGAGGGTGATAGGAGACACTGAGGGTGATAGGAGACACGGCTGGTGATAGGAGACACGGATGGTGATAGGTGACACGGCTGGTGATAGGTGACACGGCTGGTGACAGGTGACACGGCTCATGATAGGTGACACTGAGGGTGATAGCTGACACGGCTGGTGATAGGTGACACTGAGGGTGATAGGTGACACTGAGGGTGATAGGAGACACGGCTGGTGATAGGTGACATTGAGGGTGATAGGTGACACTGAGGGTGATAGGAGACACTGAGGGTGATAGGAGACACGGCTGGTGATAGGTGACACTGAGGGTGATAGGAGACACTGAGGGTGATAGGAGACACGGCTGGTGATAGTTGACACGGCTGGTGATAGGTGACATGGCTGGTGATAGGTGACACTGAGGGTGATAGGTGACACGGCTGGTGATAGGTGACACTGACGGTGATAGGTGACACTGAGGGTGATAGGTGACACTGAGGGTGATAGGTGACACGACTGGTGATAGGTGACACTGAGGGTGATAGGTTACATGACTGGTGATAGGTGACACGGTTGGTTATAGGTGACACGACTGGTGATAGGTGACACTGAGGGTGATAGGAGACACTGAGGGTGATAGGTGACACGGCTGGTGATAGGTGACACGGCTGGTGATAGGTGACATGGCTGGTGATAGGAGACACGGCTGGTGATAGGAGACACGGCTGGTGACAGGTGACACGGCGGGTGATAGGAGACACGGCTGGTGATAGGAGACACGGCTGGTGATAGGAGACACGGCTGGTGATAGGTGACACTGAGGGTGATAGGTGACACTGAGGGTGATAGGAGACACGGCTGGTGATAGGTGACATTGAGGGTGATAGGTGACACTGAGGGTGATAGGAGACACTGAGGGTGATAGGAGACACGGCTGGTGATAGGTGACACTGAGGGTGATAGGAGACACTGACGGTGATAGGAGACACGGCTGGTGATAGTTGACACGGCTGGTGATAGGTGACATGGCTGGTGATAGGTGACACTGAGGGTGATAGGTGACACGGCTGGTGATAGGTGACACTGACGGTGATAGGTGACACTGAGGGTGATAGGTGACACTGAGGGTGATAGGTGACACGACTGGTGATAGGTGACACTGAGGGTGATAGGTTACATGACTGGTGATAGGTGACACGGTTGGTTATAGGTGACACGACTGGTGATAGGTGACACTGAGGGTGATAGGAGACACTGAGGGTGATAGGTGACACGGCTGGTGATAGGTGACACGGCTGGTGATAGGTGACATGGCTGGTGATAGGAGACACGGCTGGTGATAGGAGACACGGCTGGTGACAGGTGACACGGCGGGTGATAGGAGACACGGCTGGTGATAGGAGACACCTCTGGTGATAGGTGACACGGCTGGTGATAGGTGACACGGCTGGTGATAGGTGACACTGAGGGTGATAGGAGATACTGAGGGTGATAGGTGACACGGCTGGTGATAGGTGACACGGCTGGTGATAGGTGACACTGAGGGTAATAGGTGACACGGCAGGTGATAGCTGACACGGCTGGTGATAGGTGACACTGAGGGTGATAGGTGACACGGCTGGTGATAGGTGACACGGAGGGTGATAGCTGACACAGCTGGTGATAGGTGACACGGCTGGTGATAGGTGACACTGAGGGTGATAGGTGACACTGAGGGTGATAGGAGACACGGCTGGTGATAGGTGACACTGAGGGTGATAGGTGACACTGAGGGTGATAGGAGACACTGAGGGTGATAGGTGACACGGCTGGTGACAGGTGACACGGCTGGTGATAGGTGACACTGAGGGTGATAGCTGACACGGCTGGTGATAGGTGACACTGAGGGTGATAGGAGACACTGAGGGTGATAGGTGACACTGAGGGTGATAGGTGACATGGCTGGTGATAGGTGACACGGCTGGTGATAGGTGACACGGCGGGTGACAGGTGACACGGCGGGTGATAGGAGACACGGCTGGTGATAGGAGACACGGCTGGTGATAGGAGACACGGCTGGTGATAGGTGACACGGCTGGTGATAGGTGACACTGAGGGTGATAGGAGATACTGAGGGTGATAGGTGACACGGCTGGTGATAGGTGACACGGCTGGTGATAGGTGACACGGTTGGTGATAGGTGACACTGAGGGTGATAGGAGATACTGAGGGTGATAGGTGACACGGCTGGTGATAGGTGACACGGCTGGTGATAGGTGACACGGAGGGTAATAGGTGACACTGAGGGTGATATCTGACACGGCTGGTGATTGGTGACACTGAGGGTGATAGGTGACACGGCTGGTGATAGGTGACACGGAAGGTGATAGCTGACACGGCTGGTGATAGGTGACACGGCTGGTGATAGGTGACACGGCTGGTGATAGGTGACACTAAGGGTTATAGGTGACACTGAGGGTGATAGGAGACACGGCTGGTGATAGGTGACACTGAGGGTGATAGGAGACACTGAGGGTGATAGGTGACACGGCTGGTGACAGGTGACACGGCTGGTGATAGGTGACACTGAGGGTGATAGCTGACACGGCTGGTGACAGGTGACACGGCTGGTGATAGGTGACACTGAGTGTGATAGCTGACACGGCTGGTGATAGGTGACACTGAGGGTGATAGGTGACACTGAGGGTGATAGGAGACAAGGCTGGTGATAGGTGACACTGAGGGTGATAGGTGACACTGAGGGTGATAGGAGACACTGAGGGTGATAGGAGACACGGCTGGTGATAGGTGACACTGAGGGTAATAGGTGACACTGTGGGTGACAGGTGACACAGCTAGTGATAGGTGACACGGCTGGTGATAGGTGACACTGAGGGTGATAGGAGACACTGAGGGTGATAGGTGACATGGCTGGTGATAGGTGACACGGCTGGTGATAGGTGACACTGAGGGTGATAGGTGACACGGCTGGTGATAGGTGACACTGAGGGTGATAGGTGACATGGCTGGTGATAGGTGACACGGCTGGTGATAGGTGACACTGAGGGTAATAGGTGACACTGAGGGTGAAAAGGTGACACGGCTGGTGATAGGTGACACTGAGGGTGATAGGAGACACGGCTGGTGATAAGAGACACGGCTGGTGATAGGTGACTCGGCTGGTGATAGGTGACACGGCTGGTGACAGGTGACACGGCTGGTGATAGGTGACACTGAGGGTGATAGCTGACACGGCTGGTGATAAGTGACACTGAGGGTGATAAGTGACACCGAGGGTGATAGGAGACACGGCTGGTGATAGGTGACACTGAGGGTGATAGGAGACACGGCTGGTGATAGGTGACACTGAGGGTGATAGGAGACACTGAGGGTGATAGGAGACACGGCTGGTGATAGGTGACACGGCTGGTGATAGGTGACACGGCTGGTGATAGGTGACACTGAGGGTAATAGGTGACACTGAGGGTGATAGGTGACACGGCTGGTGATAGGTGACACTGAGGGTGATAGGAGACACTGAGGGTGATAGGAGACACGGCTGGTGATAGGAGACACGGATGGTGATAGGTGACACGGCTGGTGATAGGTGACACGGCTGGTGACAGGTGACACGGCTCGTGATAGGTGACACTGAGGGTGATAGCTGACACGGCTGGTGATAGGTGACACTGAGGGTGATAGGTGACACTGAGGGTGATAGGAGACACGGCTGGTGATAGGTGACATTGAGGGTGATAGGTGACACTGAGGGTGATAGGAGACACGGCTGGTGATAGGAGACACGGCTGGTGATAGGTGACACTGAGGGTGATAGGAGACACTGAGGGTGATAGGAGACACGGCTGGTGATAGTTGACACGGCTGGTGATAGGTGACATGGCTGGTGATAGGTGACACTGAGGGTGATAGGTGACACGGCTGGTGATAGGTGACACTGACGGTGATAGGTGACACTGAGGGTGATAGGTGACACTGAGGGTGATAGGTGACACGACTGGTGATAGGTGACACTGAGGGTGATAGGTTACATGACTGGTGATAGGTGACACGGTTGGTGATAGGTGACACGACTGGTGATAGGTGACACTGAGGGTGATAGGAGACACTGAGGGTCATAGGTGACACGGCTGGTGATAGGTGACATGGCTGGTGATAGGAGACACGGCTGGTGACAGGTGACACGGCGGGTGATAGGAGACACGGCTGGTGATAGGAGACACGGCTGGTGATAGGTGACACGGCTGGTGATAGGTGACACGGCTGGTGATAGGAGACACGGCTGGTGATAGGTGACACGGCTGGTGATAGGTGACACTGAGGGTGATAGGAGATACTGAGGGTGATAGGTGACACGGCTGGTGATAGGTGACACGGCTGGTGATAGGTGACACTGAGGGTAATAGGTGACACGGCAGGTGATAGGTGACACGGCTGGTGATAGGTGACACTGAGGGTGATAGGTGACACGGCTGGTGATAGGTGACACGGAGGGTGATAGCTGACACAGCTGGTGATAGGTGACACGGCTGGTGATAGGTGACACTGAGGGTGATAGGTGACACTGAGGGTGATAGGAGACACGGCTGGTGATAGGTGACACTGAGGGTGATAGGTGACACTGAGGGTGATAGGAGACACTGAGGGTGATAGGTGACACGGCTGGTGACAGGTGACACGGCTGGTGATAGGTGACACTGAGGGTGATAGCTGACACGGCTGGTGATATGTGACACTGAGGGTGATAGGTGACACTGAGGGTGATAGGAGACACTGAGGGTGAAAGGAAACACCGCTGGTGATAGGTGACACGGCTGGTGATAGGTGACACTGAGGGTGATAGGTGACACTGTGGGTGACAGGTGACACGGCTGGTGATAGGTGACACTGAGGGTGATAGGAGACACTGAGGGTGATAGGTGACATGGCTGGTGATAGGTGACACGGCTGGTGATAAGTGACACTGAGGGTGATAGGTGACACGGCTGGTGATAGGTGACACTGAGGGTGATAGGTGACATGGCTGGTGATAGGTGACACGGCTGGTGATAGGTGACACGACTGGTGATAGGTGACACTGAGGGTGATAGGTGACACTGAGGGTGATAGGTGACACGGCTGGTGATAGGTGACACAGAGGGTGATAGCTGACACAGCTGGTGATAGGTGACACGACTGGTGATAGGTGACACGGCGGGTGATAGGAGACACGGCTGGTGATAGGAGACACGGCTGGTGATAGGAGACACGGCTGGTGATAGGTGACACGGCTGGTGATAGGTGACACTGAGGGTGATAGGAGATACTGAGGGTGATAGGTGACACGGCTGGTGAAAGGTGACACGGCTGGTGATAGGTGACACTGAGGGTAATAGGTGACACGGCAGGTGATAGCTGACACGGCTGGTGATAGGTGACACTGAGGGTGATAGGTGACACGGCTGGTGATAGGTGACACGGAGGGTGATAGCTGACACAGCTGGTGATAGGTGACACGGCTGGTGATGGGTTACACTGAGGGTGATAGGTGACACTGAGGGTGATAGGAGACACGGCTGGTGATAGGTGACACTGAGGGTGATAGGTGACACTGAGGGTGATAGGAGACACTGAGGGTGATAGGTGACACGGCTGGTGACAGGTGACACGGCTGGTGATAGGTGACACTGAGGGTGATAGCTGACACGGCTGGTGATATGTGACACTGAGGGTGATAGGTGACACTGAGGGTGATAGGAGACACTGAGGGTGAAAGGAAACACCGCTGGTGATAGGTGACACGGCTGGTGATAGGTGACACTGAGGGTGATAGGTGACACTGTGGGTGACAGGTGACACGGCTGGTGATAGGTGACACTGAGGGTGATAGGAGACACTGAGGGTGATAGGTGACATGGCTGGTGATAGGTGACACGGCTGGTGATAAGTGACACTGAGGGTGATAGGTGACACGGCTGGTGATAGGTGACACTGAGGGTGATAGGTGACATGGCTGGTGATAGGTGACACGGCTGGTGATAGGTGACACGACTGGTGATAGGTGACACTGAGGGTGATAGGTGACACTGAGGGTGATAGGTGACACGGCTGGTGATAGGTGACACAGAGGGTGATAGCTGACACAGCTGGTGATAGGTGACACGACTGGTGATAGGTGACACTGAGGGTGATAGGAGACACTGAGGGTCATAGGTGACACGGCTGGTGATAGGTGACATGGCTGGTGATAGGAGACACGGCTGGTGACAGGTGACACGGCGGGTGATAGGAGACACGGCTGGTGATAGGTGACACGGCTGGTGATAGGTGACACGGCTGGTGATAGGTGACACTGAGGGTGATAGGAGATACTGAGGGTGATAGGTGACACGGCTGGTGAAAGGTGACACGGCTGGTGATAGGTGACACTGAGGGTAATAGGTGACACGGCAGGTGATAGCTGACACGGCTGGTGATAGGTGACACTGAGGGTGATAGGTGACACGGCTGGTGATAGGTGACACGGAGGGTGATAGCTGACACAGCTGGTGATAGGTGACACGGCTGGTGATGGGTTACACTGAGGGTGATAGGTGACACTGAGGGTGATAGGAGACACGGCTGGTGATAGGTGACACTGAGGGTGATAGGTGACACTGAGGGTGATAGGAGACACTGAGGGTGATAGGTGACACGGCTGGTGACAGGTGACACGGCTGGTGATAGGTGACACTGAGGGTGATAGCTGACACGGCTGGTGATATGTGACACTGAGGGTGATAGGTGACACTGAGGGTGATAGGAGACACTGAGGGTGAAAGGAAACACCGCTGGTGATAGGTGACACGGCTGGTGATAGGTGACACTGAGGGTGATAGGTGACACTGTGGGTGACAGGTGACACGGCTGGTGATAGGTGACACTGAGGGTGATAGGAGACACTGAGGGTGATAGGTGACATGGCTGGTGATAGGTGACACGGCTGGTGATAAGTGACACTGAGGGTGATAGGTGACACGGCTGGTGATAGGTGACACTGAGGGTGATAGGTGACATGGCTGGTGATAGGTGACACGGCTGGTGATAGGTGACACGACTGGTGATAGGTGACACTGAGGGTGATAGGTGACACGGCTGGTGATAGGTGACACAGAGGGTGATAGCTGACACAGCTGGTGATAGGTGACACGGCTGGTGATAGGTGACACTGAGGGTGATAGGTGACACTGAGAATGATAGGAGACACGGCTGGTGATAGGTGACACTGAGGGTGATAGGTGACACTGAGGGTGATAGGAGACACTGAGGGTGATAGGTGACACGGCTGGTGACAGGTGACACGGCTGGTGATAGGTGACACTGAGAGTGATAGCTGACACGGCTGGTGATAGGTGACACTGAGGGTGATAGGTGACACGGCGGGTGATAGGAGACACGGCTGGTGATAGGAGACACGGCTGGTGATAGGTGACACGGCTGGTGATAGGTGACACTGAGGGTGATAGGAGATACTGAGGGTGATAGGTGACACGGCTGGTGATAGGTGACACGGCTGGTGATAGGTGACACGGCTGGTGATAGGTGACACTGAGGGTGATAAGTGACACGGCTGGTGATAGGTGACACGGAGGGTGATAGCTGACACGGCTGGTGATAGGTGACACTGAGGGTGATAGGAGACACTGAGGGTGATAGGTGACATGGCTGGTGATAGGTGACACGGCTGGTGATAAGTGACACTGAGGGTGATAGGTGACACGGCTGGTGATAGGTGACACTGAGGGTGATAGGTGACATGGCTGGTGATAGGTGACACGGCTGGTGATAGGTGACACGACTGGTGATAGGTGACACTGAGGGTGATAGGTGACACTGAGGGTGATAGGTGACACGGCTGGTGATAGGTGACACAGAGGGTGATAGCTGACACAGCTGGTGATAGGTGACACGACTGGTGATAGGTGACACTGAGGGTGATAGGAGACACTGAGGGTCATAGGTGACACGGCTGGTGATAGGTGACATGGCTGGTGACAGGTGACACGGCGGGTGATAGGAGACACGGCTGGTGATAGGAGACACGGCTGGTGATAGGTGACATTGAGGGTGATAGGTGACACTGAGGGTGATAGGAGACACGGCTGGTGATAGGTGACACTGAGGGTGATAGGTGACACTGAGGGTGATAGGAGACACTGAGGGTGATAGGTGACACGGCTGGTGACAGGTGACACGGCTGGTGATAGGTGACACTGAGGGTGATAGCTGACACGGCTGGTGATATGTGACACTGAGGGTGATAGGTGACACTGAGGGTGATAGGAGACACTGAGGGTGAAAGGAAACACCGCTGGTGATAGGTGACACGGCTGGTGATAGGTGACACTGAGGGTGATAGGTGACACTGTGGGTGACAGGTGACACGGCTGGTGATAGGTGACACTGAGGGTGATAGGAGACACTGAGGGTGATAGGTGACATGGCTGGTGATAGGTGACACGGCTGGTGATAAGTGACACTGAGGGTGATAGGTGACACGGCTGGTGATAGGTGACACTGAGGGTGATAGGTGACATGGCTGGTGATAGGTGACACGGCTGGTGATAGGTGACACGACTGGTGATAGGTGACACTGAGGGTGATAGGTGACACGGCTGGTGATAGGTGACACAGAGGGTGATAGCTGACACAGCTGGTGATAGGTGACACGGCTGGTGATAGGTGACACTGAGGGTGATAGGTGACACTGAGGGTGATAGGAGACACGGCTGGTGATAGGTGACACTGAGGGTGATAGGTGACACTGAGGGTGATAGGAGACACTGAGGGTGATAGGTGACACGGCTGGTGACAGGTGACACGGCTGGTGATAGGTGACACTGAGAGTGATAGCTGACACGGCTGGTGATAGGTGACACTGAGGGTGATAGGTGACACGGCGGGTGGAAGGAGACACGGCTGGTGATAGGAGACACGGCTGGTGATAGGTGACACGGCTGGTGATAGGTGACACTGAGGGTGATAGGAGATACTGAGGGTGATAGGTGACACGGCTGGTGATAGGTGACACGGCTGGTGATAGGTGACACGGCTGGTGATAGGTGACACTGAGGGTGATAGGTGACACGGCTGGTGATAGGTGACACGGAGGGTGATAGCTGACACGGCTGGTGATAGGTGACACTGAGGGTGATAGGAGACACTGAGGGTGATAGGTGACATGGCTGGTGATAGGTGACACGGCTGGTGATAAGTGACACTGAGGGTGATAGTTGACACGGCTGGTGATAGGTGACACTGAGGGTGATAGGTGACATGGCTGGTGATAGGTGACACGGCTGGTGATAGGTGACACGACTGGTGATAGGTGACACTGAGGGTGATAGGTGACACTGAGGGTGATAGGTGACACGGCTGGTGATAGGTGACACAGAGGGTGATAGCTGACACAGCTGGTGATAGGTGACACGACTGGTGATAGGTGACACTGAGGGTGATAGGAGACACTGAGGGTCATAGGTGACACGGCTGGTGATAGGTGACATGGCTGGTGATAGGAGACACGGCTGGTGACAGGTGACACGGCGGGTGATAGGAGACACGGCTGGTGATAGGAGACACGGCTGGTGATAGGTGACACGGCTGGTGATAGGTGACACGGCTGGTGATAGGTGACACTGAGGGTGATAGGAGATACTGAGGGTGATAGGTGACACGGCTGGTGATAGGTGACACGGCTGGTGATAGGTGACACTGAGGGTAATAGGTGACACGGCAGGTGATAGCTGACACGGCTGGTGATAGGTGACACTGAGGGTGATAGGTGACACGGCTGGTGATAGGTGACACGGAGGGTGATAGCTGACACAGCTGGTGATAGGTGACACGGCTGGTGATAGGTGACACTGAGGGTGATAGGTGACACTGAGGGTGATAGGAGACACGGCTGGTGATAGGTGACACTGAGGGCGATAGGTGACACTGAGGGTGATAGGAGACACTGAGGGTGATAGGTGACACGGCTGGTGATAGGTGACACTGAGGGTGATAGCTGACACGGCTGGTGATATGTGACACTGAGGGTGATAGGTGACACTGAGGGTGATAGGAGACACTGAGGGTGAAAGGAAACACCGCTGGTGATAGGTGACACGGCTGGTGATAGGTGACACTGAGGGTGATAGGTGACACCGTGGGTGACAGGTGACACGGCTGGTGATAGGTGACACTGAGGGTGATAGGAGACACTGAGGGTGATAGGTGACATGGCTGGTGATAGGTGACACGGCTGGTGATAAGTGACACTGAGGGTGATAGGTGACACGGCTGGTGATAGGTGACACTGAGGGTGATAGGTGACATGGCTGGTGATAGGTGACACGGCTGGTGATAGGTGACACGACTGGTGATAGGTGACACTGAGGGTGATAGGTGACACTGAGGGTGATAGGTGACACGGCTGGTGATAGGTGACACAGAGGGTGATAGCTGACACAGCTGGTGATAGGTGACACGGCTGGTGATAGGTGACACGGCTGGTGATAGGTGACACTGAGGGTGATAGGTGACACTGAGGGTGATAGGAGACACGGCTGGTGATAGGTGACACTGAGGGTGATAGGTGACACTGAGGGTGATAGGAGACACTGAGGGTGATAGGTGACACGGCTGGTGACAGGTGACACGGCTGGTGATAGGTGACACTGAGAGTGATAGCTGACATGGCTGGTGATAGGTGACACTGAGGGTGATAGGTGACACGGCGGGTGATAGGAGACACGGCTGGTGATAGGAGACACGGCTGGTGATAGGTGACACGGCTGGTGATAGGTGACACTGAGGGTGATAGGAGATACTGAGGGTGATAGGTGACACGGCTGGTGATAGGTGACACGGCTGGTGATAGGTGACACGGCTGGTGATAGGTGACACTGAGGGTGATAGGAGATACTGAGGGTGATAGGTGACACGGCTGGTGTTAGGTGACACGGCTGGTGATAGGTGACACTGAGGGTAATAGGTGACACTGAGGGTGATATCTGACACGGCTGGTGATTGGTGACACTGAGGGTGATAGGTGACACGGCTGGTGATAGGTGACACGGAGGGTGATAGCTGACACGGCTGGTGATAGGTGACACGGCTGGTGATAGGTGACACGGCTGGTGATAGGTGACACTGAGGGTTATAGGTGACACTGAGGGTGATAGGAGACACTGAGGGTGATAGGTGACACGGCTGGTGACAGGTGACACGGCTGGTGATAGGTGACACTGAGGGTGATAGCTGACACGGCTGGTGACAGGTGACACGGCTGGTGATAGGTGACACTGAGTGTGATAGCTGACACGGCTGGTGATAGGTGACACTGAGGGTGATAGGTGACACTGAGGGTGATAGGAGACAAGGCTGGTGATAGGTGACACTGAGGGTGATAGGTGACACTGAGGGTGATAGGAGACACTGAGGGTGATAGGAGACACGGCTGGTGATAGGTGACACGGCTGGTGATAGGTGACACTGAGGGTGATAGGAGACACTGAGGGTGATAGGAGACACGGCTGGTGATAGGTGACACTGAGGGTAATAGGTGACACTGTGGGTGACAGGTGACACAGCTAGTGATAGGTGACACGGCTGGTGATAGGTGACACTGAGGGTGATAGGAGACACTGAGGGTGATAGGTGACATGGCTGGTGATAGGTGACACGGCTGGTGATAGGTGACACTGAGGGTGATAGGTGACACGGCTGGTGATAGGTGACACTGAGGGTGATAGGTGACATGGCTGGTGATAGGTGACACGGCTGGTGATAGGTGACACTGAGGGTAATAGGTGACACTGAGGGTGAAAAGGTGACACGGCTGGTGATAGGTGACACTGAGGGTGATAGGTGACACGGCTGGTGATAGGTGACACGGCTGGTGATAAGAGACACGGCTGGTGATAGGTGACTCGGCTGGTGATAGGTGACACGGCTGGTGACAGGTGACACGGCTGGTGATAGGTGACACTGAGGGTGATAGCTTACACGGCTGGTGATAAGTGACACTGAGGGTGATAAGTGACACCGAGGGTGATAGGAGACACGGCTGGTGATAGGTGACACTGAGGGTGATAGGAGACACAGCTGTTGATAGGAGACACGGCTGGTGATAGGTGACACGACTGGTGATAGGTGACACGGCGGATGATAGGAGACACGGCTGGTGATAGGTGACACGGCAGGTGATAGGAGACACAGCTGTTGATAGGAGACACGGCTGGTGATAGGTGACATGGCTGGTGATAGGTGACACGACTGGTGATAGGTGACACGGCGGGTGATAGGAGACAGGGCTGGTGATAGGTGACACGGCTGGTGATAGGTGACATGGCTGGTGATAGGTGACACGACTGGTGATAGGTGACACGGCGGGTGATAGGAGACAGGGCTGGTGATAGGTGACACGGCTGGTGATAGGTGACACGGCTGTGATAGGTGACACGACGGGTAATAGGAGACACGGCTGGTGATAGGTGACACGGCTGATGATAGGAGACACGGCTGTGATAGGTGACACGGCTGGTGATAGGTGACACGGTTGGTGATAGGTGACATGGCTGGTGATAGGTGACACGACTGGTGATAGGTGACACGGCTGGTGATAGGTGACACGGCTGGTGATAGGAGACACGGTTGTGATAGGTGACACGGCTGGTGATAGGAGACATGACTGGTGGTAGGTGACATGGCAGGTGATAGGTGACACTGAGGGTGATAGGTGACACGACTGGTGATAGGTGACACGGCTGGTGATAGGAGACACGGCTGGTGATAGGAGACATGACTGGTGGTAGGTGACATGGCAGGTGATAGGTGACACTGAGGGTGATAGGTGACACGACTGGTGATAGGTGACACGACTGGTGATAAGTGACACGGCTGGTGATAGGAGACATGGCAGGTGATAGGTGACACGGCTGGTGATGGGAGACACGGCTGGTGATAGGTGACATGGCGGGTGATAGGAGACACAGCTGTTGATAGGAGACACGGCTGGTGATAGGTGACATGGCTGGTGATAGGTGACACGAATGGTGATGGGTGACACGGCGGGTGATAGGAGACAGGGCTGGTGATAGGTGACACGGCTGGTGATAGGTGACATGGCTGGTGATAGGTGACACGACGGCTGATAGGTGACACGGCTGGTGATAGGTGACACGGCTGGTGATAGGTGACACGGCTGGTGATAGGTGACACGGCTGGTGATAGGTGACACGGCTGTGATAGGAGACACGGCTGGTGATAGGTGACACGGCTGGTGATAGGTGACACGGCTGGTGATAGGTGACACGGCTGGTGATAGGTGACACGGCGGGTGATAGGAGACACGGCTGGTGATAGGTGACACGGCTGGTGATAGGTGACACGGCTGGTGATAGGTGACACGGCTGTGATAGGTGACACGGCTGGTGATAGGAGACACGGCGGGTGATAGGTGACACGGCGGGTGATAGGAGACACGGCTGGTGATAGGTGACACGGCTGGTGATAGGTGACACTGAGGGTGATAGGTGACACGGCTGGTGATAGGTGACACGACTGGTGATAGGTGACACGGCGGGTGATAGGAGACACGGCTGGTGATAGGTGACACGGCTGGTGATAGGTGACACGGCGGGTGATAGGAGACACAGCTGTTGATAGGAGACACGGCTGGTGATAGGTGACATGGCTGGTGATAGGTGACACGACTGGTGATAGGTGACACGGCGGGTGATAGGTGACATGGCTGGTGATAGGTGACACGACGGCTAATAGGTGACACGGCTGGTGATAGGTGACACGGCTGGTGATAGGAGACACGGCTGTGATAGGTGACACGGCTGGTGATAGGAGACACGGCTGTGATAGGTGACACGACGGGTAATAGGAGACACGGCTGGTGATAGGTGACACGGCTGGTGATAGGAGACACGCCTGTGATAGGTGACACGGCTGGTGATAGGTGACACTACTGGTGATAGGTGACACGGCTGGTGTTAGGAGACACGACTGGTGATAGGTGACACGGCTGGTGATAGGTGACACGGCTGGTGATAGGAGACACGGCTGTGATAGGTGACACGGCTGGTGATAGGTGACATGGCTGGTGATAGGTGACATGGCTGGTGATAGGTGACACGACGGCTGATAGGTGACACGGCTGGTGATAGGTGACACGGCTGGTGATAGGAGACACGGCTGTGATAGGTGACACGACGGGTGATAGGAGACACGGCTGGTGATAGGTGACACGGCTGGTGATAGGAGACACGGCTGTGATAGGTGACACGGCTGGTGATAGGTGACACGGCTGGTGATAGGTGACATGGCTGGTGATAGGTGACACGACTGGTGATAGGTGACACGGCTGGTGATAGGTGACACGGCTGGTGATAGGAGACACGGCTGTGATAGGTGACACGGCTGGTGATAGGTGACATGGCTGGTGATAGGTGACACGATTGGTGATAGGTGACACGGCTGGTGATAGGTGACACGGCTGGTGATAGGAGACACGGCTGGTGATAGGAGACATGACTGGTGGTAGGTGACATGGCAGGTGATAGGTGACACTGAGGGTGATAGGTGACACGACTGATGATAGGTGACACGGCTGGTGATAGGTGGCGCTGAGGGTGATAGGTGACAAGGCTGGTGATAGGTGACACGGCTGGTGATAGGTGACGCGGCTGGTGATAGGTGACACGGCTGGTGATTGGTGACACGGCTGGTGATAGGTGACACGACTGGTCATAGGTGACACGGCAGGTGATAGGTGACACGGCTGGTGACAGGTGACACGGCTGGTGATAGGAGACACGGCAGGTGATAGGTGACACGGCTGGTGATAGGTGACACGGCAGGTGATAGGTGACACTGAGGGTGATAGGTGACATGGCTGGTGATAGGTGACACGACTGGTGATAGTTGACACGGCTGGTGATAGGAGACACAGCTGGTGATAGGTGACACGACGGGTGATAGGTAACACGGCTGGTGATAGGAGACACGGCTGGTGATAGGAGACACTTCTGGTGACAGGTGACACGGCTGGTGATAGGAGACACGGCTGGTGATAGGAGACACGACTGGTGATAGGTGACACGGCTGGTGATAGGAGACACGGCAGGTGATAGGTGACACGGCTGGTGATAGGAGACACGGCTGGTGATAGGTAACACGGCTGGTGATAGGAGACACGGCTGGTGATAGGTGACACGGCTGGTGATAGGTGACACGGCTGGTGATAGGTGACACGACTGGTGATAGGTGACACGGCAGGTGATAGGAGACACGGCAGGTGATAGGTGACACGGCAGGTGATAGGTGACACTGAGGGTGATAGGTGACACGGCTGGTGATAGGTGACATGACTGGTGATAGGTGACACGTTGGGTGATAGGTGACACACGGCTTGTGATAGGAGACATGGCTGGTGATAGGTGACACGACGGGTGATAGGTGACACGGCTGGTGATAGGAGACACGGCTAGTGATAGGAGACACAGCTGGTGATAGGTGACACGGCTGGTGATAGGTGACACGGCTGGTGATAGGAGACACTACTGGTGATAGGTGACACGGCTAGTGATAGGAGACACAGCTGGTGATAGGTGACACGGCTGGTGATAGGTGACACGGCTGGTGATAGGAGACACGGCAGGTGATAGGTGACATGGCTGATTATAGGTGACACGGCTGGTGACAGTTGACACGGCTGGTGACAGGTGACACGGCAAGTGATAGGAGACACGGCTGGTGATAGGAGATACGGCTGGTGATAGGTGACACGGCTGGTGACAGTTGACACGGCTGGTAACAGGTGACACGGCAGGTGATAGGAGACACGGCTGGTGATAGGAGATACGGCTGGTGACAATTGACACGGCTGGTGACAGGTGACACGGCAGGTGATAGGGACCGTGTGATGGGGACTGTGATAAGCCCTTGTCCTCAACAGGTCTATGTCCGCCGTAAATGCTTCCCTTGTCCAGAACCAGCACTATCCAAGACCCCTTAGCCCACAAATGCTTTCTCTGTCCGGTACCACACGATCCAAGATCTTTTAGCCCACCCAGTCACCAGCCGTAATACAGTGAAGGGTGAACAACAACATCAAACTCCTTTATTCCAGCACATGTTACCACAGATAAACAACTCAGAGACACTCCCCCCACCCTTGGATTCAGGGCGGGGTAAACTATCCAATCACAATAGACACACAGGTCAGGTGTGCTCAAATTTCTCATCAGTAAACAGTCTTATCAGCAGTGAGGGGCTGTTGCAGGAATTTGCCCCCACCAATCTCACAGCTAATCTACATACACATCCCATAATATCCAAGGCAGACAGACACAATAGAACTTTGGAATACAACCACACCCCAAACGATCACAGCAAAGAGTCCACAACAGCATGAGACAACACACAATATATACATATATATACACAACATTCCAGTGTGGCTGTACAGTGTGTCTAAATAGCACCGATCATAGTGGGGTTCTCAAGTACCTTGGGCCCCTAATGGACGTAGGGTGATTTACACATAAAAGGGGCCAGGGAAGCTGGACACGGAGTCTCCAGAGCTCTCCAAGGTAAGCTGAGTTCCACAAATCCCCCACCCAAAGTGACTTCCATCACACATCTCCCCTTTCGGCAGGAGACTAACACACAGGCCCGGATTTACTCCCTTTGCCGCCCCAAGGCCGGATCCTTCAATGCCGCCCCCCCCCCCCCACACACACACACACCACATCCTTTATCGATGACTTCTACAATAGATCAATTAAAAACATATCTCCATACACGAGAACACTGAAAATAACTGGCTTTAATTGTACAGACTAAAAATTCTTCAGGGTAAGCGTGCGAGGGGTAAGGATTTTTCGCAGGCAAATTTTCAAGGCAATGGCTGGTGTTAGTGCTTCAATCATCCCCGGCACCATGGTTGTTATGGTGTCAGGATGATTGAAACACATTATTTCTATCATTACATTGTAATATAAACTGAAATAGTTCAACTCACCATAATGCAGAATCATTGGGAGCCCTGAGCGTGTCACTTGCCACCATCGCTTGTCACTTGCCACTATGCCTGCCACCAGATGGGGATGTCACTTGCCACGCTGCCTGCCTCCAGATGGGGATGTCACTTGCCACGCTGCCTGCCACCAGATGAGGATGTCACTTGCCACGCTGCCTGCCACCAGATGGGGATGTCACTTGCCACCATGCCTGCCACCAGATGGGGATGTCACTTGCCACCATGCCTGCCACCAGATGGGGATGTCACTTGCCACCATGCCTGCCACCAGATGGGGATGTCACTTGCCACACTGCTTGAGACCAGATGGGGATGTCACTTGCCACGCTGCCTGCCACCAGATGGGGATGTCACTTGCCACGATGCCTGCCACCAGATGGGGATGTCACTTGCCACCATGCCTGCCACCAGATGGGGATGTCACTTGTCACGCTGCTTGAGACCAGATGGGGATGTCACTTGCCACGCTGCCTGCCACCAGATGGGGATGTCACTTGCCACGCTGCCTGCCACCAGATGGGGATATCACTTGCCACGCTGCCTGCCACCAGATGGGGATATCACTTGCCACGCTGCTTGAGACCAGATGGGGATGTCACTTGCCACGCTGCCTGCCACCAGATGGGGATGTCACTTGCCACGCTGCCTGCCACCAGATGGGGATGTCACTTGCCACCATGCCTGCCACCAAATGGGGATGTCACTTGCCACCATGCCTGCCACCAGATGGGGATGTCACTTGCCACCATGCCTGCCACCAGATGGGGATGTCACTTGCCACCATGCCTGCCACTAGATGGGGATGTCACTTGCCACCAGATGGGGATGTCACTTGCCACCAGATTGGAATGTCCCTTGCCATGCTGCCTGCCATCAGAAGGAGGAGGGCGGAACAGCGGTGCGGGCAATGAGAGATGTCATCTTTCTCCCCCGCCGCCGCACCGCTGACATTACTTGCTACTCTCAATTTTTTCAAAAATGGCGCCGGGCGGCGCAATCACGCTACTGTGCATGCGCCGCCCGGCCGAGTGCTTACAAGCTTTCCTGAGCCCGGCCGGCTTCGGAACGGCGCATGCGCCGTTGCGTGGTCGGCTCGCGGCCATCTTTTCTATGGGCACTGGTGCCCATAATAGACTGTAATCAGCAGCACGAAAGGGGGGGCGGCCGCAAAGTCGCTGCAGGAGCGGTGCCGCCCCTACACCACTGCCGCCCCGAGGCCTGGCCTCGGTGGCCTTGTGGCTAATCTGGCCCTGCTAACACAGGAGGAGACTCCAGATGGGTTGACTGTGAAGTTACTCCATAGTTCCAGCCCCCCAATGCCGGTATCCACACAGTACCCCAAATAAATTGTCCCAAACATAGCATTACTCACCCAGCCAACCTCTGCCTCTCAGAGAACACGCCCTCCACTGGGGAAAGTCATGGACTGGCCCTTCTCCCTGGAGTCCTTTCAGCCGCTGGAGAGAAGACAGGGTGACTGGGATCACTCCATCATGCTGTTGGGGATCTGGGGTGACTGCCCACCATCCCTGGGGTATACAAGTGGAGACTGAAGTCCCATCCACTTTTGGTAGGTGAAAATCTCCCCGTGCTTGCAAACCATGGCTGACATCCTCCTGTCTCAGTGCCGCACCATTTTCTGGGGTGGTGTCAGTGGAGACCGAAGTCCCCTCCACTTTCACAGGAACTCCCTCTTCTGTTAGGTGAGGGCAGAGGCCAGCAGCACTCTGCCATGTTGCCAGCCCTTCTGTTGGTTTGCTGTGAGTGGAGACCGCAGTCCCATCCACCGATATCAGCTCAAGCTGCAGTTGTGTGTAGAGGCCAGTAGCATTCTGCCCTGTTAGCACTTCAGCTGAGAACCCCACATCATCCACTCCGGCTAAATGCTGGGGCGGGAGGCCGGCTTCCTCCACTCCCAGACTGTGGATTTGCTGCTGCAGTGGAAGGATGACCTCTGTCTCTCCCAAACTGTGTAGCTGCCAATGGGGAGGTGAGCCTGGTGCTTCCCCAGCTGTTCCCTCATCTGACTGCTGGGATGACATTTCTCTGTCACTGTCTCCCAGGTGCATGAATCCTTGTTGGGGAGTGACCATCTCCTTCTCCCCCCGGGCCTCCGGAACTCCCACAGTTGTGGGGCAGAGGCCTTGGATCCTCAGTTCAGTTGCCAGCGCTTCAGCTGGAGAAGTTTGTTGTAACTCCATAGATGCTGCTGGCAGAAAATCCCATGTCCTGTCAGTGTTGTGGGAGAAAGGCCGACTACCTCTTCTCTCAAGAAGGCCGAAGCCACTGTAGGTGCTAGGCAGAGGCCAGTGGCACTCTGCCCTGTTGCCAGCGATTTAGCTGGGAGTAGAAGCTTCACTACATCTGCTTGTCACTGGGGAGAGGGGCCAACTGTCCCGCCTCCCTGGAACTCTGTAGTTGTTACCGGTGCTGGGCAGAGGTTGGTAACACTCTGCCCTGTTAGCACTTCTGCTGGGGACTCCAAATCATTCACTCTGGCTAACTGCTGGAGAGTGGCTAGCACCTTCTCACCATGGGCCCCTGGCACTGCTGCAGGTGTGGGGCAGAGGTCTTGGACCCTCTGTCCGGTGGCCAGCGCTTCAGCTGGGGAAGTCTCTGGTAACTCCACAGATGCGGCTGTTGGTGCTGGGCAGAGCTCAGTGAAGTTTGGTCCTAATGCCAGCTCTTCTGCTGGAGGATCACCAGGTTGTTCTTCAGCAGAACAGTCTATCAAATCCCCAAAATCTTTAACTGGTGTTTGGGGATAGAATTTGAACATCTCCTGTCCGTAGAACAAAGAAGAGGTTACTGGCGCTGGGCAGAGCTCAGTGATGTCTGGCCCTGATGCCAGCTCTCCTGCTAGGTTGGTGGCATCATTCTGGGGTGCCATCTGATGCTGGGAAGGGGGGCCGGCTGCTCCATCTCCCTTACTCTCATCTGGCTGCTGGGACAACATGTCTCTGGTACTGTCTCCATGGTGCATGGATCTTTGCTGGGGAGGAAAGATCGCTTCCTCCACCCTGGCCAACTGTTGGGGAGGGAGGACAAACACCTCCTCTCCCTTCTCCCCCTGGATCTTAATCTGCTGCTGGGAAGTGACCATTTCCTTCTCACCCTGGGCCCCTGGAACTGCCGCAGGTGTGGGGCAGAGGTCTTGGACCCTCTGTCCAGTTGCCAGCGCTTCAGCTGCAGAAGTTTCTGTTAACTCCACCAATGCTGCTGGCAGCAAATCCCATGTCTTTGTCAGTATTGTGGGAGAAAGGCCAACTGCCTCTTCTCTCAGGGAGGCTGAAGCTGCTGTTGGTGCTGGGCAGAGGTTAGCAGAGCTCTGCCCTGTTGTCAGCACTTCAGCTTTGGAGACGGCAATCTCCGGAGTTTCCACGGACGATTCTCTGGCATGTTGCTGAACGTGTTCTAGCAGTTTCCTGTATGCCCTTTGCAGATGCTGTTTCTTTCCTTGGCAAATAGTCTACATCAAGTTTAAGCTCTGAGACCCCTACAAGACTGAGCATAGCCTCTCTGTATTCTCGCAGGTCCTCAAGGTCAGGTTCCCCTTCATCGCCAAACACAAAACGATCTGTAAGGCTCTCCCACAGCAATCCAGGGCCGCCAAAGTCATATCCCTCCGGACAGCATTCTGTTGTCTCCCCTAAATATCCCTCCTCTGCGTGCCATTGCAGAGCCCGATAAGGATTGTCCAGATCTATCTCCTGCTGGACCAGCCTGTCCAACTCAGTCACCCATTGCTCCTGGGGCCGCTCTCCCAGGAATCCAAACCGTAACTCCCGTTGCTCACTGGCCCGTTGCTCTGGGGTTGTAAAGCATTCCCTGTTGTATACCAGCAACCTGGGGGGTTCTAATCCAGAGTCCTACCCGAATCTGCTGCCTGACCTCCAGGTGTTCATCCGCAGACACAGTCCTGGTGTATGCTGAAAGGATGATCCACAGCAGCCCCGGGAACTCTGATGCCAGATCCATATCTCCGCTGGGGTGACTGAAGTCCGCTATCCTGATCTTGGATCCAGGTGGAGGTTTAGACGTCTTCACAGCCAGGAAGCACGATCCCACCGCTGCCAACCAGTTGTGACGAACCCTTGTCCTCAACAGGACTATGTCCGCCCTAAATGCTTCCTCTGTCCAGAACTAGCACGATCCAAGACCCCTTAGCCCACCCAGTCACCAGACGTAACTCAGCGTAGGGTGAACAACATCAAACTCCTTTATTCCAGCACATGTTACCACAGATATACAACTCAGAGACACACCGCCCCCCCCCCCCCCCCCGACCTATGGATTCAGGGCGGGGTAAACTATCCAATCACAATAGACACACAGGTCAGGTGTATTCAAATTTTTCATCAGTAAACAGTCTTATCAGCAGTGAGGGGCTGTTGGAGGAATTCGCCCCCACCAATCTCACAGCTAATCTACATACACATCCCATAATATCCAAGGCAGACAGACACAATAGAACATTGGAATACAACCAAACCCTGAATCAATCTGTACAAAAGATCCATTTGCTAAAGGTACAATTTCATCACTTTATAATCAGTTATATGGAGTAGTAAATCTTAATAGACCCTCTTACGTTCAGAGGTGGGAGGAGGACCTGGGACGAACTTTAGAAGACACGGACTGGTCTAACATATGGCTCACATCTAAGTCATCTTCACCCAACATCTTAGCACTGGAGACAAATTATAAAGTGCTAACTCGCTGGTACCTTGTACCCGCTAGAGTGGCAAAATATTCACCTAATACCTCAGCTCTTTGTTTTCGAGGATGCCCAGAAATAGGCACATATTTACACATATGGTGGATGTGCCCAGTAATCCAAACCTTCTGGAAGGAAGTCTTCGTGATTGCATCTAAAATATTTAAAAAAATAATACAACCAGATCCATATATAACTTTACTTGAACTAAAACCGGAATGGTTAACACTCTCTCAATTCAAACTTATGATCCAACTAATAACGGCTGCAAAACAAACAGTGGCCAAGGCATGGAAATCTCCTACATTGGTACTAGCAGAAACAATTCACAGAATGAATAATACAATGTCCCATGCTAAGATGGTAGCCATCGATCAAAATCAAATTCCAAAATTTGAAAAACTTTTGCATCCTTGGATAAAACAACAGTTCCTGTCAAATTTCAATGACTCTGTCCTGTTGCCATGGTAACAGATTAAATGACTTACAGAGACACCCATTCTAAGGCTTCAAAGAGAACTAAAAAGAATAATAAACTGACGAGCGGGACAACCTTGTGGACCATACCTCTGCCTTTCTACCCTTTTTCTTCTTTCTCTTTCCTTTTCTCCACCTTACGATTAAAGCTCAATATCAGAATTTATTTGACCTATATACACTCTACCTGTAAACAATATGTATAGTAGGTATAAATCATTTAAATACCTACAAAAGTAACTAAGGAAATAATATATATCTTTAATTTAGGTTTACGTGAACCCAAGGTTTAATATTTGAAATTTCATGATATTTACCTATATAAACCCTACTGTAAAACAATGAGCTTACTTTATAGATCCTTGTAAACTTACTTTATGTATCTTTATAATATTGTATACTCAATAAACTTCTTTTGACAAGGAATACAACCAAACCCCAAACGATCACAGCAAAGAGTCCACAACATCATGAGACAACACACAATATATACATATATGCAACATTCCAGTGTGGCTGTACAGTGTGTCTAAATAGAACCAATCATAGTGGGGTTCTCAGGCACCCTGTGTCCCTAATGGACGTAGGGTGATTTACACATAAGAGGGGCCGGGGGAGCTGGACACGGAGTCTCCAGAGCTCTTCAAGGTAAGCTGAGTTTCACAAACCCCCCACCCAAACTGACTCCTGTCACAGAGACCGTGTGATTGGGACCTTAAAGAGAACCGGTCTTTATGAATCTTTTATTTTAAAAACCTAAAAGCTCTCACATTGTCCTGTGCACACTTCAATCCATGGAGGGCGCTGCTGCTGTCTATTTAGATGTGCCCTGAGAGACTCCTCCCTTTCTTCGTGATGTCACACAAGCTCCATCCTACACGGTGCATCACTGGACTTCCTCAGGGGTACAGAGCCTCCTTATACTATAATCTCCATGGAAACCATTCCTCCTCACTTCTCCTTCCTCCTGATCACAGAACTTGTTGGTGTTTAATCCCTCCTACTCATCACTGCCCTCTGCTGGTCCCTGATAATACTCCATTCTCTGGTTTATGTTCACAAGGGTGTAATTAAAGGGTAACTCCATTTTCATAGGGAAAAAATAATAAAAAAAATCTATCGTATACAATCAATACACAAGTCAGATTGTTATTGGATGATATTAAAAAAATTCTTTCCTTTTCAATCTGCAGCCGCTGTCATTTTCTGTAACATACAATATGGCCACTTGGAGGCGCTCTGTACACAGATGGTATACAGATCCCTGCCCCCCCCAGAAATGTCATTTCCTGCTTGTATGATTGGCTCACTGATTTTCCCAGAAGTCTGCACTAAGATACAAGTCAGATTTTGGGCATCCCCTGCAATAAAAATTTCATTTTTGGTGAGATACTCCCAAAGGGAAATAAAGAGATGCAGACCCTGCCACTTTCCTCATTAGAGCCCTGCAGGTGCAGCAGCTGATTGATAATTGTAAAGTCACTCCCATTCATAATCACTCTGAACATGGACACAGAGAAACACACAGGGACTTCTTCACAATAACAGAAGGTCAGAATCTGCTACAAAGTTTATTACAATCCCAGGAATGTACAGAGATCACCCAGAGGGGGAGGGGTTCATTTCCTGCAATGTATATAGATCACCCAGAGGGGGAGGGGTTTATTCCCTGCAATGTACAGAGATCACCCAGAGGGGGAGGGGTTTATTCCCTGCAATGTACAGAGATCACCCAGAGGGGGAGGCGTTTATTCCCTGCAATGTATATAGATCACCCAGAGGGGGAGGGGTTTATTTCCTGCAATGTATATAGATCACCCAGAGGGGGAGGGGTTTATTCCCTGCAATGTACAGAGATCACCCAGAGGGGGAGGGGTTTATTCCCTGCAATGTATATAGATCACCGAGAGGGGGAGGGGTTTATTTCCTGCAATGTATATAGATCACCCAGAGGGGGAGGGGTTTATTCCCTGCAATGTATATAGATCACCCAGAGGGGGAGGGGTTTATTCCCTGCAATGTATATAGATCATCCAGAGGGGGAGGGGTTTATTCCCTGCAATGTATATAGATCATCCAGAGGGGGAGGGGCTTATTCCGTGCAATGTATGTAGATCACCCGAGTGGAGGGGGCAGGGGTTCTCACTAAAAGTGGACTTCCCCTTTAAGCATAGACCTGTGCACTGGGTTGTGTTTGCCCACACGGGATGCACAGGTGCAGGCAGTCCTATTCATGCCAAATCGGGTGCAGAGGCTGCATGGACACAGCGGGCACAGGGTGAGCGCGGGCGTGCATGCGTGTCTCCGGACGCAGACAGAGGGGGTTCAGGGAGCCGCATCCACACAGACATCAAACTGGGAGCAGCGGCTGCATCCCAATTGCCATGAATGGGAGTGCCTGCATGCAGTACACCTGTGCGGGAAAACACACCCCCTCACACAGGTGTATGGATAAGAATGTCGGTGTAAACAAAGCCTTGTACTAATAAAGTTTCTTTTGTTTTTTAAATGACGCTGCTGTTGTATAGCATTGACGAGTGAAGGATTTCTGCATGCAGGAAAGTTGCTTAAAGAAGAACTCTTTTTCAAAGTGGTTCATCGTCATAAATCGCATCGTGAATTGGAGCGTCGATCTTTTCTTATAATATTCAATATTAAATGCCGGGACTCCAGATATCATAATAAAGGAAACTAGAGGAACAACATCCCCCTATACCACCAAAGCCAACAGGGCGGCTGATAGGGCAGTACAGCCACATAGCTCCCAACTGTCCCGGATTTCGGGGGACTGTCCCGGATTTGGAGCAATGTCCCTCTGTCCCTCATTCCTCCTCATTTGTCCCTCATTTTGGTCTGATCTCTATAGTTGTATATAAAATGCACTTTTTATCTATCAAAAAGTGTTTTCCAGAGCTAAACCTTTCATCTGATTTCTAAATTGCTGCATTTGTAAATTCCAAAAGCCGATATAAAGGAATAGTAGTGGTAAAAAAGCACTTGTGGATTTAACCAATCTTGTTTTTTTGTACAATTCTCCTTTAAGAGGGCGTGGCAAGGGGTGTGTCCTATGCCTGCATACTTTTGGTGATAGGTGTCCCTCATTCCCATCTCAAAAAGTTGGGAGGTGTGCAGCCAGCCCTCCTGTACCGGGCCTGGGTCCCATCAGTTCAGAAGGGGGGCCGAGTACCTGCCGAGCAGGAGGACTGGCTGTACGGCTCTACTGCCAACTCTTGTGGCTCCCCCTGCAGCTCTGGCGGCTTCTCCTCCTTTGTTCTTCCTCCCAATGCACTGCCTAGGGATTGGTATCTGCATCCCCACCCCCCTTTTTGTCTGTGCCCCCCTTCTTGTGTGCCCCCCTCTCCCCTTCCTGTGTGCCCCCCCTCTCCCCTTCCTGTGTGCCCCCCTCTCCCCTTCCTGTGTGCCCCCCTCTCCCGCAGCATTGCTGTCTTCCCTCCTCTCCTGCCAGCAGCTGCTGAGGGCACACAGCGGGATGTTTCAGGATGGAAAGCAGGGGGTGTTCTGTAAATATGTCATATTTATCAGCCCCTTCCCTTTCCTGAATGAACACACTGAGGGATTGGCACCGATCATTCACTGTGTCCATTCATCACGGAAGCGTAATAAATTGTGTTTACTATGCTTCAAATTGTGAATGAACAGGAAGTCTCAGAGTGCTTTCATTCACCGTCCAGAGAAAGGGACTTGGCAATCTCTGTTCTCTTTTCTCTGTCTCAAATGTGAGACATCAGGGGTCTGTTTAACCCCCAGAGAGTTCACCAAAGGCCCTCCAAACAAGGCTTGGGGGGAGACTTGTCAGGTAGGCTGTACGGGGCCCCGTGATTTCTAACAGCAGCCCCCTCTGTCAAGCATTGGGCTCTCTTACAGGTTGTGACAGGAGTCAGTTTGGGTGGGGTGCCCGAGAACTCCATTCTGATCTGTACTAGAAGGATTCTCTTTACAGTCGAACATTGTACATATGTATATCTTGTGTGTTGTCTCCTGCTGTTGGACTTTTTTGCTGAGATTGTTTGGGGTGTGGTTGTATTCCATTGTTTTATTGTCTCTGTCTGCCCTGGCTGGGGGGGGGGGGTGTGATGGTCCCGAGTTGGATATCTGTTGTGTATTTGTTTGATAATAAATCTGTTTGATGTTGTTGTTCACCCTGCACTGTGTTACGGCTGGTGACTGGATGGGCTAAAAGATCTTGGATTGTGGGGTACCGGACAGAGGAAGCATTTACGGCAGACATAGTCCTGTTGAGGACAAGGGTTTGTCACAACTGGTTGGCAGCAGCGGGACGAGAACGCTCAAGATGGCTGATGAAAGTCTGCACACCAGGAGCACTGAGGCCCCAGAGTATCACCATTGGACAGCAAGTAGTCTCATAGAAAGAGCCAGAACGTTGGGTCTCAACCACAGGGGACTGAATAAGGACCAGCTGGTCCAGTTACTGGAGGAAAACAGCCAGCGGGAGGAGTCCACCACAGATGAGGGTCATGCACTTCCCAGCGCAGACAGAGCAGAGCCTCCCAGCCCTTGGGTTGTCTGGTACGAGGAAGAGATGGCCATTCTGGGGAAGGATGCCACCACCGAAAGAAAGCTTGCAGCCATTGAAGAGGTACAAAAAAGACAACAGGGATGGGAGACTGCAAAAAACCATGCCACCACCCCTGTGTCTCTCCCTCCTGTATGGGAGACCCAAAGAATTTCCAGGAAGGACTTTAAGCCCTACCAAGACAATACAGGGGAAGTGGATGGGTTCTTTCAGGGCTTTGAACATCAATGTGAACTTCTGGGGGTCCCGCCCGCAGACTGGACCTGCCATGTAGTAGGACTGCTGAAAGGGGGGGCCGCTGAGGCTTATCGAATGATGGAGCCTCTCAAGAAACATAGCTATAAGGACCTAAAACGGGCAGTACTGGACTATTACGCTTTATCGCCAGAGGCGTATCGGGCTCAGTTCCGAACTACCCCTCGGGTCCCCGAGACCTCCTTCAAAATGTTTGTGCTGTCCATAGCATGCCGCCGATGGCTGGAAGGGGAGAAGGCCACCTCCCCTGAGGGGATCATACAGGCTGTCCTGAAGAAACAATTGTTTTTCAAGTGCCCCCCTGAGCTCCGACAGTGGGTGCGGGAGTGAAAACCGGCCACCCTAGAGGAAGCTGCAGCCTTAGCGGATGAGGCCTCTCTTGATCAACACACAATGGCGGAAGCCTCTAGCCGAGGCACCCCGAGTTCCCAAGGTGTCCAGCCCCACCTCTGTGCACTACATGCCTCCGCATCATTGGATGAACCCCCAGGCAGCACCAACCCCTCAGGTCCTGCTACCACACCACCCGATTTCTCCACAGTGGACCGCAAGACCCACCTTGGAAAGGCGCTGTTTTGGCTGTGGGCAGCCTGATCACTATCAGGCCAGCTGCCCTGCCAGAACCAAGACTCTCGGACCTAGCCCTGGCATGCCAGTACATTATGTGGATCTGTACCAAGCTGCCGAGGACCTGCCGCCACCCCCTCCAGATTGGTGTTCCTCTTCATCCGACTGGGATACCCTTCCAAGAGTCTTTGGCCTACAACCTGCTGAAGCCCCTACATCGCTTCTCCAAGGAAAGCACCTACAAGAGGTCACCGTGGATGGTCAAAAGGCGGTGGGATTCCGAGATTTGGGTGCGCTCCTCACTATTGTGGACCCACAAGTTGTGAGCCCTGGTGCTCTCCAGCCCGGCCCAGGAATAGTGATCCGATTTGCAGGCGGCACCAAACGCTTTATTCCCCTCGCTACTGTCACCCTGAACTATGGACTGGGGCCCAAGTGCTGTGATGTCGGAGTAATGGGAGAATTAACTGCAGATGTGCTTCTTGGGAATGATGTCGGTGACCTCCAGTGTCACTTTGTCGGGGGCCATCACGCAAAATCAAGCCCGCCGGGAAGCCATCCAGGGGCACGAGGAGCTCCAGCACCTGGATGGAAATCTGTCACCTGCGGTGAGTGACCTTTCCCCAATGCCTGCCACTAGTGGAGTCACCTGGGATCGGGACCAGTTTAAACAGGACTTAGCTGCTGACCCTACTCTGAGGGGCTTCTGGACCCGGGTAGGGCTGCCAGGTTCGGAGCGGGTGACAAGATGTGCAGGAAAACGGATTATTATACTGAATTATAGAACTCACTCCTGCGGGCAAACCCCAGACCATTATCTAGCAGCTGATAGTGCCCCAGCAGTTCTGGGCCCAACTGCTACCCCTGGCCCACGACATTCCCATGGCGGGGCATCAAGGGAAGTTACGGACAGAAAAACGGTTAGCCCAGGCATTCTATTGGCCCGGGATGTACCAAGCAGTAGCCCACTATTGTCGCACCTGTGATACATGTCAGCGACATGGGAGGACGGGGGGCCAACGAGCCCCCCTGCAACCCTTTCCCATCATTAAGGAGCCGTTCCAGCGGATAGCTATTGACATCCTGGGACCCTTGGCTCGCCCCAGCAAAACTGGAAAGCGGTACCTCCTGACCATGGTGGATTATGCTACCCGTTATCCGGAAGCAGTGGCCCTTTCCAACATCACAGCTCCCAAAGTCGCAGAAGCCCTAGTTACGGTGTTCACGCGAGTGGGCTTTCCAGCCGAAATTCTGTCAGACCAGGGTACACAGTTTATGTCCGATCTGATTCAGTCCTTCTGGCAGACCTGTGGAGTGAGGGTCATCCGGACCACCCCCTATCACCCCCAAACCAACAGACTGTGTGAGCGTTTCAACGGGACGCTGAAGGCCATGCTACGTGCCTTTATCAACCAGGAACCAGACTGGGAGCTACTGCTACTACCTCCCCCACCTTCTCTTCCGTAACACCATAAAACAAGACAAAATGTTGGACCTGGGAATTATCCAACCCTTCCAGAGCCCCTGGGCCTCACCTGTTGTTCTAGTACCCAAGAACGATGGCACCATTCGATTTCGTGTAGACTACCGACGTCTTAATGACCACACCGTTAGCGACGCCTACCCGATGCCCCGTATAGATGAGCTGCTGGACCGTCTGGCTGGGGCCCGCTATGTCACTACACTGGACTTGAGCAAGAGTTACTGGCAAATTCCCTTAACCGGGGAAGGGAGGGAACGTTCCGCCTTCATCACCCCCTTTGGGCTGCTTTAATTTCTCAGCATGCCCTTTGGGATGAAGAATGCCCCTGCCACCTTCCAGCACATAGTGGATCAGTTGCTGCAGGGCTGCCAGGACTTTGCCTGCGCCTACCTCGATGACATTGCCATCTTCAGTGAAACATGGGAAGACCGCCTCCAGCATGTGGGTGCTGTACTAGACCTAATTACAGGGGCCAACCTCACTATCCAGCCCAATAAGTGCCAGATGGGAATGGCTGAGGTCCAATACTTGGGACACCAGGTGGGGGAGGCAGACTGCGCCCCGAACCAGCTAAAATTGAAGCCATTAGGGACTGGCCCATTCCTCAGAATAAAAAACAGGTTATGGCCTTTTTGGGCACTGCAAACTATTATCGCAAATTTGTTCCCCATTTCAGCACATTTGCCAAGCCACTGACGGACCTGACCAAGAAGACCATGTCAAGAATGGTGACGTGGACGCCGGCCTGCCAGACCGCCTTTGACCAGCTAAAAGAGGCCCTCTCCCACGACCCCATCCTGGCATCTCCAAACTACAAGCGAAGGTTCATTGTACAGGCAGATGTCTCCACATATGGGCTGGGAGCTATCCTCAGCCAGGTAAATGAGGAGGGGGAGGAACACCCGGTGATCTTCCTTAGCAGAAAGTTGCTGGACAGGGAGGTGGCCTATGCCACCATTGAAAAGGAGTGCCTGGCTAAGGGCCTTGAAAAAACTGCAACCCTATTTGTACGGCAGGGAGTTCACCATTCTCACGGACCACAACCCCCTCATCAGGCTGAATCGGGTCTCAGGGGATAACAGCCGCCTGCTAAGGTGGAGTTTGGCCTTACAACCGTACAGCTTCACTATTCAGTAACGAAGGGGGAGCCAACACCAAAATGCAGATGGGCTCTCCCTTCAACAAGATTTCCAGTAAAGCCCAGTCACCCTGTCTTCTCTCCAGCGGCTGAAGGACTCCCTGAAAAGGACAAGTCTACGCTCTCCCTAGCGGCGGGCATGTTCTCTGAGAGAGGCAGAGGTTGACTGGGTAAGTAATGCTATGTTTGGGACAATTTATTTGGGGTACTGTTGGGATACCGGCATTAGGGGACTGGAACTACTGACTAGCTTTGGAGTCAACCCGTTTGGGGTCTCCTCCGGTGTTAGTCTCCTACCGTAAGGGGAGATGTGTGACAGGAGTCACTTTGGGTGGGGTGCCCGAGAACTCCATTCTGATCTGTACTAGAAGGACTCTCTTTACAGCCACACTGGAAGATTGTACATATGTATATATTGTGTGTTGTCTCCTGCTGTTGGACTCTTTTGCTGAGATTGTTTGGGGTGTGGTTGTATTCCATTGTTTCATTGTCTCTGCCCTGGCTGTGGGGGAGGGGGGGGGGGGTGATGGTCCCGAGTTGGATATCTGTTGTGTACATGTGTGATATTAAATCTGTTTGATGTTGTTGTTCACCCTACACTGTGTTACGGCTGGTGACTGGATGGGCTAAAAGATCTTGGATCTTGTGGTACCGGACAGAGGAAGCATTTACGGCAGACATAGTCCTGTTGAGGACAAGGGTTCATCACACAGTTCAATACAACCTGGCTGATAGACACGTCCTGCTGAAAAGCACAGAAAGAAGAGCTAAAACCCACAATATAGAAGATCTGCATCATCCAATAAATGAAGAGAGAAATCCATTCAGGTTAAAAACAACTTTATTGTCAGAACCGTTCAAAAAAGAAAAAAAAAAACATTTTGCAACATAGTGACGGGTGAAGCCTTTGTAGGGTACATACTGACCAATAGGGAGAGTCTATAGAAGACAATGGGAATAGACTGGTCTTAGAATAATCCAGGAAGACATTCCATCAGAATAACGGATATTCCAGAACCAGGAAGCAGACATCACAGTGATAAGAATGTCCGGTTATCAGCAGCGCAAGAGTCCCGCAGGCGGCGGCAGCGACATCGCCCTCTCTGAATCTCACTTCAAGGAAAGTGCTGCAAGAAAAATCATTACACAACTTGTTTCCAAACTCCTCCCACTGCGCAGTGATAATGAATTATACAAAGAAGGGCGGGGCAACTATCAGACCAAACGTGTATTCTTCCTAGGAAGATGAAATTCAGGCAGAAATACTTCTGTAGTATACAAGACAGGAAATCATGGAAATAAATACATTGGGGTGAATTGGAGCTGTTCATCCTGTGATATGGAGTTCCCTCTGTGTGAATGCTGGCACCATTGAAGGTTACTAAGTTATTTTCTCTCCTGGTCGAATGCTTTTCATTCATACAGAAGAATAAACCCAGAAAATACTGCATTATGGCCACTGGGTGGAGCTGACGATCATAGAGAAGAAATGTTTATTTCCTATGATCATCAACTCCATCAGTGGCCAAAATGCAGACTTTCCTGAATCATTCTATTCTACATGACTAAAACACATTCGACCCGAGAGAACATTACCTGTTTGTTTCTTTTCCCCCCACTTGCACTGAATGTACATGAAATTTACGATTCATCTCTACAAATATTTTATAAATACAACCAATGTGATCTGCGGAGAATATAACTGAAACAAAAGAGATACATCGTAACAGCATTAAAGGGGTTCTAAAGCCTCAGGGTGGGATCCCCCCTGGAGAATGGAGTGGCTCCCAGTGGGGGTCCGGTGCGTCTCCATTCACCAGTTCATGTCCCATTTTAGCCAAAATTCGGACCTGAAACAGACCAAAGGAAGATGCACAGGACTTCAGTGCAATTCACACCGGAGCCGCTCTGGAGATGTGTGATCCGCTCCATAGAGAGCTCCATAGAGAGCTCCATAGAGAACTTCATAGAGAACTCCATAGAGAACTCCATAGAGAACTTCATAGAGAGCTCCATAGAGAGCTCCATAGAGAGCTCCATAGAGAGCTTCATAGAGAGCTCCATAGAGAGCTCCATAGAGAGCTCCATAGAGAGCTCCATAGAGAGCTCCATAGAGAACTTCATAGAGAGCTTCATAGAGAGCTCCATAGAGAGCTCCATAGAGAGCTCCATAGAGAACTCCATAGAGAGCTCCATAGAGAGCTCCATAGAGAACTTCATAGAGAGCTCCATAGAGAGCTCCATAGAGAGCTCCATAGAGAACTCCATAGAGAGCTCCATAGAGAGCTCCATAGAGAACTTCATAGAGAGCTCCATAGAGAACTTCATAGAGAGCTCCATAGAGAGCTCCATAGAGAGCTCCATAGAGAGCTCCATAGAGAGCTCCATAGAGAACTCCATAGAGAGCTCCATAGAGAGCTCCATAGAGAACTTCATAGAGAGCTCCATAGAGAGCTCCATAGAGAGCTCCATAGAGAACTTCATAGAGAGCTCCATAGAGAGCTCCATAGAGAGCTCCATAGAGAGCTCCATAGAGAACTTCATAGAGAGCTCCATAGAGAGCTCCATAGAGAGCTCCATAGAGAACTCCATAGAGAGCTCCATAGAGAGCTCCATAGAGAGCTCCATAGAGCGCTCCATAGAGAACTTCATAGAGAGCTCCATAGAGAACTTCATAGAGAGCTCCATAGAGAGCTCCATAGAGCGCTCCATAGAGAACTTCATAGAGAGCTCCATAGAGAACTCCATAGAGAACTCCATAGAGAACTCCATAGAGAGCACCATAGAGAGCACCATAGAGAGCTCCATAGAGAACTCCATAGAGAGCTCCATAGATAACTCCATAGAGAGCACCATAGAGAGCACCATAGAGAGCTCCATAGAGAGATCCATAGAGAGCTCCATAGAGAACTTCATAGAGAGCTCCATAGAGAACTTCCTAGAGAGCTCTATAGAGAACTTCATAGAGAGCTCCATAGAGAGCTCCATAGAGAACTCCATAGAGAACTCCATAGAGAGCTCCATAGAGAACTCCATAGAGAGCTCCATAGAGAGCTCCATAGAGAGCTCCATAGAGAGATCCATAGAGAGCTCCATAGAGGGCTCCATAGAGAACTACATAGAGAACTCCATAGAGAGCTCCATAGAGAGCTCCATAGAGAACTACATAGAGAACTCCATAGAGAGCTCCAATAGAGAGCTCTATAGAAAACTCCATAGAGAGCTCCATGGAGAGCTCCAATAGAGAGCTCCATAGAAAACTCCATAGAGAGCTCCATGCGGAACTCCACAGAGAGCTCCATAGAACACTCCATAGAGAGGTCCATAGAGAACTCCATATAGAACTCCATAAAGAAATCCATAGAGAGCTCCATAGAGAGCTCCATAGAGAACTCCATAGAGAACTCCATATAGAAATCCATAGACTCCATAGAGAGCTCCATAGAGAGCTCCATAGAGAACTCCATAGAGAGCTCCATAGAGAACTCCATAGACTCCATAGAGAACTCCATAGAGAGCTCCATAGAGAACTCCATATAGAGAACTCCGTAGAGAGCTCCATAGAAAACTCTATAGAGAGCTCCATAGAGAGCTCCATAGAGAACTCCATGGAGAGCTCCATAGAGAGCTCTATAGAGAGCTCCATAAAGAGCTCCATAGAGAGCTCCATCGAGAGGTCCATAGCGAACTCCATATAGAACTCCATAGAGAGATCCATAGAGAGCTCTATAGAGAAATCCATAGAGGACTCCATATAGAACTCCATATAGAAATCCATAGAGAGCTCCATAGAGAGCTCCATAGGGAACTCCATAGGGAGCTCCATAGGGAGCTCCATAGAGAACTCCATAGACTCCATAGAGAACTCAATAGAGAGCTCCATAGGGAACTCCATAGAGAGCTCCATAGGGAACTCCATAGAGAACTCCATAGAGAGCTCCATAAAGAGAACTCCATAGAGAGCTCCATAGAGAGATCCATAGAGAGCTCCCTAGAGAACTCCACAGAGAACTTCATAGAGAGCTCCATAGAGAACTTCATAGAGAGCTCCATAGAGAACTTCATAGAGAGCTCCATAGAGAGCTCCATAGAGAACTTCATAGAGAGCTCCATAGAGAGCTCCATAGAGAACTCCATAGAGAGCTCCATAGAGAACTTCATAGAGAGCTCCATAGAGAGCTCCATAGAGAGCTCCATAGAGAACTTCATAGAGAGCTCCATAGAGAACTTCATAGAGAGCTCCATAGAGAGCTCCATAGAGAGCTCCATAGAGAACTTCATAGAGAGCTCCATAGAGAGCTCCATAGAGAACTCCATAGAGAACTACATAGAGAACTCCATAGAGAGCTCCATAGAGAGCTCCATAGAGAACTACATAGAGAACTCCATAGAGAGCTCCAATAGAGAGCTCCATAGAAAACTCCATAGAGAACTCCATAGAGAGCTCCATAGATAACTACATAGAGAACTCCATAGAGAGCTCCAATAGAGAGCTCCATAGAAAACTCCATAGAGAGCTCCATGGAGAGCTCCATGGAGAGCTCCATAGAGAACTACATAGAGAGCTCCAATAGAGAGCTCCATAGAAAACTCCATAGAGAGCTCCATGGAGAGCTCCATGGAGAGCTCCATAGAGAACTTCATTGAGAGCTCCATAGAGAGCTCCATGAGGAACTCCACAGAGAGCTCCATAGAGAGCTCCATAGAACACTCCATAGAGAGGTCCATAGAGAACTCCATATAGAACTCCATAAAGAAATCCATAGAGAGCTCCATAGAGAGCTCCATAGAGAACTCCATATAGAAATCCATAGACTCCATAGAGAGCTCCATAGAGAGCTCCATAGAGAGCTCCATAGAGAACTCCATAGAGAGCTCCATAGAGAACTCCATATAGAGAACTCCGTAGAGAGCTCCATAGAAAACTCTATAGAGAGGTCCATAGAGAGCTCCATAGAGAGGTCCATAGAGAACTCCATGGAGAGCTCCATAGAGAGCTCTATAGAGAGCTCCATAAAGAGCTCCATAGAGAGCTCCATCGAGAGGTCCATAGCGAACTCCATATAGAACTCCATAGAGAGATCCATAGAGAGCTCTATAGAGAAATCCATAGAGGACTCCATATAGAACTCCATATAGAAATCCATAGAGAGCTCCATAGAGAGCTCCATAGGGAACTCCATAGGGAGCTCCATAGAGAACTCCATAGACTCCATAGAGAACTCAATAGAGAGCTCCATAGAGGACTCAATAGAGAGCTCCATAGGGAACTCCATAGAGAGCTCCATAGAGAACTCCATAGAGAGCTCCATAGAGAACTCCATAGAGAACTCCATATAGAGAACTCCATAGAGAACTCCATAGACTCCATAGAGAGCTCCATAGAGAGATCCATAGAGAACTCCATAGAGAACTCCATAGAGAGCTCCATAGAGAACTCCATAGAGAACTCCATAGAGAACTCCATAGACTCCATAGAGAGCTCCATAGAGAGCTCCATAGAGAGCTCCATAGAGAGCTCCATAGAGAACTCCATAGAGAGCTCCATAGAGAGCTCCATAGAGAACTTCATAGAGAGCTCCATAGAGAGCTCCATAGAGAGCTCCATAGAGAGCTCCATAGAGAACTTCATAGAGAGCTCCATAGAGAGCTCCATAGAGAACTTCATAGAGAGCTCCATAGAGAGCTCCATAGAGAACTCCATAGAGAGCTCCATAGAGAGCTCCATAGAGAGCTCCATAGAGCGCTCCATAGAGAACTTCATAGAGAGCTCCATAGAGAACTTCATAGAGAGCTCCATAGAGAGCTCCATAGAGCGCTCCATAGAGAACTTCATAGAGAGCTCCATAGAGAACTCCATAGAGAACTCCATAGAGAACTCCATAGAGAGCACCATAGAGAGCACCATAGAGAGCTCCATAGAGAACTCCATAGAGAGCTCCATAGATAACTCCATAGAGAGCACCATAGAGAGCTCCATAGAGAGATCCATAGAGAGCTCCATAGAGAACTTCATAGAGAGCTCCATAGAGAACTTCCTAGAGAGCTCTATAGAGAACTTCATAGAGAGCTCCATAGAGAGCTCCATAGAGAGCTCCATAGAGAGCTCCATAGAGAGATCCATAGAGAGCTCCATAGAGGGCTCCATAGAGAACTACATAGAGAACTCCATAGAGAGCTCCATAGAGAGCTCCATAGAGAACTACATAGAGAACTCCATAGAGAGCTCCAATAGAGAGCTCCATAGAAAACTCCATAGAGAACTCCATAGAGAGCTCCATAGAGAACTACATAGAGAACTCCATAGAGAGCTCCAATAGAGAGCTCTATAGAAAACTCCATAGAGAGCTCCATGGAGAGCTCCAATAGAGAGCTCCATAGAAAACTCCATAGAGAGCTCCATGAGGAACTCCACAGAGAGCTCCATAGAGAGCTCCATAGAACACTCCATAGAGAGGTCCATAGAGAACTCCATATAGAACTCCATAAAGAAATCCATAGAGAGCTCCATAGAGAGCTCCATAGAGAACTCCATAGAGAACTCCATATAGAAATCCATAGACTCCATAGAGAGCTCCATAGAGAGCTCCATAGAGAACTCCATAGAGAGCTCCATAGAGAACTCCATAGACTCCATAGAGAACTCCATAGAGAGCTCCATAGAGAACTCCATATAGAGAACTCCGTAGAGAGCTCCATAGAAAACTCTATAGAGAGCTCCATAGAGAGCTCCATAGAGAACTCCATGGAGAGCTCCATAGAGAGCTCTATAGAGAGCTCCATAAAGAGCTCCATAGAGAGCTCCATCGAGAGGTCCATAGCGAACTCCATATAGAACTCCATAGAGAGATCCATAGAGAGCTCTATAGAGAAATCCATAGAGGACTCCATATAGAACTCCATATAGAAATCCATAGAGAGCTCCATAGAGAGCTCCATAGGGAACTCCATAGGGAGCTCCATAGGGAGCTCCATAGAGAACTCCATAGACTCCATAGAGAACTCAATAGAGAGCTCCATAGGGAACTCCATAGAGAGCTCCATAGGGAACTCCATAGAGAACTCCATAGAGAGCTCCATAAAGAGAACTCCATAGAGAGCTCCATAGAGAGATCCATAGAGAGCTCCCTAGAGAACTCCACAGAGAACTTCATAGAGAGCTCCATAGAGAACTTCATAGAGAGCTCCATAGAGAACTTCATAGAGAGCTCCATAGAGAGCTCCATAGAGAGCTCCATAGAGAACTTCATAGAGAGCTCCATAGAGAGCTCCATAGAGAACTCCATAGAGAGCTCCATAGAGAACTTCATAGAGAGCTCCATAGAGAGCTCCATAGAGAGCTCCATAGAGAACTTCATAGAGAGCTCCATAGAGAGCTCCATAGAGAACTCCATAGAGGGCTCCATAGAGAACTACATAGAGAACTCCATAGAGAGCTCCATAGAGAGCTCCATAGAGAACTACATAGAGAACTCCATAGAGAGCTCCAATAGAGAGCTCCATAGAAAACTCCATAGAGAACTCCATAGAGAGCTCCATAGATAACTACATAGAGAACTCCATAGAGAGCTCCAATAGAGAGCTCCATAGAAAACTCCATAGAGAGCTCCATGGAGAGCTCCATGGAGAGCTCCATAGAGAACTACATAGAGAGCTCCAATAGAGAGCTCCATAGAAAACTCCATAGAGAACTTCATAGAGAGCTCCATAGAGAGCTCCATGAGGAACTCCACAGAGAGCTCCATAGAGAGCTCCATAGAACACTCCATAGAGAGGTCCATAGAGAACTCCATATAGAACTCCATAAAGAAATCCATAGAGAGCTCCATAGAGAGCTCCATAGAGAACTCCATATAGAAATCCATAGACTCCATAGAGAGCTCCATAGAGAGCTCCATAGAGAACTCCATAGAGAGCTCCATAGAGAACTCCATATAGAGAACTCCGTAGAGAGCTCCATAGAAAACTCTATAGAGAGCTCCATAGAGAGCTCCATAGAGAGGTCCATAGAGAACTCCATGGAGAGCTCCATAGAGAGCTCTATAGAGAGCTCCATAAAGAGCTCCATAGAGAGCTCCATCGAGAGGTCCATAGCGAACTCCATATAGAACTCCATAGAGAGATCCATAGAGAGCTCTATAGAGAAATCCATAGAGGACTCCATATAGAACTCCATATAGAAATCCATAGAGAGCTCCATAGAGAGCTCCATAGGGAACTCCATAGGGAGCTCCATAGGGAGCTCCATAGAGAACTCCATAGACTCCATAGAGAACTCAATAGAGAGCTCCATAGAGGACTCAATAGAGAGCTCCATAGGGAACTCCATAGAGAGCTCCATAGAGAACTCCATAGAGAGCTCCATAGAGAACTCCATAGAGAACTCCATATAGAGAACTCCATAGAGAACTCCATAGACTCCATAGAGAGCTCCATAGAGAGATCCATAGAGAACTCCATAGAGAACTCCATAGAGAGCTCCATAGAGAACTCCATAGAGAACTCCATAGAGAACTCCATAGACTCCATAGAGAGCTCCATAGAGAGCTCCATAGAGGACTCCATATAGAGGACTCCGTAGAGAGCTCCATAGAGAACTCCATAGAGGACTCCATATAGAGAACTCCATAGAGAGCTCCATAGAGAACTCCATATAGAACTCCATAGAGAACTCCATATAGAGAACTCCATAGAGAACTCCATAGACTCCATAGAGAGCTCCATAGAGAGATCCATAGAGAACTCCATAGAGAACTCCATAGAGAGCTCCATAGAGAGATCCATAGAGAGCTCCATAGAGAACTCCATAGAGAACTCCATAGACTCCATAGAGAACTCCATAGAGAACTCCATAGAGAACTCCATATAGAGAACTCCATATACTCCATAGAGAGCTCCATATAGAGCTTCATAGAGGACTCCATATAGAGGACTCCGTAGACTCCATAGAGAACTCAATAGAGAGCTCCATAGGGAACTCCATAGAGAGCTCCATAACGAACTCCATAGAGAGCTCCATAGAGAGCTCCATAGAGAACTCCATAGAGAACTCAATAGAGGGCTCCATAGAGAGCTCCATAGAGAGATCCATAGAGAACTCCATAGAGAACTCCATAGAGATCCATAGAGATCCATAGAGAACTCAATTGAGAGCTCCATAGAGAACTCCATAAAGATCTCCATAGAGAAATCCATAGAGAACTCCATAGAGAGCTCCATAGAGAACTCCATAGAGAACTCCATAGAGAGCTCCATAGAGAGCTACATAGAGAACTCCATAGAGAACTCCATAGAGAGCTACATAGAGAACTCCATAGAGAGCTCCATAGAGAGCTCCATAGAGAACTCCATAGAGAACTCCATAGAGAGCACCATAGAGAGCTCCATAGAGAACTCCATAGAGAACTTCGTAGAGAACTCCATAGAGAACTCCATAGAGAACTTCATAGAGAGCTCCATAGAGAGCTCCATAGAGAACTCCATAGAGAACTCCATAGAGAGCTCCATAGAAAACTCCATAGAGAGCTCCATAGAAAACTCCATAGAGAGCTCCATAGAAAACTCCATAGAGAACTCCATAGAGAACTCCATAGAGAACTTCATAGATAGCTCCATAGAGAACTCCATAGAGAGCTCCATAGAGAACTTCATAGAGAGCTCCATAGAGAACTCCATAGAGAACTCCATAGAGAACTCCATAGAGAACTCCATAGAGAACTTCATAGAGAGCTCCATAGAGAACTCCATAGAGAGCTCCATAGAAAACTCCATAGAGAACTCCATAGAGAACTCCATAGAGAACTCCATATAGAGAGCTCCATAGAGAACTCCATAGAAAACTCCATAGAGAGCTCCATAGAGAACTCCATAGAGAACTCCATAGAGAACTCCATAGAGAACTCCATAGAGAACTCCATAGAGAACTCCATAGAAAACTCCATAGAGAGCTCCATAGAGAACTCCATAGAAAACTTCATAGAGAGCTCCATAGAGAACTCCATAGAGAGCTCCATAGAAAACTCCATAGAGAGCTCCATAGAAAACTCCATAGAGAGCTCCATAGAGAACTCCATAGAGAACTCCATATAGAGAACTCCATAGAGAACTCCATATAGAGCTTCATAGAGGACTCCATATAGAGGACTCCGTAGACTCCATAGAGAACTACATAGAGAGCTCCAATAGAGAGCTCCATAGAAAACTCCATAGAGAACTTCATAGAGAGCTCCATAGAGAGCTCCATGAGGAACTCCACAGAGAGCTCCATAGAGAGCTCCATAGAACACTCCATAGAGAGGTCCATAGAGAACTCCATATAGAACTCCATAAAGAAATCCATAGAGAGCTCCATAGAGAGCTCCATAGAGAACTCCATATAGAAATCCATAGACTCCATAGAGAGCTCCATAGAGAGCTCCATAGAGAACTCCATAGAGAGCTCCATAGAGAACTCCATATAGAGAACTCCGTAGAGAGCTCCATAGAAAACTCTATAGAGAGCTCCATAGAGAGCTCCATAGAGAGGTCCATAGAGAACTCCATGGAGAGCTCCATAGAGAGCTCTATAGAGAGCTCCATAAAGAGCTCCATAGAGAGCTCCATCGAGAGGTCCATAGCGAACTCCATATAGAACTCCATAGAGAGATCCATAGAGAGCTCTATAGAGAAATCCATAGAGGACTCCATATAGAACTCCATATAGAAATCCATAGAGAGCTCCATAGAGAGCTCCATAGGGAACTCCATAGGGAGCTCCATAGGGAGCTCCATAGAGAACTCCATAGACTCCATAGAGAACTCAATAGAGAGCTCCATAGAGGACTCAATAGAGAGCTCCATAGGGAACTCCATAGAGAGCTCCATAGAGAACTCCATAGAGAGCTCCATAGAGAACTCCATAGAGAACTCCATATAGAGAACTCCATAGAGAACTCCATAGACTCCATAGAGAGCTCCATAGAGAGATCCATAGAGAACTCCATAGAGAACTCCATAGAGAGCTCCATAGAGAACTCCATAGAGAACTCCATAGAGAACTCCATAGACTCCATAGAGAGCTCCATAGAGAGCTCCATAGAGGACTCCATATAGAGGACTCCGTAGAGAGCTCCATAGAGAACTCCATAGAGGACTCCATATAGAGAACTCCATAGAGAGCTCCATAGAGAACTCCATATAGAACTCCATAGAGAACTCCATATAGAGAACTCCATAGAGAACTCCATAGACTCCATAGAGAGCTCCATAGAGAGATCCATAGAGAACTCCATAGAGAACTCCATAGAGAGCTCCATAGAGAGATCCATAGAGAGCTCCATAGAGAACTCCATAGAGAACTCCATAGACTCCATAGAGAACTCCATAGAGAACTCCATAGAGAACTCCATATAGAGAACTCCATATACTCCATAGAGAGCTCCATATAGAGCTTCATAGAGGACTCCATATAGAGGACTCCGTAGACTCCATAGAGAACTCAATAGAGAGCTCCATAGGGAACTCCATAGAGAGCTCCATAACGAACTCCATAGAGAGCTCCATAGAGAGCTCCATAGAGAACTCCATAGAGAACTCAATAGAGGGCTCCATAGAGAGCTCCATAGAGAGATCCATAGAGAACTCCATAGAGAACTCCATAGAGATCCATAGAGATCCATAGAGAACTCAATTGAGAGCTCCATAGAGAACTCCATAAAGATCTCCATAGAGAAATCCATAGAGAACTCCATAGAGAGCTCCATAGAGAACTCCATAGAGAACTCCATAGAGAGCTCCATAGAGAGCTACATAGAGAACTCCATAGAGAACTCCATAGAGAGCTACATAGAGAACTCCATAGAGAGCTCCATAGAGAGCTCCATAGAGAACTCCATAGAGAACTCCATAGAGAGCACCATAGAGAGCTCCATAGAGAACTCCATAGAGAACTTCGTAGAGAACTCCATAGAGAACTCCATAGAGAACTTCATAGAGAGCTCCATAGAGAGCTCCATAGAGAACTCCATAGAGAACTCCATAGAGAGCTCCATAGAAAACTCCATAGAGAGCTCCATAGAAAACTCCATAGAGAGCTCCATAGAAAACTCCATAGAGAACTCCATAGAGAACTCCATAGAGAACTTCATAGATAGCTCCATAGAGAACTCCATAGAGAGCTCCATAGAGAACTTCATAGAGAGCTCCATAGAGAACTCCATAGAGAACTCCATAGAGAACTCCATAGAGAACTCCATAGAGAACTTCATAGAGAGCTCCATAGAGAACTCCATAGAGAGCTCCATAGAAAACTCCATAGAGAACTCCATAGAGAACTCCATAGAGAACTCCATATAGAGAGCTCCATAGAGAACTCCATAGAAAACTCCATAGAGAGCTCCATAGAGAACTCCATAGAGAACTCCATAGAGAACTCCATAGAGAACTCCATAGAGAACTCCATAGAGAACTCCATAGAAAACTCCATAGAGAGCTCCATAGAGAACTCCATAGAAAACTTCATAGAGAGCTCCATAGAGAACTCCATAGAGAGCTCCATAGAAAACTCCATAGAGAGCTCCATAGAAAACTCCATAGAGAGCTCCATAGAGAACTCCATAGAGAACTCCATAGAGAACTCCATAGAGAACTCCATATAGAGAACTCCATAGAGAACTCCATAGAGAACTCCATATAGAGCTTCATAGAGGACTCCATATAGAGGACTCCGTAGACTCCATAGAGAACTCAATAGAGAGCTCCATAGAGAACTTCATAGAGAACTCCATAGAGAGCTCCATAGAGAACTCCATAGAGAACTCCATAGAGAACTCCATAGAGAACTCCATAGAGAACTCCATAGAAAACTCCATAGAGAACTCCATAGAGAGCTCCATAGAGAACTCCATATAGAGGACTCCGTAGACTCCATAGAGAACTCAATAGAGAGCTCCATAGAGAGTCGGTCACACTCTCCTGACAATTGGATGCGGGGAAATCCAATCCAATCCGCAATATTGTGAACCCGGCCTCAAGGTTTTTACCTCAATGCATTAAGATCAGAGGGTGTGCTGGGTGTGCCTGGGCACACCCTAATCATCCTATGCAGCGCAGATTCCCCCTGCTTAGACCGATATTTTACCAAAGCCCACTGACAGGGCTCTGGGGCTCCTGAAAAAAAAAATTCTAAAAAAAATTAAAAAAACGACTGACCAGTGGCGGTACGTCAATAAGGGTGCCGTCCCCTTTCTCCTGCCTCCCCCTTTATAACCAATGGATAGATTTATGCATTGCATGAATCTTTCCATGGCCGCCGCTGCCACACCCTATTCAGGTGCCTGGCCCCCTTTCGAATTACAGCGGCGGGGTTTTTTTTTTAAGCACCTGATTGGAGCCATAGGCTCTAATAGACGTCAAAAAAGGTGACCTGTGAGCGCCATGCTGGACGTTCGAGGTCACTCAGCTGTGTTAGAAAGGCGAATGAATATTCACTGTCCTAACACTAAACCACCTCTCCGCCAATCAGGTGCTCGGATCTGTTACCCGTCACCTGATTGGCTGAAAACGACAGGTGCTGTGATTGGATGCCTATGAGGCGTCCAATCATAGCAGAGGGCGGGAAGAGAGGACGGGAGAAGACATCGAGGAGCTGTCCCAGACAGGGTAGGTACAGACGGCGGGTGGGCGGGGGGCACACTGGCAGCATTTGATGGGCACAGTGAGGCGACAATTGATGTTTTTTTCAGAATTTTTCAGTTTTCGCCCCCCAATAATTTTTAGCCCCACCCACCACTGCGACTGACACCGTCGGTACATATTCACATAGACATGCATGTGTGTTGGAGCTTTGGGGTGCACACCCATAATTAAGGTATAAAATCTGTGGTGCTACAGGAGCCCCCCAGCCCCTCCCCCTTTATTCTTACCTGAACCCAATCTGATCCAGTGCATTCCCCCTCCTCATTGGGCAGACTGATAGCAGCGGCAGCCATTGGCTCCCGTTGCTGTCAATAAAATGCTGTGCCAAGGGTGCAGGGGGCGGGGCTGAGTCGCCTAGTCTGTGTCCATAGATGTAGACAGGGCAGCTCAGGAGCGAGCCTGCATGGGTTCCCCCCCCCCCCCCCCCATGGGCAGTGGCTTTCCCTGGGGGTGCTTGCCGAAGAGGAGGAGCTTGGAGTGGCAGCGGGGGACCCCAGAAAAGGAGGATCGGGGGCCGCTCTGTGCAAATCCATTACAGAGCCGGGAAGTATCACATGATTGTTATTTTAGATTTTAAAAACCCCACCGAGGGTTTAGTATGACTTCAGGCGCCCCCTGCGGGTCACAGCTGGGATATCCGGGTAATAAGACAACATGCTGAGTGCTTCCTATATACTGTATTCATGTGATGTCATCAGAGTATAAATATAACATTCTATCTGATAAATGGAAATAGAGGGTCTCAGATCTGGACATTCACCATTTACAGCACTGGGGGGCAAATTAAAGAAAGACAAAGGAAGGGCGGCAGAGAGCCCCTTTATTACTACACAGAAAGCACACCATTGGGGAAAGCCGGGGGGGGGGGGTACGAGGGTCCCTGTCCTGACTCTAGGGGGTCCAAAGAGCAGCAAGACTTTCCGGGGTAGATTTACTAAAGACAAATAGACGGAGCACTTCGCTAACTACATTTCCTCCAGATCTTAGTAAATGAGGTGAAGCTTCACAAAGAATATTCAATCACATGCAAGGAAAATAACAAATGCAGTTTTGCTTGCAGATGATTGGATGGTGAAAGTCAGCAGAGCTTCCCCTCCTTTACTAAGATCTGGAGGAACTGCACTTTGCAAAGTGCACCGTCTGTTTGCCTTTAGTCAGGGCAGCTACTCTCCATATCCAAGCCACCCCTTGTTTCCACCCCCTACCCACCCCCTAGTACCGCCCCTTGTTTCCACCCCCTACCCACCCCCCAGTACCGCCCCTTGTTTCCACCCCCTACCCACCCCCTAGTACCGCCCCTTATTTCCACCCTCTACCCACCTCCCAGTACCGCCCCTTGTTTCCACCCCCTACCCAGCCCCTAGTACCGCCCCTTGTTTCCACCCCCTACCCACCCCCTAGTACCGCCCCTTGTTTCCACCCCCTACCCACCCCCTAGTACCGCCCCTTGTTTCCACCCCATAGTACCGCCCCTTGTTTCCACCCGCTACCCACCCCCTAGTACCGCCCCTTGTTTCCACCCCCTACCCACCTCCCAGTACCGCCCCTTGTTTCCACCCCCTACCCACCTCCCAGTACCGCCCCTTGTTTCCACCTCCCAGTACCGCCCCTTGTTTCCACCCCCTACCCACCTCCCAGTACCGCCCCTTGTTTCCACCCCCTACCCACCCCCTAGTACCGCCCCTTGTTTCCACCCCCTACCCACCTCCCAGTACCGCCCCTTGTTTCCACCCCCTACCCACCTCCCAGTACCGCCCCTTGTTTCCACCCCCTACCCACCCCCTAGTACCGCCCCTTGTTTCCACCCCCTACCCACCTCCCAGTACCGCCCCTTGTTTCCACCCCCTACCCACCTCCCAGTACCGCCCCTTGTTTCCACCCCCTACCCACCTCCCAGTACTGCCCCTTGTTTCCACCTCCCAGTACCGCCCCTTGTTTCCACCCCCTACCCACCTCCCAGTACCGCCCCTTGTTTCCACCCCCTACCCACCCCCTAGTACCGCCCCTTGTTTCCACCCCCTACCCACCTCCCAGTACCGCCCCTTGTTTCCACCCCCTACCCACCTCCCAGTACCGCCCCTTGTTTCCACCCCTTACCCATCTCCCAGTACCGCCCCTTGTTTCCACCCCCTACCCACCTCCCAGTACCGCCCCTTGTTTCCACCCCCTACCCACCTCCCAGTACCGCCCCTTCTTTCCACCCCCTACCCACCTCCCAGTACCGCCCCTTGTTTCCACCCCTTACCCATCTCCCAGTACCGCCTCTTGTTTCCACCCCCTACCCACCTCCCAGTACCACCCCTTGTTTCCACCCCCTACCCACCTCCCAGTACCGCCCCTTCTTTCCACCCCCTACTCACCTCCCAGTACCGCCCCTTGTTTCCACCCCCTACCCACTTCCCAGTACCGCCCCTTGTTTCCACTCACTACCCACCTCCCAGTACCGCCCCTTGTTTCCACCCCCTACCCACTTCCCAGTACCGCCCCTTGTTTCCACATCCCAGTACCGCCCCTTGTTTCCACCCCCTACCCACCTCCCAGTACCGCCCCTTGTTTCCACCCCCTACCCACCTCCCAGTACCGCCCCTTGTTTCCACCACTACCCACCTTCCAGTACCGCCCCTTGTTTCCACCCCCTACCCACCTCCCAGTACCGCCCCTTGTTTCCACCACTACCCACCTTCCAGTACCGCCCCTTGTTTCCACCACCTACCCACCTCCCAGTACCGCCCCTTGTTTCCACCCCCTACCCACCTCCCAGTACCGCCCCTTGTTTCCACCACTACCCACCTCCCAGTACCGCCCCTTGTTTCCACCCCCTACCCATCTCCCAGTACCGCCCCTTGTTTCCACCCCCTACCCACCTCCCAGTACCGCTCCTTATTTCCACCTCCCAGTACCGCCCCTTCTTTCCACCCCCTACCCACCTCCCAGTACCGCCCCTTCTTTCCACCCCCTACCCACCTCCCAGTACCGCCCCTTCTTTCCACCCCCTACCCACCTCCCAGTACCGCCCCTTGTTTCCACCCCCTATCCACCTCCCAGTACCGCCCCTTGTTTCCACCCCCTACCCACCTCCCAATACCGCTCCTTGTTTCCACCCCCTACCCACCTCCCAGTACCGCCCCTTGTTTCCACCCCCTACCCATCTCCCAGTACCGCCCCTTGTTTCCACCCCCTACCCACCTCCCAGTACCGCCCCTTGTTTCCACCCCCTACCCACCTCCCAGTACCGCCCCTTGTTTCCACCCCCTACCCATCTCCCAGTACCGCCCCTTGTTTCCACCCCCTACCCACCTCCCAGTACCGCCCCTTGTTTCCACCCCCTACCCATCTCCCAGTACCGCCCCTTGTTTCCACCCCCTACCCACCTCCCAGTACCGCCCCTTGTATCCACCCACCTCCCAGTACCGCCCCTTGTTTCCACCCCCTACCCACCTCCCAGTACCGCCCCTTGTTTCCACCCCCTACCCACCTCCCAGTACCGCCCCTTGTATCCACCCACCTCCCAGTACCGCCCCTTGTTTCCACCCCCTACCCACCTCCCAGTACCGCCCCTTCTTTCCACCCCCTACCCACCTCCCAGTACCGCCCCTTGTTTCCACCCCCTATCCACCTCCCAGTACCGCCCCTTGTTTCCACCCCCTACCCACCTCCCAATACCGCTCCTTGTTTCCACCCCCTACCCACCTCCCAGTACCGCCCCTTGTTTCCACCCCCTACCCATCTCCCAGTACCGCCCCTTGTTTCCACCCCCTACCCACCTCCCAGTACCGCCCCTTGTTTCCACCCCCTACCCACCTCCCAGTACCGCCCCTTGTTTCCACCCCCTACCCATCTCCCAGTACCGCCCCTTGTTTCCACCCCCTACCCACCTCCCAGTACCGCCCCTTGTTTCCACCCCCTACCCATCTCCCAGTACCGCCCCTTGTTTCCACCCCCTACCCACCTCCCAGTACCGCCCCTTGTATCCACCCACCTCCCAGTACCGCCCCTTGTTTCCACCCCCTACCCACCTCCCAGTACCGCCCCTTGTTTCCACCCCCTACCCACCTCCCAGTACCAATAAGACTTACATACAGGTGAGTCTCTAATAATACTTACCTGGAGGTAAAATGAATATCTCCTAAACTTGTACGGTTTAGGAGATATTCACCCTTCATACAGCCGCTGACATCAGCAGCACATGCGTTTTGAAGGTCTGCTGCATGGGGCTTCGTTCTAAGGTAAGTATTTCATTATGTGCTAGTATACAATGCATACTAGCACATTATGCTATTGTCTTGAAGGTTTTTTGGGGGGGTTTCAGTGGTTTACTACCGCTTTAATGACAGACAATCAGAAAAGCAGTATAATAGATCCCATGCAGCCAGCAACTATAGACCCCTCCAGCAACAATATACCATCCCCCAGTAACAATAGATCCAAAAACGAAAAAGAGAATGGCCGCACTCCAGGAGAAAAGGAGAATGCTTTATTCCATGAACTCATCCAACATCAAAGAGTAGTTTCATGAAGAACATCATGACACATATGGGTTATGACTTAATGAAGAAATTTGTGAAACGCGTCAGCCATGCTCTCCTCCATATGTGTCATGATGTTATCCTGAAACTACTCTTTGATGTTGGATGATTTCCTGTACAAAGGTTTTTATTAATCAATTCAACAGTACAGCTCATCACTTGTATGGTCACATAGGAGACAAAGGTAAGGAGTGAGGTCCATAGAGTAGAACAAATGTGGGGTGAGTATTCCCTCCTAGAGCACGCTGCTCAGAGTGTAAATAGAGAGCGCCCCGATGGGCATTTCCATACAGAGCTTTATCAAACCATCTATTCTATGAAGATCATTTCGAGGGAATACAAAATATTAATGGTGAAAATGAACCATGTGACCATGTCAGCCACGCTCAAGCCTGATGAGATAGAAGGATATATAAAAGAGCAAAGGAAAAAAGGAGGAGGAGAATGACTAAGCAGGAGAACCAATGAGAGTAGGAGTAAGAGGGAAAGGGGGGATCCGCGGGGCGGGGGGCAAGCAGATATTAGATTGATAGGAGCGTAGAATCGAATCTGGTAGGTCATCTGTAGGCGACCCAAGGCTGCCAGATCCTAAGAAATTTATCGTGAGTGTCTGAAATTATGGCTGTCAGCTTTTCATTCACCATAATGCCCTTCATATGATGTTTATCAGCCTCGAAGCTAAGTATGGGTGCCTTCCAGGCTCTTGCTATGGTCAGTTTAGTTGCAGTAAACAGATGCAGTGCCCGCTGGCGTTCCGGACATAGTAGTTCCATAATTGGTTTGCCTAGGAGAGCCTCATAGGGGTCCCTCTTCAGATTGGTGTAAAATAAGGTGCGGAGAAGGGCATAGACTCTGACCCATAATCTGCATGCTCTTGGACATGTCCACCAGATGTGTGCCATGGTACCGGCCTGAGAGCATCCCCGGAAGCAGAGAGGAGAAGTTGGAATGAAATGAGCCAATCTAGCCGGGGTATACTACCATCTGTATAGTATTTTATATGCATTCTCCAAAATGAGGACATTCTTGGAGCATTTGGAAAGAGCAAAAGTCATGACCTGCCAGTCCTCCGGATCCAGCTGCCTCCCCAGATCGGTGGTAAGGTCTAATCTGTGTTTTTTTTAGAGGAAATGATTGCTGCATAGACTAAGGAGATTAAGGCCGAAGATTGGGGCCGGGATCTACAAAGGCTTTTGAAAGGGGTCAAGGTGTATAGAGTAGGTTGGGACTTGATGAGCTGTTGTAGAAAGTGGTGAAGCTGTAGGTAGCTGTAGTGTTCCCGGAGTGGGATATCGTGTGAGGAGCGCAGCGCATCAATTGTAATTATCTTGGTGGGGGTGCATAGAGAATAGATATTAACGAAACCATTGTTGGTCCACCAAGAAAACTGTTGTGGGTTATCATGGCTCAGCGGAAACAAAGGACACTGGAGGAGGGGAAGTAAGGGAAGATGAGAAGAGATCAGACCTGCTGAATATTTAGTTGAGTCCCACACGCGGAGGGAATGTGTCAGGCAAGGCCCAAGTGTGTCAGGACGGCGTTTGTAGGGGAGCCAGGGCAGGGAGGCTACCGGAATTGGATATGAGTCAACTAAGTCTATTGTGGCCCATAACGTCATTTGATGTTGCTCATGAAGATGAGATAATGGGGCTATGTTTGCTGCTGTATAGTAGGATTGGAGGTTGGGAACCAAGAGGCCACCATTGATCTCACAGGTGTAAAAAACCTGTTTGTTGATTCTGGGTCTGGTGGAACCCCAGATAAAATTTCAGAATCTTACGTTGGTGAATGCGCAGAATATGGGTAGGGACTGGGCCCAGCAAACATCGTCGCCAAAGATCTGCTATGTACTATATGTTGGATTTGAAGAAGCCGTCTGATGGCGTCTCCTGCCTGTCTTCTTGGGACAAAGCCCACCTGGTCCTTTTTAATCAGACGTGGTAAAAAGGAGTTCAAGCGGTTGGCCAGAATTTTTGTTAAAATTTTCATGTCTATATTTATAAGGGAGATCGGCCTAAAGTTGGCCCAAGAGGAATGGTCCCGGTCGGGTTTGAGGATCATCACTATATTGGCGGTAAGGATGGCTGAAGTATAGGTTTGGCCATTTTTTTACAGAATTAAACGTGGTTGTCAGGTGGGGGGCTACCACATTGGCCATTTTCCTACAGAAAAGTGCTGTAAAGCCACCCGGGCCCGATCTCTTGGCCACTTTCAAATCTGTAATACATTGTAAGACCCCGGGGACCTGTATGTCTCGGTCCATTAATGACGTGTGGGTGTCAGATAGGGTGGGTAGTGTCAGGCTACCCAGAAAGGTGTCGAAGCCCTGGATGGAGGACTGGCTAGGGGGCGAGTATAGTGTGGTAAGGCGATGTCAGAATTCAGGACCCAAATGGGGTTTCCTGTGAGGATATTATGGCGAGTGCGTAAGGTGATGGGAGTGTGGCCTGGAGAGAAGACACGCAACCTGTTGGCCAACTGTTTGTTAGGTTTATTCGCTTTGGCGTACTACTTCTGAGGAGCCCAGCGAAGTGTGAGTTCTGCCTCATCTGTTAAACATAAGTCCAATTTTCTACGGGCTTGGTCTAGTAGTTTGCGATTAGCAGGTGTAGGGGATTGTTTAAAGGATGTCAATAATGATACTAAGCGTGTCTCCAGGGTTCGCCGAGTCAACAGGCGTTCCCTCTTTCGCTTAGACTCCAGTTGAATAACACGTCCCTTAAGGACTGCTTTGTATGCCTCCCATAGGGTCACTGGAGAAGAAACAGAACCGACATTAAGACAAAAGTAGTCAATAGAAGCTTGGTGAATACCTGCTAGTATCTCCTTGAAGGACAGAAGGGAGTCATTGATGACCCAGGGGGAATGTTGAGGGTTGCAGAGCAGAGTGGCAAACAACCATAACAGGGTCATGGTCTGACCATGGAGCCACTAAGATAGAGGCAGACACAATTACGGGAAGATGTTTCCTGGACACAAACATATGATCGATTCGGGAGTGGGAATGATGAGGATGAGAGTAATGAGTGTAGTCCCTGTCCAGGGGATGGAGCTCTCTCCAGATGTCCACCAGGTCATGACTTCGTAGTGAGCATAAGAACTTTTTTGCATCCGGAGAAGGTGCTTTGCATTCTGAGGAATATTTGTCAAGCGCAGGGTTCAGGGTCACATTGGATTTTCCTGCCAAGAGGAGAGTACCCCTCTGGTGGGCTTTCAACCAGGAGCAAACATGGGTAGGAAGGGCCCTGGATTTATATTTGGGGCATAGTATGTCAAGATGGTAACTTCCGTGTCCTGAATGGTACTCTGTAACAGGAGGTATCTGCCATTTGGGTCTGCTATCTGTTTACTGCAAGTGAAGAGAACCGATTTGCGAAGAGCGATCAGTACGCCTCTTTGTTTAGTCGGTCCGTTAGCCAGGTAGATTTGAGGGTACATAGCGTGAAAATATTTGGGGCAAGAGGAGGAGGAGGAGAAGTGGGTCTCCTGCAGGCATGCGATGTCTAATTTTTGTTTTTGGAGGGATTTAAGAACCTTCACTCTCTTGGTGGGGGGGGGGAGTTCATGCCCTGAACATTCAGGGACAACCAATTCAGAGCCATAACATCAGAGAGACGAACCAGAAGATTACGCTGCCCTGAGACCCCACGGAATTAAGGGGGGGGAAGGAGAGAGGAAGAGAAGAGATGAGTGAAAAGGGAAGGAATAAAGGTGAACCGTGAGATTTGAGGCCGAGTAGTACTTGGAGTATAGTGAACAGGTAAAGCGGGAGTGCTTCACTGCATGGGGGGGTAAAAGGCCCACAAGGGGGCTGAAAGTTGGCCAAGGCAAGCATCTGAGCGAAGTGCCGGCACAAGGGGAAGCAGTAGTCCATCAGAACCACTTGACATCCTAAAATTGAGAGATTGTCACAAGTAAAATAAGCACAGTATCTAACTTAGTATTTAAGGCAAGAAAAATAAGACTTATATATATATATATGTGCAAGGAGGTCCCTTGCTCTTCTGGGGCTGCCACCTCCAGGCGGTGTCTCCCAGGGAGAGTCAGCGGCCCAAAAGACCAACACGACAAATGATGGCCATTAAATCAATAATTGCAAAGTATAAAACAAACATGAGCCAAAAGGCTCTATAACAGGTTAGACTGAGATAGAAAACGTTCATTCGATCACATACTCCACCGGTTGAAGAGTGGGGGTCACTGTCATCCAGCCTATAAAAAATAAAAGGAGAACAAAAAAAAAAAAAGGAACAGTTGTGGGCCTCCCATAAGGGCAGCCAACCTATGTTAAGTGAACAGTCCCGTCTAAGTGCCTACCCCCACCCACCATACAATAGTCAAAAAGCCTCTGGAGTGGTAAGGACAACTGGTGACTAGGGGATGGGGGAAAAAGGCAATAATAACACCCAAAACTAGGAACCCCAGGGCATTGAGTATCATAGGTTACCTTTCCCAAGGCTGCCATCTCACAGGCAGGGCGGCCCTTAACTGGGCAGGAGTCCTCAGTCCCAATTCCGGGTTGGTAGTGAGGGGTCATATGGGTAGGGAACATACATCTGGGAGTTCAGATCGATTCCAGGAAAGTACAGGAATACTAGAGTGGATGGCGTCAGACACCACACATATAAGTGCAGCAAAGAATGGTGTCAACTGCACCCATTCAGCCCCAGGAGGTCACCGGGGTAGTAATAATGCTTGAAAGGCAGGAAGATGGGGCCACCACCTTCAGGGATCTTCGTGAAACACTGGGCCTGGAGATCTCACGGGGTCTGAGAGTTGGGATGTTGGATGATTTCATGGAATAAAACATTTTCCTTGTATCCCGGAGTGCGGTCATTCTCTTTTCATTTTTGGATTATCTGGTCGGATCACGGACTGGACCAGCACCTGGTTATCAAGGAGAGGTGTTGCCCTTCCCTTCTATAACAATAGATCCACCCTAGAAACAATGGACCCCACCGGCATCAATAGACACTCCAGCAGCCACCAACATTAGACCCCTTCCTGAACAGTAGATCCCTCCCAGCAACCATTGACCCCCCAGCAACAATAGATCCCCCTTAATGATAACAGATTCCCAGCAGCCATCATCAATAGACCCTCCAGCACACCCCAGCACCCCTTGCCAGCACATACATTCAGTGTTAGAGGTGCCGGAACTGCATTCCTGCCCCGCCTACTAAATCAACCCTCATACTGTGCCAGCAATAGAGGCGGAGACTATAGAGAGAGCAGATCTCCCCGAGAGCCGTCCATGGACTGTCTATAGACATGTTACCTCTGTAACTGATCGTCCCATAATACTCACCAACTATCACAATCACCATGGCGATACCGAGCAGACCAACGGCAACCAGCACCTGGGGGCAGAAAAAAAAGCCATGTGGGTTACAAAGTCCCTCCAAGTTCCCGATCAATTCCTTGTAGAGGACAATTAAAGGTTAGAGGAGCGCCAATACACAGGCCAACCCCTTCCCAATACACAGGCCAGCCCCTTCCCAATACACAGGCCAACCCCTTCCCAATGCACAGGCCAACCCCTTCCCAATACACAACCACTTCCCAATACACAACCACTTCCCAATACACAGGCCAACCCCTTCCTAATACACAACCACTTCCCAATAGACAGGCCAGCCCCTTCCCAATACACAGGCCAACCCCTTCCCAATACACCGGCCAACCACTTCCCAATACACAGACCAACCCCTTCCCAATACACAGGCCAGCCCCTTCCCAATACACAGGCCAGCCCCTTCCCAATACACAACCACTTCCCAATACACAGGCCAACCCCTTCCCAATACACAGGCCAACCACTACCCAATACACAGGCCAACCACTACCCAATACACAGGCCAACCACTTCCCAATACACAGGCCAACCCCTTCCCAATACACAGGCCAACCCCTTCCCAATACACAGGCCAACCACTACCCAATACACAGGCCAACCACTACCCAATATACAGGCCAACCACTTCCCAATACACAGGCACACCCACTTCCCAATACACAGGCACACCCCTTCCCAATACACAGGCCAACCACTTCCCAATACACAGGCCAACCCCTTACCAATACACAGGCCAGCCTGTGTATTGGTTCAGGAACCCTGCACCAGGCAGAGACAGAAAATGCAGGTAAAAAAAACAATCATACCTTTAATCTAATCGCAAAACGGTACAAATCAGGAGTGTAGTCAAAACATAAGCCAGGGTTAGGAAGCCGAAATGGGTAATCAGACGAGCCGGAATCAGGGAGCCAGGAATCAGACTAGTCAGAAGCCAAAGATCAGGAACCAGAAGAAACATCAGCCAGCCAAAGTCATAACAGGAACAACAGCACAGAGACACACTGGATATGTTGATCAGGCAAAGGCACGAAAGGAATGAAAAAGGCAGCTAAAATAGCCAAAAGGGTTGGCTGTTGGCTGGACTAATGAGGCAGGTAATGGTAAGTATCTGACAGCTGAGTAGCCTGAGCAATGAAAAGAGCTGCTAGAAGCCCAGCCCTGACAGTAGCCCCTCCTCAATGCCCCCTCCCTGTCAGAAACCATGAAATCAGGCCGAGACAGAACTACAGTTAAATCACACTTGTTTAATAATAAGAGTAAAAAGAACAAACGTAGTCAAAACATAGCCAAAATTCAGTAACCGGAATGGATAGTCAGCCAAGCCAGAAGTCAGGGATCAATGTAGTGGAACAGCAAGCAGGAACTGGAGCCAGAAGAGATGTCAGCAAAGGAGGTCTTGAACAGGATCGCAGGCGATAGTCTCTGTGATGTTGACCAAGGCGAAGGCAGAGATCCTCTGGACTGGACGGCTTAAGTAGGCAGGACTGAGGAGCAGGATATCATCAACAGCTGAGTAACTGTGGAGAGATGGGAGCTGGCAACTATCCAACAGCTGAGCGACCAGCTCAGAGAAGGAAGGGCTGAGCCCAGCCCTGACACTCCCTTTCAGAGAGGCACCAGGCTTGAGGGGAAAACGTTTATGGAAAGCACGAAGGAGGACAGGAGCATGTACGTCCGAGGATGAGACCCAAAAGCATTCCTCCGGACCGTAACCCCTCCAATGAACAAGGTACTGTATCCGGCCACGAAACCTACAGGAGTCAATGATAGATTGTATCTCATACTCCTCATGGTTGTCCACCTGAACCAGGCGAGGATGTTATACCGAGCTGGTGAAGCGGTTGCACACCAAAGGTTTTAATAAGCAGACATGGAGTACATTATAAATATGCATGTTGGAAGGAAGCTCTAAAGTGTAGGCCACTAGGTTGATCCTGCGGAGAATGCGAAAAGGCCCAATATATGACGGTGCCAGTTGTAGTGAGTGAACACGGAGTCTGAGGTTACGAGAGGACAGCCAGACCCTCTCCCCAACTTGTTAGAAAGGGGGCGCAGGTAGGCGTCCGCGGTCACCATTGAGTCTGTACCTATCACTGGCGCGTTGCAAGGATTCTTGGACCTGCATCAAAGTGGAACGGAGTTCACAAAGATTTTCCTCTAACACAGGAATTCCTAGTCGAACAAATGTGTCATGCAACATGGACGGCTGGAACCCATAGTTCGCCATAAATGGAGATAAGCGGAGGCGGCATTGATGGCACTGTTGTGAGCAAACTCTACCCAAGGTAACACGTCTGACCAGTTGTTATGGTGGTCAGAAATGCAGCAACATAGAAAGTGCTCCATGGCTTGGTTGGCTCGTTCTGCGACCCCATTGGACTGCGGGTGATATGCCGATGAGAAGAAAAGCAGAATTCCCAACTGTGCACAAAAAGGCTCGCCAAAACCTGGGCACAAACTGGCTGCCCCTGTCCGAGATGATAACCTTAGGTAACCCATGTAACCGAAAGACCTCCCGAGCGAAAATTGATGCAAGTTCTTTGGATGTAGGCAAATTTTTTAGTGGAATACAATGAGACATTTTGGAAAACTGGTCAACCACCATAAGAATAACTGTGTTGCCCTGGGAGTTGGGTAACTCCACAATAAGATCAATAGACAAGTGGGACCAAGGCCTCTCTCCATTGGGTATGGGTTGTAGGAAGCCCACTGGAAGGTGTCATGGTGTCTTACTCATAGCACACATGGAACAAGCCGCTACGAAGGCGGCTACATCTGTGCGGAGACTAGGCCACCAAAATTGTTGAGACAGACCATATGAGTTGATTCTTCCCTGGGTGGAAAGCTGCCTTAGGAGAATGGTAGGTCTGGAGCAAAGCAGTGTGGAGATTCTTGGGGACAAAGCAGCGATTACAAGTTTTTTTTAGGAGGAGAATGGATCTGAGCGGCAAGAATTCTGTCACCCAAAGGTGAAGTGTGACTAGTGCAAATAGTGGCCATAATGCGATCAGGGGGTATCAAGGGAGTAGGAACTGACTCCATCTTGGAAGTGGAGGAAATTTGTTGCGACAATGTGTCAGCCCTTACATTCTTAGTACCGGGTAAGAAAGAGATTACGTAATTGAAGCTTGACAAAAAAAGAGTCCATCGCACTCTTCTGGAAGATAAGCGTTTTTCCTCAGACAAGAATGTGAGATTCTTATGATCACTCAAAATGAGGACCGGCACAGTGGTACCCTCGAGGAGATGCCTCCGTTCCTTAAGAGCTAATATGATAGCTAGCGATTCTCTGTCCCCAATCTCATAATTGCACTCTGCAGGAGACAATTTCTTAGAAAAGTAGACACAAGGACGAATAGCGCTCTCAAAAGTAGGACGTTGAGACAGAAGGGTGCCAACTCCATTCTCGGAAGCATCAACCTCAAGGATGAAGGGTAGCGTGGGATCAGGATGTGCCAACACAGGTGCTGTAGCAAAAGTGGCCTTGAGAGACTCAAAGGCTTTAATGGAATCCGAGGACCAACACTGTGGGTTGCCGTCCTTCCTGATCAGTCAGGGGTTTTACCAGAGAAGAGAATTTGCAAATACATTTCTGATAATAATTGGCAAAGCCAAGAAAACATTGTAGCAGAAATAGGCCTACGGGTCGAGGCCACTGTAGAACTGCAGATAATTTCTCTGGGTCCATCAAAAAACCGGCAGTAGAAATGTCATAACCCAGAAATTTAACCTGTTCACGAGGGAACTCGCACTTTTCCAATTTACAGTACAGGTTATTATCTCTCAACCTCTGTAGGACATAGGAGACATCTGTGTGGTGGCTCTCTAGGGATTTCGAATATATAATATCATCAAGGTAAACCACCACACATTGCTGCAACATATCTCGGAGGACATCATTATTAAATTCCTGGAAAACTGCAGGAGCGTTGCAGAGACCAAACTACATTACACAGTATTCATAATGTCTGGTCCTGGTATTAAACGCAGTTTTCTATTTATTGCCCTGCTTGATCCTCACGAGATTGTATGCCCCTCTCAGATCGAACTTCGTGAAAACCATTGCTCCCTTGAGGCGGTCAAATAATTCCATAATCAATGGGATTGGATATGTGTTCTTAATCGTGATGTGATTGAGACCCCTATAATCATTACAAGGTCTCAGTTCACCACTCTTCTTTCTCACAAAGAAGAAGCCAGCACCAGCAAGAGATGAGGATTCGCGGATGAACCCTCCAGAAAGTGTGTCCGCAACATACTCCTCCATGGCTTTATCCTCCGAGACAGACAAAGGGTATACCCGACCATGAGGAGGATGGCACCAGGTTGAAGGTCAATTGCGCAATCATAAGACCGGTGTGGAGGCAAAATACAAGAGGTGCACAAGACCTTATCCACTTTCTGAAAACATGTTTTACGGAATTCTGGCGACCAGGAAAAAACCCCAGCACAAAGCCAATCAAAAGAGGGGTTGTACCTCTGTAACCAAGGACAACAAATAACCACCAGGTAATGAGGTGAGGAAATGATTTGGAATATCTCATGAAGAGCCCCTACAGCCATGGTCACAAGCCTTCAGCCCCAAAATTGTTTGGGTATCGATGGAAAACTCAGACCAGGAAAGGGTAACCGAAACTAGAGGTTTATCCTTTAGGATAGCTGGGGACGCAAAGACACGGCCCTACAGGACCACAAGGTTCGGGCGTTCCCTGGACGGGTAGGACAAGACTTCAATAAGTGACCTGCCTGGCCACAATAAAAGCACAATCTCTCCCTCCTCCTAAAGGCTCTCTCCTCTGCAGAGAAATGTGTGAAGCCCACCTGCATGGGTTCTACTTCAATGACGGACTTGGTACCAGAAGGCATGGGAGGTGAGGGTGGAGAGGGAGGCAAAGGTGGGAATGCAAAGCTCGGAGCCAAACACACAGGAGGCTTCTGCAAGAGTTCCTTAAAGGAAGGTCTCTCTCGAGTCTGGAGTCAATAAGAATGGCAAACGTGATCAACTTCTTCAGCTCAGTGGGTATGTCTCGGGCTGCTATCTTAACTTTGATGTTATCCGAGAGACAATGAGAAAAAGCAGCCACGAGGGCCTCATTGATAAAAGCCAACTCTGCTGCCAGAGTACGGAATTCAATGGCATAATCGGCAACAGTTCTCGTACTCTGTTTAATGGACATGAGACTTTTGGAAGCAGAAGTGGAGCGAGTGGGAACGTCAAATACTCTTTTAAAGGAAGCCACAAACTCAGGGTAATTCCGGGCAACACATTTTTGCATTTCCCATTGGGGGTTTGCCCAAGCCAAAGCTCTATCAGAAAGCAAAGAAAGAATGAAGCCTACTTTGCTTCTGTCCATGGGGAACGCCTGGGGCAGCATCTCAAAGTATTTCCCAACCTGGTTGAGAAACCCTCTGCATTGAACTGGTTTGCCCCAAAATCGCTGGGGAAGCCGAGTGGAACTAGACATAACCCCTCCAGAAGGAATATTTGAGGTGGGTGCCCGCACAGAGACTGGAGCAGCAGCATTGACGGCCTGCCCCACATGTTGTACCTGAACAGCCACAATGAGAATCAGGAGCGTCTGCAACGCTATGACAAACTGGTCCATGCTGTGGTCCTGCTCAATCAACCTGGAAAAAATATTACCAGTAGGTTGATTGCCTGCATCTTCTGAATTCATGACCTTCACCTACTGTCAGGAACCATGAAACAGATGGAGACAGAAAATGCAGTAAAAAGCACACCTTTTAATATAATGGTAAAAATGGTACAAACCAGGAACATAGTCAAAAACAGAAGCCAGGGTTAGGAAGCCAAAAACGGGTAATCAGACAAGCCGGAATCGGGGAGCTAAAGATCCGTGTTGTCAGAAGCCAAAGATCGGGAACCAGAAGAAACGCCAGCCAGGCAAAGTCAGAAGAGGAACACAGCACAGAGACACACTGGAGTTGTTGACCAGGCGAAGGCACGAAAGGAATGAACAAGGCAGTTTAAATAACCAGAAGGGACTGGCTGTTGGCTGGACTGACGAGTCAGGTAATGGTAACCAGGTGAGACATTGTGGAAACAACAAGTGGCTGGTAATTAACCGACAGCTGAGCAGCTCTGAACACTGAGGCAAGAGCTGCGAAAAGAACAGCCCTAAAAGACAGGTGGCACCACTGAGGCCAATGGGAGAGTGCTGCAGCTGTGATCCAAACACGTGTCTCACGGTTGCAGTATTTTAATGCAAAATCCCCCTTGGGATTAAAAAAGACATTCAGTAGATGGCAGGATCGCATCTTGAATGCCTGTCAGCCGCTGCTATGCCACCATCTGAAAAGTGATCCACCGTGGGAAACAGCCCTTAGTCCTCTAAAATGCCTGGCACTTCCAGGGATGGGGAGTCCTTGTGATCTTGAGAAGCTTGGAGCAATAAGGGGGGGGGGGGGCTGTGTAAGAAATGAAAAAGCTGGGAGAGGAGCCCAGTAATGTAGCCTGTCACCTGACCAGCTCTCCTCCAATCATGGAGTTCCAGAGAGAACGCTATATGATACCCCTACGTGCATTTTATGAATGGGTCAGGCCGCGATATGCAGCCCTACAGAAAAGTATAACTGAGACCGAATCTTTCTACATCACATGCTCCTCCTAGATCATCCCCCATGACACCCACCTTGCTGTTTCTCCAAAGAGGTCTTCTCCTAGATCATCCCCCATGACACCCACCTTGCTATTCCTCCACAGGGGTCACCTCCTCGATAATCCCCTATGACACCCACCTTGCTGTTCTTCCACAGTGGTCTTCTCCTAGATCATCCCCCATGACACCCACCTTGCTGTTCTTCCACAGCGGTCTTCTCCTAGATCATCCCCCATGAAACCCACCTTGCTGTTCTTCCACAGCGGTCTTCTCCTAGATCATTCCCCATAACACCCACCTTCCTGTTCTTCCACAGTGGTCTTCTCCTAGATCATCCCCCATGAAACCCACCTTGCTTTTCTTCCACAGGGGTCACCTCCTCGATAATCCCCTATGACACCCACCTTGCTGTTCTTCCACAACGGTCTTCTCCTAGATCATCCCCCATGACACCCACCTTGCTATTCCTCCACAGGGTTTCCTCCTCGATAATCCCCTATGACACCCACCTTGCTGTTCTTCCACAGTGGTCTTCTCCTAGATCATCCCCCATGACACCCACCTTGCTATTCCTCCACAGGGTTTCCTCCTCGATAATCCCCCATGACACCCACCTTGCTGTTCTTCCACAGTGGTCTCCTCCTAGATCATCCCCTATGACACCCACCTTGCTGTTCTTCCACAGTGGTCTTCTCCTAGATCATCCCCCATGACACCCACCTTGCTGTTCTTCCACAACGGTCTTCTCCTAGATCATCCCCCATGACACCCACCTTGCTGTTTCTCCACAGAGGTCTCCTCCTAGATCATCCCCCATGACACCCACTTTGCTATTCCCCCACAGGGGTTTCCTCCTCGATAATCCCCTATGATACCCACCTTGCTGTTCTTCTACAGAGGTCTTCTCCTAGATCATCCCCCATGAAACCCACCTTGCTGTTCTTCTACAGAGGTCTTCTCCTAGATCATCCCCCATGAAACCCACCTTGCTGTTCTTCCACAGGGGTCTCCTCCTAGATCATCTCCCATGACACCCACCTTGCTGTTCTTCCACAGGGGTCTTCTCCTAGATCATCTCCCATGACACCCACCTTGCTGTTCTATTACAGCGTTCTCCTCCTAGATCATCCCCCATGACACCCACCTTGCTGTTCTTCTACAGCGTTCTCCTCCTAGATCATCTCCAATGACACCCACCTTGCTGTTCCTCTACAGGGGTCTCCTCCTAGATCATCTTCCATGACACCCACCTTGCTGTTCCTCCACAGGGGTCTCCTCCTAGATCATCCCCCATGACACCCACCTTGCTGTTCTATCACAGCGGTCTCCTCCTAGTTCATCCCCCATAACACCCACCTTGCTGTTCTTCCACAGGGGTCTCCTCCTCGATAATCCCCTATGATACCCACCTTGCTGTTCTTCTACAGAGGTCTTCTCCTAGATCATCTCCCATGACACCCACCTTGCTGTTCTTCTACAGAGGTCTCCTCCTCGATAATCCCCTATGACACCCACCTTGCTGTTCTTCTACAGAGGTCTCCTCCTCGATAATCCCCTATGACACCCACCTTGCTGTTCTTCTACAGAGGTCTCCTCCTAGATCATCTCCCATGACACCCACCTTGCTGTTCTTCTACAGCGTTCTCCTCCTAGATCATCTCCCATGACACCCACCTTGCTGTTCCTCTACAGGGGTCTTCTCCTAGATCATCCCCCATAACACCCACCTTACTGTTCTTCTACAGAGGTCTTCTCCTAGATCATCCCCCATGACACCCACCTTCCTGTTCTTCCACAGTGGTCTTCTCCTAGATCATCCCCCATGAAACCCACCTTGCTTTTCTTCCACAGGGGTCACCTCCTCGATAATCCCCTATGACACCCACCTTGCTGTTCTTCCACAACGGTCTTCTCCTAGATCATCCCCCATGACACCCACCTTGCTATTCCTCCACAGGGTTTCCTCCTCGATAATCCCCTATGACACCCACCTTGCTGTTCTTCCACAGTGGTCTTCTCCTAGATCATCCCCCATGACACCCACCTTGCTGTTCTTCCACAACGGTCTTCTCCTATATCATCCCCCATGACACCCACCTTGCTGTTTCTCCACAGAGGTCTTCTCCTAGATCATTCCCCATAACACCCACCTTCCTGTTCTTCCACAGTGGTCTTCTCCTAGATCATCCCCCATGAAACCCACCTTGCTTTTCTTCCACAGGGGTCACCTCCTCGATAATCCCCTATGACACCCACCTTGCTGTTCTTCCACAACGGTCTTCTCCTAGATCATCCCCCATGACACCCACCTTGCTATTCCTCCACAGGGTTTCCTCCTCGATAATCCCCTATGACACCCACCTTGCTGTTCTTCCACAGTGGTCTTCTCCTAGATCATCCCCCATGACACCCACCTTGCTGTTCTTCCACAACGGTCTTCTCCTAGATCATCCCCCATGACACCCACCTTGCTGTTTCTCCACAGAGGTCTTCTCCTAGATCATTCCCCATAACACCCACCTTCCTGTTCTTCCACAGTGGTCTTCTCCTAGATCATCCCCCATGAAACCCACCTTGCTTTTCTTCCACAGGGGTCACCTCCTCGATAATCCCCTATGACACCCACCTTGCTGTTCTTCCACAACGGTCTTCTCCTAGATCATCCCCCATGACACCCACCTTGCTATTCCTCCACAGGGTTTCCTCCTCGATAATCCCCTATGACACCCACCTTGCTGTTCTTCCACAGTGGTCTTCTCCTAGATCATCCCCCATGACACCCACCTTGCTATTCCTCCACAGGGTTTCCTCCTCGATAATCCCCCATGACACCCACCTTGCTGTTCTTCCACAGTGGTCTCCTCCTAGATCATCCCCTATGACACCCACCTTGCTGTTCTTCCACAGTGGTCTTCTCCTAGATAATCCCCCATGACACCCACCTTGCTGTTCTTCCACAACGGTCTTCTCCTAGATCATCCCCCATGACACCCACCTTGCTGTTTCTCCACAGAGGTCTCCTCCTAGATCATCCCCCATGACACCCACTTTGCTATTCCCCCACAGGGGTCTCCTCCTCGATAATCCCCTATGATACCCACCTTGCTGTTCTTCTACAGAGGTCTTCTCCTAGATCATCCCCCATGAAACCCACCTTGCTGTTCTTCTACAGAGGTCTTCTCCTAGATCATCCCCCATGAAACCCACCTTGCTGTTCTTCCACAGGGGTCTCCTCCTAGATCATCTCCCATGACACCCACCTTGCTGTTCTTCCACAGGGGTCTTCTCCTAGATCATCTCCCATGACACCCACCTTGCTGTTCTATTACAGCGTTCTCCTCCTAGATCATCCCCCATGACACCCACCTTGCTGTTCTTCTACAGCGTTCTCCTCCTAGATCATCTTCCATGACACCCACCTTGCTGTTCCTCCACAGGGGTCTCCTCCTAGATCATCCCCCATGACACCCACCTTGCTGTTCTATCACAGCGGTCTCCTCCTAGTTCATCCCCCATAACACCCACCTTGCTGTTCTTCCACAGGGGGCTCCTCCTAGATCATCCCCCATGACACCCACTTTGCTATTCCCCCACAGGGGTCTCCTCCTCGATAATCCCCTATGATACCCACCTTGCTGTTCTTCTACAGAGGTCTTCTCCTAGATCATCTCCCATGACACCCACCTTTCTGTTCTTCTACAGAGGTCTCCTCCTCAATAATCCCCTATGACACCCACCTTGCTGTTCTTCTACAGAGGTCTCCTCCTAGATCATCTCCCATGACACCCACCTTGCTGTTCTTCTACAGCGTTCTCCTCCTAGATCATCTCCCATGACACCCACCTTGCTGTTCCTCTACAGGGGTCTTCTCCTAGATCATCCCCCATAACACCCACCTTACTGTTCTTCTACAGAGGTCTTCTCCTAGATCATCCCCCATGACACCCACCTTCCTGTTCTTCCACAGTGGTCTTCTCCTAGATCATCCCCCATGAAACCCACCTTGCTTTTCTTCCACAGGGGTCACCTTCTCGATAATCCCCTATGACACCCACCTTGCTGTTCTTCCACAACGGTCTTCTCCTAGATCATCCCCCATGACACCCACCTTGCTATTCCTCCACAGGGTTTCCTCCTCAATAATCCCCTATGACACCCACCTTGCTGTTCTTCCACAGTGGTCTTCTCCTAGATCATCCCCCATGACACCCACCTTGCTGTTCTTCCACAACGGTCTTCTCCTAGATCATCCCCCATGACACCCACCTTGCTGTTTCTCCACAGAGGTCTCCTCCTAGATCATCCCCCATGACACCCACTTTGCTATTCCCCCACAGGGGTCTCCTCCTCGATAATCCCCTATGATACCCACCTTGCTGTTCTTCTACAGAGGTCTTCTCCTAGATCATCCCCCATGAAACCCACCTTGCTGTTCTTCTACAGAGGTCTTCTCCTAGATCATCCCCCATGAAACCCACCTTGCTGTTCTTCCACAGGAGTCTCCTCCTAGATCATCTCCCATGACACCCACCTTGCTGTTCTTCCACAGGGGTCTTCTCCTAGATCATCTCCCATGACACCCACCTTGCTGTTCTATTACAGCGTTCTCCTCCTAGATCATCCCCCATGACACCCACCTTGCTGTTCTTCTACAGCGTTCTCCTCCTAGATTATCTCCCATGACACCCACCTTGCTGTTCCTCTACAGGGGTCTCCTCCTAGATCATCTCCCATGACACCCACCTTGCTGTTCCTCCACAGGGGTCTCCTCCTAGATCATCCCCCATGACACCCACCTTGCTGTTCTATCACAGCGGTCTCCTCCTTGTTCATCCCCCATAACACCCACCTTGCTGTTCTTCCACAGGGGGCTCCTGCTAGATCATCCCCCATGACACCCACTTTGCTATTCCCCCACAGAGGTCTCCTCCTCGATAATCCCCTATGATACCCACCTTGCTGTTCTTCTACAGAGGTCTTCTCCTAGATCATCTCCCATGACACCCACCTTGCTGTTCTTCTACAGAGGTCTCCTCCTCGATAATCCCCTATGACACCCACCTTGCTGTTCTTCTACAGAGGTCTCCTCCTAGATCATCCCCCATGACACCCACCTTGCTGTTCTTCTACAGAGGTCTCCTCCTAGATCATCCCCCATGACACCCACCTTGCTGTTCTTCTACAGAGGTCTCCTCCTAGATCATCTCCCATGACACCCACCTTGCTGTTCTTCTACAGCGTTTGTCACGGACCTGGCCGGAGCAGAGGCTGTTGGAGAGGACTGTGTGCGGGCCTGTTGCCCACAGATTATGGGCCCTAGCATGTGAGGTGAATGAGAAATCCAGTCTGAACTGTATTAATCGGACTCAGTCATGTATATATTGTATGGGGACTCCTTGCTGTGGATCTGTGTCCCTGAAGAGGGAGGGGGGGTTCCTCCAGCAGCCCCCTGCTGATAAGACTGATTCATTCTGTTGGGACACATCATGTGAGGAGATGCTGGTGTCAACTGGTGCTTATGTTAATTGAATGAGCTAATGACATTGTCCTCCATACAATGTAGGAGACGGGACGACTCCTATTGGAGCTCATGTTAATTAGGTTAGCTTTGAGTCATCCTGGTGTATAAATGTGTGGGAGATCTCAAATAAAGAGTAGTTCTGATGTACTCCAAGACTGGTGTTGTCTAGTTCTTGGGGTTCCTATAGCCAGATCCATTGGACTCGTGTTCCAGAACTTAGGAAGCGGTATATGACGGAAGCACTCAAGCGGAGTGTGGGGCGTTCCGTGACATTGGTGGCAAGCAGTGGGATAGCTTCCTGAAGTCTGGGACATCCAAACCTCCAACTGGATCCAAGATCAGCATAGCAGACTTCATTCACCCCAGCGGAGATATGGACCTGGCATCAGAATTCCCGGGGCTGCTGCGGATCATCCTTTCAACGTACACCAGGACTGTGTCTGAGGATGAATACCTGGAGCTCAGGCAGCTGATTCGGGTGGAGCTCTGGATTGCAGCCCTCCGTCTCGCTGGTATAAAACAGGGCAAGTGCTTCCCAACCCAAGAGCAACGGGCCAGTGACCAACGGGCATTGCGGATGGCATTCCTGGGAGAGCAGCCCCAGGAGCAATGGGTGACTGAGTTGGACAGGCTGGTCCAGCAGGAGATAGAGCTGGACAATCGTTATCGGGCTCTGCAATGGCACGCAGAGGAGGGATATTTAGGGGAGACAACAGAATGCTCTCCGGAGGGATATGACTTTGGCGGCCCTGGATTGCTGTGGGAGAACCTTACAGATCTTTTTATGTTTGGCGATGAGGGGGAACCTGACCTTGAGGACATGAGAGACTATAGAGAGTCTATGCTCGGTCTTGCAGGGGTCTCAGAGCTCAAACCTGATCTGGACCATTTGCTAAGGAAGGAACAGCATCTGGAAAGGGCATACAGGAAACTGCTAGAACAAGTTCAGCAGCATGCCAGAGAATCGGCAGTGGAAAATCCGGAGATTGCCGTCCCCAAACCTGAAGTGCTGACAACAGGGCAGAGCTCTGCTAACCTCTGCCCAGCACTGATAACATCTTCTGGGTTCCATGGACAGGAGATGGTGAACCTATATCCCCAGACATCAGTTGCAGAGACATGGGACTTGATAGACTTTTCTGCTGAGGAAAAACAACCTGATGAGCCTCCAGCAGAAGAGCTGCTATCAGGGCCAAAGTTCACTGTGTTCTGCCCAGCACCAACAGTGGCTTCGGCCTTCTTGAGAGAAGAGGTAGTCGGCCTTTCTCCCACAACATTGACAGGGACATGTGATTTTCTGCCAGCAGCATCTATGGAGTTAAAACAAACTTCTCCAGCTGAAGATCTGGTAACTGAACAGAGGGTCCAAGACCTCTGTCCCACACTTTTACCAATCCCAGAGACTGGGGATTTAATAGACGTTTCTGTAGAGGAGGAACCACCTGGCAAACCCCCAGCAGAAGTGCTGGCAACCGGACAGAGGGTCCAAGACCTCTGCCCCACACCTGCAGCAATTGTGGAGGCCCAAGGTGAGGAGGTGGCAGTCTATCGCGAGCTGCAGATCAGGATCCAAGGAGAGAATGCAGTCATCACCTCACAACTGCAGCTTGATCTGGTGTCGGTTGATGGGGCTTCAGTCCCCACCTGTATACCCCAGGGATGCTGGGCAGTCGGCCCAGATCCCCAACAGCAGGATGGAGTGAGCCCAGTCCCACTGTCTTCTCTCCAGCGGCAGAAAGGATTCCAGGGAGAAGGGCCAGTCCGGGCCTCTCCCCAGCGGCAGATATGTTCTCTGAGAGAGGCAGAGGATGGCTGGGTGAGTAATACACTGTTTGGAATAATTTGTTTGGGGTACTGTGTGGGTACAGGCAGTAGAGGACTGGAACTACTGACTAACTTCGGAGTCAACCCGTCTGGGGTCTCCTCCTGTGTTAGTCTCCTGCGGAAAGGGGAGAAATGTCACGGACCTGGCCGGAGCAGAGGCTGTTGGAGAGGACTGTGTGCGGGCCTGTTGCCCACAGATTATGGGCCCTAGCATGTGAGGTGAATGAGAAATCCAGTCTGAACTGTATTAATCGGACTCAGTCATGTATATATTGTATGGGGACTCCTTGCTGTGGATCTGTGTCCCTGAAGAGGGAGGGGGGGGGGTTCCTCCAGCAGCCCCCTGCTGATAAGACTGATTCATTCTGTTGGGACACATCATGTGAGGAGATGCTGGTGTCAACTGGTGCTTATGTTAATTGAATGAGCTAATGACATTGTCCTCCATACAATGTAGGAGACGGGACGACTCCTATTGGAGCTCATGTTAATTAGGTTAGCTTTGAGTCATCCTGGTGTATAAATGTGTGGGAGATCTCAAATAAAGAGTAGTTCTGATGTACTCCAAGACTGGTGTTGTCTAGTTCTTGGGGTTCCTATAGCCAGATCCATTGGACTCGTGTTCCAGAACTTAGGAAGCGGTATATGACGGAAGCACTCAAGCGGAGTGTGGGGCGTTCCGTGACAGCGTTCTCCTCCTAGATCATCTCCCATGACACCCACCTTGCTGTTCCTCTACAGGGGTCTTCTCCTAGATCATCCCCCATAACACCCACCTTACTGTTCTTCTACAGAGGTCTTCTCCTAGATCATCCCCTATGACACCCACCTTGCTGTTCCTCTACAGGGGTCTTCTCCTAGATCATCCCCCATGAAACCCACCTTGCTGTTCTTCCACAGTGGTCTCCTCCTAGATCATCCCCCATGACACCCACCTTGCTATTCCTCCACAGGGGTCTCCTCCTCGATAATCCCCTATGACACCCACCTTGCTGTTCTTCCACAACGGTCTTCTCCTAGATCATCCCCCATGACACCCACCTTGCTGTTCTATTACAGCGTTCTCCTCCTAGATCATCCCCCATGACACCCACCTTGCTGTTCTTCCACAGAGGTCTCCTCCTAGATCATCCCCCATGACACCCACCTTGCTATTCCTCCACAGGGGTCTCCTCCTCGATAATCCCCTATGACACCCACCTTGCTGTTCTTCCACAACGGTCTTCTCCTAGATCATCCCCCATGACACCCACCTTGCTATTCCTCCACAGGGTTTCCTCCTCGATAATCCCCTATGACACCCACCTTGCTGTTCTTCCACAGTGGTCTTCTCCTAGATCATCCCCCATGACACCCACCTTGCTGTTCTTCCACAACGGTCTTCTCCTATATCATCCCCCATGACACCCACCTTGCTGTTTCTCCACAGAGGTCTCCTCCTAGATCATCCCCCATGACACCCACCTTGCTGTTCCTCTACAGGGGTCTTCTCCTAGATCATCCCCCATAACACCCACCTTACTGTTCTTCTACAGAGGTCTTCTCCTAGATCACCCCCCATGACACCCACCTTCCTATTCTTCCACAGTGGTCTTCTCCTAGATCATCCCCCATGAAACCCACCTTGCTTTTCTTCCACAGGGGTCACCTTCTCGATAATCCCCTATGACACCCACCTTGCTGTTCTTCCACAACGGTCTTCTCCTAGATCATCCCCCATGACACCCACCTTGCTGTTTCTCCACAGAGGTCTCCTCCTAGATCATCCCCCATGACACCCACTTTGCTATAACCCCACAGGGGTCTCCTCCTCGATAATCCCCTATGATACCCACCTTGCTGTTCTTCTACAGAGGTCTTCTCCTAGCTCATCCCCCATGAAACCCACCTTGCTGTTCTTCTACAGAGGTCTTCTCCTAGATCATCCCCCATGAAACCCACCTTGCTGTTCTTCCACAGGGGTCTCCTCCTAGATCATCTCCCATGACACCCACCTTGCTGTTCTTCCACAGGGGTCTTCTCCTAGATCATCTCCCATGACACCCACCTTGCTGTTCTATTACAGCGTTCTCCTCCTAGATCATCCCCCATGACACCCACCTTGCTGTTCTTCTACAGCGTTCTCCTCCTAGATTATCTCCCATGACACCCACCTTGCTGTTCCTCTACAGGGGTCTCCTCCTAGATCATCTCCCATGACACCCACCTTGCTGTTCCTCCACAGGGGTCTCCTCCTAGATCATCCCCCATGACACCCACCTTGCTGTTCTATCACAGCGGTCTCCTCCTTGTTCATCCCCCATAACACCCACCTTGCTGTTCTTCCACAGGGGGCTCCTCCTAGATCATCCCCCATGACACCCACCTTGCTGTTCCTCTACAGGGGTCTCCTCCTAGATCATCTCCCATGACACCCACCTTGCTGTTCTTCCACAGGGGGCTCCTCCTAGATCATCCCCCATGACACCCACTTTGCTATTCCCCCACAGAGGTCTCCTCCTCGATAATCCCCTATGATACCCACCTTGCTGTTCTTCTACAGAGGTCTTCTCCTAGATCATCTCCCATGACACCCACCTTGCTGTTCCTCTACAGGGGTCTTCTCCTAGATCATCCCCCATAACACCCACCTTACTGTTCTTCTACAGAGGTCTTCTCCTAGATCATCCCCTATGACACCCACCTTGCTGTTCCTCTACAGGGGTCTTCTCCTAGATCATCCCCCATGAAACCCACCTTGCTGTTCTTCCACAGTGGTCTCCTCCTAGATCATCCCCCATGACACCCACCTTGCTATTCCTCCACAGGGGTCTCCTCCTCGATAATCCCCTATGACACCCACCTTGCTGTTCTTCCACAGTGGTCTTCTCCTAGATCATCCCCCATGACACCCACCTTGCTGTTCTATTACAGCGTTCTCCTCCTAGATCATCCCTCATGACACCCACCTTGCTGTTCTTCCACAGGGGTCTCCTCCTAGATCATCCCCCATGACACCCACCTTGCTGTTCTTCCACAGTGGTCTTCTCCTAGATCATCCCCCATGACACCCACCTTGCTGTTCTATCACAGCGGTCTCCTCCTAGGTCATCCCCCATGACACCCACCTTGCTGTTCCTCTACAGGGGTCTCCTCCTAGATCATCCCCCATAACACCCACCTTGTTGTTCTTCCACAGAGGGCTCCTCCTAGATCATCCCCCATGACACCCACCTTGCTGTTCCTCTACAGGGGTCTCCTCCTAGATCATCCCCCATAACACCCACCTTGTTGTTCTTCCACAGGGGGCTCCTCCTAGATCATCCTTCATGACACCCACCTTGCTTTTCCTCCACAATGGTCTTCTCCTAGATCATCCCCCATAACACCCACCTTGTTGTTCTTCAACAGGGGGCTCCTCCTAGATCATCCCCCATGACACCCACCTTGCTGTTCTTCTACAGAGGTCTCCTCCTAGATCATCCCCCATGACACCCACCTTGCTGTTCTTCTACAGAGGTCTTCTCCTAGATCATCCCCCATGAAACCCACCTTGCTTTTCTTCCACAGGGGTCTCCTCCTAGATCATCCCCCATGACACCCACCTTGCTGTTCTTCCACAGGGGTCTGCTCCGCAGCTCTGAGGTGTTGGTCTGGAACTGTTTGGCTCCGGCGTGAAGTTCCTCTGCTGTGGCTTCAAGTTGGTTAACTTTCCCATTTCTATCCAAAACTTTATCCACATTGGTATTCATGATGTTCACCACCTGCCGGGGTATAAAGAGAGGTTTATATGGACTTTCCAAGCTCTGTCTGCCCCTGGCTGGGCAAAATGCGATCAACCAGCCTACACACTCACAGCTGGAAGGATTCCATAGGGTTCTATGTATAACCATTCATACAAGTGTCACAGCTAGAAGGATTCCATAGGGTTCTATGTATAACCATTCATACAAGTGTCACACCTAGAAGGATTCCATAGGGTTCTATGTATAACCATTCATACAAGTGTCACAGCTGGAGGGATTCCATGGGGTTCTATGTATAACCATTCATACAAGTGTCACAGCTGGAGGGATTCCATAGGGTTCTATGTATAACCATTCATACAAGTGTCACACCTAGAAGGATTCCATAGGGTTCTATGTATAACCATTCATACAAGTGTCACAGCTGGAGGGATTCCATAGGGTTCTATGTATAACCATTCATACAAGTGTCACAGCTAGAAGGATTCCATAGGGTTCTATGTATAACCATTCATACAAGTGTCACAGCTGGAAGGATTCCATAGGGTTCTATGTATAACCATTCATACAAGTGTCACAGCTAGAAGGATTCCATAGGGTTCTATGTATAACCATTCATACAAGTGTCACAGCTGGAAGGATTCCATAGGGTTCTATGTATAACCATTCATACAAGTGTCACAGCTAGAAGGATTCCATAGGGTTCTATGTATAACCATTCATACAAGTGTCAGAGCTGGAGGGATTCCATAGGGTTCTATGTATAACCATTCATACAAGTGTCACAGCTGGAGGGATTCCATAGGGTTCTATGTATAACCATTCATACAAGTGTCACAGCCTGGAGGGATTCCATAGGGTTCTATGTATAACCATTCATACAAGTGTCACAGCCTGGAGGGATTCCATAGGGTTCTATGTATAACCATTCATACAAGTGTCACACCTAGAAGGATTCCATAGGGTTCTATGTATAACCATTCATACAAGTGTCACAGCTGGAAGGATCCCATAGGGTTCTATGTATAACCATTCATACAAGTGTCACAGCTAGAAGGATTCCATAGGGTTCTATGTATAACCATTCATACAAGTGTCACAGCTGGAAGGATTCCATAGGGTTCTATGTATAACCATTCATACAAGTGTCACAGCTGGAAGGATTCCATAGGGTTCTATGTATAACCATTCATACAAGTGTCACAGCTGGAAGGATTCCATAGGGTTCTATGTATAACCATTCATACAAGTGTCACAGCCTGGAGGGATTCCATAGGGTTCTATGTATAACCATTCATACAAGTGTCACAGCTGGAAGGATTCCATAGGGTTCTATGTATAACCATTCATACAAGTGTCAGAGCTGGAAGGATTCCATAGGGTTCTATGTATAACCATTCATACAAGTGTCACAGCTGGAGGGATTCCATAGGGTTCTATGTATAACCATTCATACAAGTGTCACAGCTGGAAGGATTCCATAGGGTTCTATGTATAACCATTCATACAAGTGTCACAGCTAGAAGGATTCCATAGGGTTCTATGTATAACCATTCATACAAGTGTCACACCTAGAAGGATTCCATAGGGTTCTATGTATAACCATTCATACAAGTGTCACAGCTGGCAGGATTCCATAGGGTTCTATGTATAACCATTCATACAAGTGTCACAGCTAGAAGGATTCCATAGGGTTCTATGTATAACCATTCATACAAATGTCACAGCTAGAAGGATTCCATAGGGTTCTATGTATAACCATTCATACAAGTGTCACAGCTAGAAGGATTCCATAGGGTTCTATGTATAACCATTCATACAAGTGTCACACCTAGAAGGATTCCATAGGGTTCTATGTATAACCATTCATACAAGTGTCACAGCTGGAGGGATTCCATAGGGTTCTATGTATAACCATTCATACAAGTGTCAGAGCTGGAAGGATTCCATAGGGTTCTATGTATAACCATTCATACAAGCGTCACAGCTGGAAGGGTCCATAGGGTTCTATGTATAACCATTCATACAAGTGTCACAGCTAGAAGGATTCCATAGGGTTCTATGTATAACCATTCATACAAGTGTCACAGCTGGAAGGATTCCATAGGGTTCTATGTATAACCATTCATACAAGTGTCAAAGCTAGAAGGATTCCATAGGGTTCTATGTATAACCATTCATACAAGTGTCACACCTAGAAGGATTCCATAGGGTTCTACGTATAACCATTCATACAAGTGTCACAGCTAGAAGGATTCTATAGGGTTCTATGTATAACCATTCATACAAGTGTCAAAGCTAGAAGGATTCCATAGGGTTCTATGTATAACCATTCATACAAGTGTCACACCTAGAAGGATTCCATAGGGTTCTACGTATAACCATTCATACAAGTGTCACAGCTGGAAGGATTCCATAGGGTTCTATGTATAACCATTCATACAAGTGTCAAAGCTAGAAGGATTCCATAGGGTTCTATTTATAACCATTCATACAAGTGTCACAGCTAGAAGGATTCCATAGGGTTCTATGTATAACCATTCATACAAGTGTCACAGCTAGAAGGATTCTATAGGGTTCTATGTATAACCATTCATACAAGTGTCAAAGCTAGAAGGATTCCATAGGGTTCTATGTATAACCATTCATACAAGTGTCACACCTAGAAGGATTCCATAGGGTTCTACGTATAACCATTCATACAAGTGTCACAGCTGGAAGGATTCCATAGGGTTCTATGACTAACCATTCATACAAGTGTCACAGCTGGAAGGATTCCATAGGGTTCTATGTATAACCATTCATACAAGTGTCACAGCTGGAGGGATTCCATAGGGTTCTATGTATAACCATTCATACAAGTGTCACACCTAGAAGGATTCCATAGGGTTCTATGTATAACCATTCATACAAGTGTCACAGCTGGAAGGATTCCATAGGGTTCTATGTATAACCATTCATACAAGTGTCACAGCTGGAAGGGTTCCATAGGGTTCTATGTATAACCATTCATACAAGTGTCACAGCTGGAAGGATTCCATAGGGTTCTATGTATAACCATTCATACAAGTGTCACAGCTGGAGGGATTCCATAGGGTTCTATGTATAACCATTCATACAAGTGTCACAGCTGGAAGGGTTCCATAGGGTTCTATGTATAACCATTCATACAAGTATCACAGCTGGAGGGATTCCATAGGGTTCTATGTATAACCATTCATACAAGTGTCACAGCTGGAGGGATTCCATAGGGTTCTATGTATAACCATTCATACAAGTGTCACAGCTGGAAGGATTCCATAGGGTTCTATGTATAACCATTCATACAAGTGTCACACCTAGAAGGATTCCATAGGGTTCTATGTATAACCATTCATACAAGTGTCACAGCTGGAAGGATTCCATAGGGTTCTATGTATAACCATTCATACAAGTGTCACAGCTGGAAGGATTCCATAGGGTTCTATGTATAACCATTCATACAAGTGTCACACCTAGAAGGATTCCATAGGGTTCTATGTATAACCATTCATACAAGTGTCACAGCTAGAAGGATTCCATAGGGTTCTATGTATAACCATTCATACAAGTGTCACAGCTAGAAGGATTCCATAGGGTTCTATGTATAACCATTCATACAAGTGTCACACCTAGAAGGATTCCATAGGGTTCTAAGTATAACCATTCATACAAGTGTCACACCTAGAAGGATTCCATAGGGTTCTATGTATAATCATTCATACAAGTGTCACACCTAGAAGGATTCCATAGGGTTCTATGTATAACCATTCATACAAGTGTCACACCTAGAAGGATTCCATAGGGTTCTATGTATAACCATTCATACAAGTGTCACAGCTAGAAGGATTCCATAGGGTTCTATGTATAACCATTCATACAAGTGTCACAGCTAGAAGGATTCCATAGGGTTCTATGTATAACCATTCATACAAGTGTCACAGTTGGAAGGATTCCATAGGGTTCTATGTATAACCATTCATACAAGTGTCACAGTTGGAAGGATTCCATAGGGTTCTATGTATAACCATTCATACAAGTGTCACAGCTGTAAGGGTCCATAAGGTTCTATGTATAACCATTCATACAAGTGTCACAGTTGGAAGGATTCCATAGGGTTCTATGTATAACCATTCATACAAATGTCACACCTAGAAGGATTCCATAGGGTTCTATGTATAACCATTCATACAAGTGTCACAGCTGTAAGGGTCCATAAGGTTCTATGTATAACCATTCATACAAGTGTCACAGCTAGAAGGATTCCATAGGGTTCTATGTATAACCATTCATACAAATGTCACACCTAGAAGGATTCCATAGGGTTCTATGTATAACCATTCATACAAGTGTCACACCTAGAAGGATTCCATAGGGTTCTATGTATAACCATTCATACAAGTGTCACAGCTGGAAGGATTCCATAGGGTTCTATGTATAACCATTCATACAAGTGTCACAACTAGAAGGATTCCATAGGGTTCTATGTATAACCATTCATACAAGTGTCACACCTAGAAGGATTCCATAGGGTTCTATGTATAACCATTCATACAAGTGTCACAGCTAGAAGGATTCCATAGGGTTCTATGTATAACCATTCATACAAGTGTCACACCTAGAAGGATTCCATAGGGTTCTATGTATAACCATTCATACAAGTGTCACAGCTGGAAAGATTCCATAGGGTTCTATGTATAACCATTCATACAAGTGTCACACCTAGAAGGATTCCATAGGGTTCTATGTATAACCATTCATACAAGTGTCACATCTGGAGGGATTCCATAGGGTTCTATGTATAACCATTCATACAAGTGTCACAGCTAGAAGGATTCCATAGGGTTCTATGTATAACCATTCATACAAGTGTCACACCTAGAAGGATTCCATAGGGTTCTACGTATAACCATTCATACAAGTGTTACAGCTGGAAGGATTCCATAGGGTTCTATGTATAACCATTCATACAAGTGTCACAACTAGAAGGATTCCATAGGGTTCTATGTATAACCATTCATACAAGTGTCACACCTAGAAGGGTTCCATAGGGTTCTATGTATAACCATTCATACAAGTGTCACAGCTGGAAGGATTCCATAGGGTTCTATGTATAACCATTCATACAAGTGTCACACCTAGAAGGATTCCATAGGGTTCTATGTATAACCATTCATACAAGTGTCACACCTAGAAGGATTCCATAGGGTTCTATGTATAACCATTCATACAAGTGTCACAGCTGGAAGGATTCCATAGGGTTCTATGTATAACCATTCATACAAGTGTCACAGCTGGAAGGGTTCCATAGGGTTCTATGTATAACCATTCATACAAGTGTCACAGCTGGAGGGATTCCATAGGGTTCTATGTATAACCATTCATACAAGTGTCACACCTAGAAGGATTCCATAGGGTTCTATGTATAACCATTCATACAAGTGTCACACCTAGAAGGATTCCATAGGGTTCTATGTATAACCATTCATACAAGAATCACAGCTGGAGGGATTCCATAGGGTTCTATGTATAACCATTCATACAAGTGTCACAGCTGGAAGGATTCCATAGGGTTCTATGTATAACCATTCATACAAGTGTCACACCTAGAAGGATTCCATAGGGTTCTATGTATAACCATTCATACAAGTGTCACAGCTGAAAGGATTCCATAGGGTTCTATGTATAACCATTCATACAAGTGTCACAGCTAGAAGGATTCCATAGGGTTCTATGTATAACCTTTCATACAAGTGTCACACCTAGAAGGATTCCATAGGGTTCTACGTATAACCATTCATACAAGTGTTACAGCTGGAAGGATTCCATAGGGTTCTATGTATAACCATTCATACAAGTGTCACACCTAGAAGGATTCCATAGGGTTCTATGTATAACCATTCATACAATGTCACACCTAGAAGGATTCCATAGGGTTCTATGTATAACCATTCATACAAGTGTCACAGCTGGAAGGATTCCATAGGGTTCTATGTATAACCATTCATACAAGTGTCACAGCTGGAAGGGTTCCATAGGGTTCTATGTATAACCATTCATACAAGTGTCACAGCTGGAGGGATTCCATAGGGTTCTATGTATAACCATTCATACAAGTGTCACACCTAGAAGGATTCCATAGGGTTCTATGTATAACCATTCATACAAGTGTCACACCTAGAAGGATTCCATAGGGTTCTATGTATAACCATTCATACAAGAATCACAGCTGGAGGGATTCCATAGGGTTCTATGTATAACCATTCATACAAGTGTCACAGCTAGAAGGATTCCATAGGGTTCTATGTATAACCATTCATACAAGTGTCACAGCTAGAAGGATTCCATAGGGTTCTATGTATAACCATTCATACAAGTGTCACAGCTGGAAGAATTCCATAGGGTTCTATGTATAACCATTCATACAAGTGTCACAGCTAGAAGGATTCCATAGGGTTCTATGTATAACCATTCATACAAGTGTCACAGTCGGAAGGATTCCATAGGGTTCTATGTATAACCATTCATACAAGTGTCACACCTAGAAGGATTCCATAGGGTTCTATGTATAACCATTCATACAAGTGTCACAGCTAGAAGGATTCCATAGGGTTCTATGTATAACCATTCATACAAGTGTCACACCTAGAAGGATTCCATAGGGTTCTATGTATAACCATTCATACAAGTGTCACAGCTAGAGGGATTCCATAGGGTTCTATGTATAACCATTCATACGAGTGTCACAGCTGGAAGGATTCCATAGGGTTCTATGTATAACCATTCATACAAGTGTCAGAGCTGGAAGGATTCCATAGGGTTCTATGTATAACCATTCATACAAGTGTCACAGCTAGAAGGATTCCATAGGGTTCTATGTATAACCATTCATACAAGTGTCAGAGCTGGAAGGATTCCATAGGGTTCTATGTATAACCATTCATACAAGTGTCACACCTAGAAGGATTCCATAGGGTTCTATGTATAACCATTCATACAAGTGTCAGAGCTGGAGGGATTCCATAGGGTTCTATGTATAACCATTCATACAAGTGTCACAGCTGCAGGGATTCCATAGGGTTCTATGTATAACCATTCATACAAGTGTCACAGCCTGGAGGGATTCCATAGGGTTCTATGTATAACCATTCATACAAGTGTCACAGCCTGGAGGGATTCCATAGGGTTCTATGTATAACCATTCATACAAGTGTCACACCTAGAAGGATTCCATAGGGTTCTATGTATAACCATTCATACAAGTGTCGCAGCTAGAAGGATTCCATAGGGTTCTATGTATAACCATTCATACAAGTGTCACAGCTAGAAGGATTCCATAGGGTTCTATGTATAACCATTCATACAAGTGTCACAGCTGGAAGGATTCCATAGGGTTCTATGTATAACCATTCATACAAGTGTCAGAGCTGGAAGGATTCCATAGGGTTCTATGTATAACCATTCATACAAGTGTCACAGCTGGAGGGATTCCATAGGGTTCTATGTATAACCATTCATACAAGTGTCACAGCTAGAAGGATTCCATAGGGTTCTATGTATAACCATTCATACAAGTGTCACAGCTAGAAGGATTCCATAGGGTTCTATGTATAACCATTCATACAAGTGTCACACCTAGAAGGATTCCATAGGGTTCTATGTATAACCATTCATACAAGTGTCACAGCTGGAAGGATTCCATAGGGTTCTATGTATAACCATTCATACAAGTGTCACAGCTGGAAGGATTCCATAGGGTTCTATGTATAACCATTCATACAAGTGTGACAGCTAGAAGGATTCCATAGGGTTCTATGTATAACCATTCATACACGTGTCACACCTAGAAGGATTCCATAGGGTTCTATGTATAACCATTCATACAAGTGTCACAGCTAGAAGGATTCCATAGGGTTCTATGTATAACCATTCATACAAGTGTCACACCTAGAAGGATTCCATAGGGTTCTATGTATAACCATTCATACAAGTGTCACACCTAGAAGGATTCCATAGGGTTCTATGTATAACCATTCATACAAGTGTCACAGCTGGAGGGTTTCCATAGGGTTCTATGTATAACCATTCATACAAGTGTCACAGCTAGAAGGATTCCATAGGGTTCTATGTATAACCATTCATACAAGTGTCACACCTAGAAGGATTCCATAGGGTTCTATGTATAACCATTCATACAAGTGTCACACCTAGAAGGATTCCATAGGGTTCTATGTATAACCATTCATACAAGTGTCACAGCTGGAAGGATTCCATAGGGTTCTATGTATAACCATTCATACAAGTGTCACACCTAGAAGGATTCCATAGGGTTCTATGTATAACCATTCATACAAGTGTCACATCTGGAGGGATTCCATAGGGTTCTATGTATAACCATTCATACAAGTGTCACAGCTGGAGGGATTCCATAGGGTTCTATGTATAACCATTCATACAAGTGTCACAGCTGGAGGGATACCATAGGGTTCTATGTATAACCATTCATACAAGTGTCACAGCTAGAAGGATTCCATAGGGTTCTATGTATAACCATTCATACAAGTGTCAAAGCTAGAAGGATTCCATAGGGTTCTATGTATAACCATTCATACAAGTGTCACACCTAGAAGGATTCCATAGGGTTCTATGTATAACCATTCATACAAGTGTCACAGCTAGAAGGGTTCCATAGGGTTCTATGTATAACCATTCATACAAGTGTCACAGCTGGAGGGATTCCATAGGGTTCTATGTATAACCATTCATACAAGTGTCACAGCTAGAAGGGTTCCATAGGGTTCTATGTATAACCATTCATACAAGTGTCAGAGCTGGAAGGATTCCATAGGGTTCTATGTATAACCATTCATACAAGTGTCACACCTAGAAGGATTCCATAGGGTTCTATGTATAACCATTCATGCAAGTGTCAGAGCTGGAAGGATTCCATAGGGTTCTATGTATAACCATTCATACAAGTGTCAAAGCTAGAAGGATTCCATAGGGTTCTATGTATAACCATTCATACAAGTGTCACACCTAGAAGGATTCCATAGGGTTCTATGTATAACCATTCATACAAGTGTCACAGCTAGAAGGATTCCATAGGGTTCTATGTATAACCATTCATACAAGTGTCACACCTAGAAGGATTCCATAGGGTTCTATGTATAACCATTCATACAAGTGTCACAGTTGGGAGGATTCCATAGGGTTCTATGTATAACCATTCATACAAGTGTCACACCTAGAAGGATTCCATAGGGTTCTATGTATAACCATTCATACAAGTGTCACAGCTGTAAGGGTCCATAAGGTTCTATGTATAACCATTCATACAAGTGTCACAGTTGGAAGGATTCCATAGGGTTCTATGTATAACCATTCATACAAATGTCACACCTAGAAGGATTCCATAGGGTTCTATGTATAACCATTCATACAAGTGTCACACCTAGAAGGATTCCATAGGGTTCTATGTATAACCATTCATACAAGTGTCACACCTAGAAGGATTCCATAAGGTTCTATGTATAACCATTCATACAAGTGTCACAGCTGGAAGGATTCCATAGGGTTCTATGTATAACCATTCATACAAATGTCACACCTAGAAGGATTCCATAGGGTTCTATGTATAACCATTCATACAAGTGTCACACCTAGAAGGATTCCATAGGGTTCTATGTATAACCATTCATACAAGTGTCACAGCTGGAAGGATTCCATAGGGTTCTATGTATAACCATTCATACAAATGTCACACCTAGAAGGATTCCATAGGGTTCTATGTATAACCATTCATACAAGTGTCACACCTAGAAGGATTCCATAGGGTTCTATGTATAACCATTCATACAAGTGTCACAGCTGGAAGGATTCCATAGGGTTCTATGTATAACCATTCATACAAGTGTCACAGCTGGAAGAATTCCATAGGGTTCTATGTATAACCATTCATACAAGTGTCACAGCTAGAAGGATTCCATAGGGTTCTATGTATAACCATTCATACAAGTGTCACAGTCGGAAGGATTCCATAGGGTTCTATGTATAACCATTCATACAAGTGTCACACCTAGAAGGATTCCATAGGGTTCTATGTATAACCATTCATACAAGTGTCACAGCTAGAAGGATTCCATAGGGTTCTATGTATAACCATTCATACAAGTGTCACACCTAGAAGGATTCCATAGGGTTCTATGTATAACCATTCATACAAGTGTCACAGCTAGAGGGATTCCATAGGGTTCTATGTATAACCATTCATACGAGTGTCACAGCTGGAAGGATTCCATAGGGTTCTATGTATAACCATTCATACAAGTGTCACAGCTAGAAGGATTCCATAGGGTTCTATGTATAACCATTCATACAAGTGTCACAGCTAGAAGGATTCCATAGGGTTCTATGTATAACCATTCATACAAGTGTCACACCTAGAAGGATTCCATAGGGTTCTATGTATAACCATTCATACAAGTGTCACAGCTAGAAGGATTCCATAGGGTTCTATGTATAACCATTCATACAAGTGTCACACCTAGAAGGATTCCATAGGGTTCTATGTATAACCATTCATACAAGTGTCACAGTTGGGAGGATTCCATAGGGTTCTATGTATAACCATTCATACAAGTGTCACACCTAGAAGGATTCCATAGGGTTCTATGTATAACCATTCATACAAGTGTCACAGCTGTAAGGGTCCATAAGGTTCTATGTATAACCATTCATACAAGTGTCACAGTTGGAAGGATTCCATAGGGTTCTATGTATAACCATTCATACAAATGTCACACCTAGAAGGATTCCATAGGGTTCTATGTATAACCATTCATACAAGTGTCACACCTAGAAGGATTCCATAGGGTTCTATGTATAACCATTCATACAAGTGTCACACCTAGAAGGATTCCATAAGGTTCTATGTATAACCATTCATACAAGTGTCACAGCTGGAAGGATTCCATAGGGTTCTATGTATAACCATTCATACAAATGTCACACCTAGAAGGATTCCATAGGGTTCTATGTATAACCATTCATACAAGTGTCACACCTAGAAGGATTCCATAGGGTTCTATGTATAACCATTCATACAAGTGTCACAGCTGGAAGGATTCCATAGGGTTCTATGTATAACCATTCATACAAATGTCACACCTAGAAGGATTCCATAGGGTTCTATGTATAACCATTCATACAAGTGTCACACCTAGAAGGATTCCATAGGGTTCTATGTATAACCATTCATACAAGTGTCACAGCTGGAAGGATTCCATAGGGTTCTATGTATAACCATTCATACAAGTGTCACAGCTGGAAGGATTCCATAGGGTTCTATGTATAACCATTCATACAAGTGTCACAGCTAGAAGGATTCCATAGGGTTCTATGTATAACCATTCATACAAGTGTCACAGCTAGGAAGGATTCCATAGGGTTCTATGTATAACCATTCATACAAGTGTCACACCTAGAAGGATTCCATAGGGTTCTATGTATAACCATTCATACAAGTGTCACAGCTAGAAGGATTCCATAGGGTTCTATGTATAACCATTCATACAAGTGTCACACCTAGAAGGATTCCATAGGGTTCTATGTATAACCATTCATACAAGTGTCACAGCTAGAGGGATTCCATAGGGTTCTATGTATAACCATTCATACGAGTGTCACAGCTGGAAGGATTCCATAGGGTTCTATGTATAACCATTCATACAAGTGTCACAGCTAGAAGGATTCCATAGGGTTCTATGTATAACCATTCATACAAGTGTCACAGCTAGAAGGATTCCATAGGGTTCTATGTATAACCATTCATACAAGTGTCACACCTAGAAGGATTCCATAGGGTTCTATGTATAACCATTCATACAAGTGTCACAGCTAGAAGGATTCCATAGGGTTCTATGTATAACCATTCATACAAGTGTCACACCTAGAAGGATTCCATAGGGTTCTATGTATAACCATTCATACAAGTGTCACAGCTAGAGGGATTCCATAGGGTTCTATGTATAATCATTCATACGAGTGTCACAGCTGGAAGGATTCCATAGGGTTCTATGTATAACCATTCATACAAGTGTCAGAGCTGGAAGGATTCCATAGGGTTCTATGTATAACCATTCATACAAGTGTCACAGCTAGAAGGATTCCATAGGGTTCTATGTATAACCATTCATACAAGTGTCACAGCTGGAAGGATTCCATAGGGTTCTATGTATAACCATTCATACAAGTGTCACACCTAGAAGGATTCCATAGGGTTCTATGTATAACCATTCATACAAGTGTCAGAGCTGGAGGGATTCCATAGGGTTCTATGTATAACCATTCATACAAGTGTCACAGCTGCAGGGATTCCATAGGGTTCTATGTATAACCATTCATACAAGTGTCACAGCCTGGAGGGATTCCATAGGGTTCTATGTATAACCATTCATACAAGTGTCACAGCCTGGAGGGATTCCATAGGGTTCTATGTATAACCATTCATACAAGTGTCACAGCTAGAAGGATTCCATAGGGTTCTATGTATAACCATTCATACAAGTGTCACAGTCGGAAGGATTCCATAGGGTTCTATGTATAACCATTCATACAAGTGTCACACCTAGAAGGATTCCATAGGGTTCTATGTATAACCATTCATACAAGTGTCACAGCTAGAAGGATTCCATAGGGTTCTATGTATAACCATTCATACAAGTGTCACACCTAGAAGGATTCCATAGGGTTCTATGTATAACCATTCATACAAGTGTCACAGCTAGAGGGATTCCATAGGGTTCTATGTATAACCATTCATACGAGTGTCACAGCTGGAAGGATTCCATAGGGTTCTATGTATAACCATTCATACAAGTGTCACAGCTAGAAGGATTCCATAGGGTTCTATGTATAACCATTCATACAAGTGTCACAGCTAGAAGGATTCCATAGGGTTCTATGTATAACCATTCATACAAGTGTCACACCTAGAAGGATTCCATAGGGTTCTATGTATAACCATTCATACAAGTGTCGCAGCTAGAAGGATTCCATAGGGTTCTATGTATAACCATTCATACAAGTGTCACAGCTAGAAGGATTCCATAGGGTTCTATGTATAACCATTCATACAAGTGTCACAGCTGGAAGGATTCCATAGGGTTCTATGTATAACCATTCATACAAGTGTCAGAGCTGGAAGGATTCCATAGGGTTCTATGTATAACCATTCATACAAGTGTCACAGCTGGAGGGATTCCATAGGGTTCTATGTATAACCATTCATACAAGTGTCACAGCTAGAAGGATTCCATAGGGTTCTATGTATAACCATTCATACAAGTGTCACAGCTAGAAGGATTCCATAGGGTTCTATGTATAACCATTCATACAAGTGTCACACCTAGAAGGATTCCATAGGGTTCTATGTATAACCATTCATACAAGTGTCACAGCTGGAAGGATTCCATAGGGTTCTATGTATAACCATTCATACAAGTGTCACAGCTGGAAGGATTCCATAGGGTTCTATGTATAACCATTCATACAAGTGTCACACCTAGAAGGATTCCATAGGGTTCTATGTATAACCATTCATACAAGTGTCACAGCTGGAAGGATTCCATAGGGTTCTATGTATAACCATTCATACAAGTGTCACAGCTGGAAGGATTCCATAGGGTTCTATGTATAACCATTCATACAAGTGTCACAGCTAGAAGGATTCCATAGGGTTCTATGTATAACCATTCATACACGTGTCACACCTAGAAGGATTCCATAGGGTTCTATGTATAACCATTCATACAAGTGTCACAGCTAGAAGGATTCCATAGGGTTCTATGTATAACCATTCATACAAGTGTCACACCTAGAAGGATTCCATAGGGTTCTATGTATAACCATTCATACAAGTGTCACACCTAGAAGGATTCCATAGGGTTCTATGTATAACCATTCATACAAGTGTCACAGCTGGAGGGTTTCCATAGGGTTCTATGTATAACCATTCATACAAGTGTCACAGCTAGAAGGATTCCATAGGGTTCTATGTATAACCATTCATACAAGTGTCACACCTAGAAGGATTCCATAGGGTTCTATGTATAACCATTCATACAAGTGTCACACCTAGAAGGATTCCATAGGGTTCTATGTATAACCATTCATACAAGTGTCACAGCTGGAAGGATTCCATAGGGTTCTATGTATAACCATTCATACAAGTGTCACACCTAGAAGGATTCCATAGGGTTCTATGTATAACCATTCATACAAGTGTCACATCTGGAGGGATTCCATAGGGTTCTATGTATAACCATTCATACAAGTGTCACAGCTGGAGGGATTCCATAGGGTTCTATGTATAACCATTCATACAAGTGTCACAGCTGGAGGGATTCCATAGGGTTCTATGTATAACCATTCATACAAGTGTCACAGCTAGAAGGATTCCATAGGGTTCTATGTATAACCATTCATACAAGTGTCAAAGCTAGAAGGATTCCATAGGGTTCTATGTATAACCATTCATACAAGTGTCACACCTAGAAGGATTCCATAGGGTTCTATGTATAACCATTCATACAAGTGTCACAGCTAGAAGGGTTCCATAGGGTTCTATGTATAACCATTCATACAAGTGTCACAGCTGGAGGGATTCCATAGGGTTCTATGTATAACCATTCATACAAGTGTCACAGCTAGAAGGGTTCCATAGGGTTCTATGTATAACCATTCATACAAGTGTCAGAGCTGGAAGGATTCCATAGGGTTCTATGTATAACCATTCATACAAGTGTCACACCTAGAAGGATTCCATAGGGTTCTATGTATAACCATTCATGCAAGTGTCAGAGCTGGAAGGATTCCATAGGGTTCTATGTATAACCATTCATAGAAGTGTCAAAGCTAGAAGGATTCCATAGGGTTCTATGTATAACCATTCATACAAGTGTCACACCTAGAAGGATTCCATAGGGTTCTATGTATAACCATTCATACAAGTGTCACAGCTAGAAGGATTCCATAGGGTTCTATGTATAACCATTCATACAAGTGTCACACCTAGAAGGATTCCATAGGGTTCTATGTATAACCATTCATACAAGTGTCACAGTTGGGAGGATTCCATAGGGTTCTATGTATAACCATTCATACAAGTGTCACACCTAGAAGGATTCCATAAGGTTCTATGTATAACCATTCATACAAGTGTCACAGTTGGAAGGATTCCATAGGGTTCTATGTATAACCATTCATACAAGTGTCACAGCTGGAAGGATTCCATAGGGTTCTATGTATAACCATTCATACAAATGTCACACCTAGAAGGATTCCATAGGGTTCTATGTATAACCATTCATACAAGTGTCACACCTAGAAGGATTCCATAGGGTTCTATGTATAACCATTCATACAAGTGTCACACCTAGAAGGATTCCATAAGGTTCTATGTATAACCATTCATACAAGTGTCACAGCTGGAAGGATTCCATAGGGTTCTATGTATAACCATTCATACAAATGTCACACCTAGAAGGATTCCATAGGGTTCTATGTATAACCATTCATACAAGTGTCACACCTAGAAGGATTCCATAGGGTTCTATGTATAACCATTCATACAAGTGTCACAGCTGGAAGGATTCCATAGGGTTCTATGTATAACCATTCATACAAATGTCACACCTAGAAGGATTCCATAGGGTTCTATGTATAACCATTCATACAAGTGTCACACCTAGAAGGATTCCATAGGGTTCTATGTATAACCATTCATACAAGTGTCACAGCTGGAAGGATTCCATAGGGTTCTATGTATAACCATTCATACAAGTGTCACAACTAGAAGGATTCCATAGGGTTCTATGTATAACCATTCATACAAGTGTCACACCTAGAAGGATTCCATAGGGTTCTATGTATAACCATTCATACAAGTGTCACAACTAGAAGGATTCCATAGGGTTCTATGTATAACCATTCATACAAGTGTCACACCTAGAAGGATTCCATAGGGTTCTATGTATAACCATTCATACAAGTGTCACAGCTGGAAGGATTCCATAGGGTTCTATGTATAACCATTCATACAAGTGTCACAACTAGAAGGATTCCATAGGGTTCTATGTATAACCATTCATACAAGTGTCACACCTAGAAGGATTCCATAGGGTTCTATGTATAACCATTCATACAAGTGTCACAGCTAGAAGGATTCCATAGGGTTCTATGTATAACCATTCATACAAGTGTCACACCTAGAAGGATTCCATAGGGTTCTATGTATAACCATTCATACAAGTGTCACAGCTGGAAGGATTCCATAGGGTTCTATGTATAACCATTCATACAAGTGTCACACCTAGAAGGATTCCATAGGGTTCTATGTATAACCATTCATACAAGTGTCACATCTGGAGGGATTCCATAGGGTTCTATGTATAACCATTCATACAAGTGTCACAGCTAGAAGGATTCCATAGGGTTCTATGTATAACCATTCATACAAGTGTCACAGCTGGAAGGATTCCATAGGGTTCTATGTATAACCATTCATACAAGTGTCACAGCTAGAAGGATTCCATAGGGTTCTATGTATAACCATTCATACAAGTGTCACAGCTAGAAGGATTCTATAGGGTTCTATGTATAACCATTCATACAAGTGTCAAAGCTAGAAGGATTCCATAGGGTTCTATGTATAACCATTCATACAAGTGTCACACCTAGAAGGATTCCATAGGGTTCTACGTATAACCATTCATACAAGTGTCACAGCTGGAAGGATTCCATAGGGTTCTATGTATAACCATTCATACAAGTGTCACACCTAGAAGGATTCCATAGGGTTCTATGTATAACCATTCATACAAGTGTCACACCTAGAAGGATTCCATAGGGTTCTATGTATAACCATTCATACAAGTGTCACAGCTGGAAGGATTCCATAGGGTTCTATGTATAACCATTCATACAAGTGTCACAGCTGGAAGGGTTCCATAGGGTTCTATGTATAACCATTCATACAAGTGTCACAGCTGGAGGGATTCCATAGGGTTCTATGTATAACCATTCATACAAGTGTCACACCTAGAAGGATTCCATAGGGTTCTATGTATAACCATTCATACAAGTGTCACACCTAGAAGGATTCCATAGGGTTCTATGTATAACCATTCATACAAGTGTCACAGCTGGAGGGATTCCATAGGGTTCTATGTATAACCATTCATACAAGAATCACAGCTGGAGGGATTCCATAGGGTTCTATGTATAACCATTCATACAAATGTCACAGCTAGAAGGATTCCATAGGGTTCTATGTATAACCATTCATACAAGTGTCACACCTAGAAGGATTCCATAGGGTTCTATGTATAACCATTCATACAAGTGTCACAGCTGGAAGGATTCCATAGGGTTCTATGTATAACCATTCATACAAGTGTCACACCTAGAAGGATTCCATAGGGTTCTATGTATAACCATTCATACAAGTGTCACACCTAGAAGGATTCCATAGGGTTCTATGTATAACCATTCATACAAGTGTCACAGCTGGAAGGATTCCATAGGGTTCTATGTATAACCATTCATACAAATGTCACACCTAGAAGGATTCCATAGGGTTCTATGTATAACCATTCATACAAGTGTCACACCTAGAAGGATTCCATAGGGTTCTATGTATAACCATTCATACAAGTGTCACAGCTGGAAGGATTCCATAGGGTTCTATGTATAACCATTCATACAAGTGTCACAACTAGAAGGATTCCATAGGGTTCTATGTATAACCATTCATACAAGTGTCACACCTAGAAGGATTCCATAGGGTTCTATGTATAACCATTCATACAAGTGTCACAACTAGAAGGATTCCATAGGGTTCTATGTATAACCATTCCTACAAGTGTCACACCTAGAAGGATTCCATAGGGTTCTATGTATAACCATTCATACAAGTGTCACAGCTGGAGGGATTCCATAGGGTTCTATGTATAACCATTCATACAAATGTCACACCTAGAAGGATTCCATAGGGTTCTATGTATAACCATTCATACAAGTGTCACACCTAGAAGGATTCCATAGGGTTCTATGTATAACCATTCATACAAGTGTCACAGCTGGAAGGATTCCATAGGGTTCTATGTATAACCATTCATACAAGTGTCACAACTAGAAGGATTCCATAGGGTTCTATGTATAACCATTCATACAAGTGTCACACCTAGAAGGATTCCATAGGGTTCTATGTATAACCATTCATACAAGTGTCACAGCTAGAAGGATTCCATAGGGTTCTATGTATAACCATTCATACAAGTGTCACACCTAGAAGGATTCCATAGGGTTCTATGTATAACCATTCATACAAGTGTCACAGCTGGAAGGATTCCATAGGGTTCTATGTATAACCATTCATACAAGTGTCACACCTAGAAGGATTCCATAGGGTTCTATGTATAACCATTCATACAAGTGTCACATCTGGAGGGATTCCATAGGGTTCTATGTATAACCATTCATACAAGTGTCACAGCTAGAAGGATTCCATAGGGTTCTATGTATAACCATTCATACAAGTGTCACAGCTGGAAGGATTCCATAGGGTTCTATGTATAACCATTCATACAAGTGTCACAGCTAGAAGGATTCCATAGGGTTCTATGTATAACCATTCATACAAGTGTCACAGCTAGAAGGATTCTATAGGGTTCTATGTATAACCATTCATACAAGTGTCAAAGCTAGAAGGATTCCATAGGGTTCTATGTATAACCATTCATACAAGTGTCACACCTAGAAGGATTCCATAGGGTTCTACGTATAACCATTCATACAAGTGTCACAGCTGGAAGGATTCCATAGGGTTCTATGTATAACCATTCATACAAGTGTCACACCTAGAAGGATTCCATAGGGTTCTATGTATAACCATTCATACAAGTGTCACACCTAGAAGGATTCCATAGGGTTCTATGTATAACCATTCATACAAGTGTCACAGCTGGAAGGATTCCATAGGGTTCTATGTATAACCATTCATACAAGTGTCACAGCTGGAAGGGTTCCATAGGGTTCTATGTATAACCATTCATACAAGTGTCACAGCTGGAGGGATTCCATAGGGTTCTATGTATAACCATTCATACAAGTGTCACACCTAGAAGGATTCCATAGGGTTCTATGTATAACCATTCATACAAGTGTCACACCTAGAAGGATTCCATAGGGTTCTATGTATAACCATTCATACAAGTGTCACAGCTGGAGGGATTCCATAGGGTTCTATGTATAACCATTCATACAAGAATCACAGCTGGAGGGATTCCATAGGGTTCTATGTATAACCATTCATACAAATGTCACAGCTAGAAGGATTCCATAGGGTTCTATGTATAACCATTCATACAAGTGTCACACCTAGAAGGATTCCATAGGGTTCTATGTATAACCATTCATACAAGTGTCACAGCTGGAAGGATTCCATAGGGTTCTATGTATAACCATTCATACAAGTGTCACACCTAGAAGGATTCCATAGGGTTCTATGTATAACCATTCATACAAGTGTCACACCTAGAAGGATTCCATAGGGTTCTATGTATAACCATTCATACAAGTGTCACAGCTAGAAGGATTCCATAGGGTTCTATGTATAACCATTCATACAAGTGTCACAGCTAGAAGGATTCCATAGGGTTCTATGTATAACCATTCATACAAGTGTCACAGCTAGAAGGATTCCATAGGGTTCTATGTATAACCATTCATACAAGTGTCACAGCTAGAAGGATTCTATAGGGTTCTATGTATAACCATTCATACAAGTGTCAAAGCTAGAAGGATTCCATAGGGTTCTATGTATAACCATTCATACAAGTGTCACACCTAGAAGGATTCCATAGGGTTCTACGTATAACCATTCATACAAGTGTCACAGCTGGAAGGATTCCATAGGGTTCTATGTATAACCATTCATACAAGTGTCACACCTAGAAGGATTCCATAGGGTTCTATGTATAACCATTCATACAAGTGTCACACCTAGAAGGATTCCATAGGGTTCTATGTATAACCATTCATACAAGTGTCACAGCTGGAAGGATTCCATAGGGTTCTATGTATAACCATTCATACAAGTGTCACAGCTGGAGGGATTCCATAGGGTTCTATGTATAACCATTCATACAAGTGTCACACCTAGAAGGATTCCATAGGGTTCTATGTATAACCATTCATACAAGTGTCACACCTAGAAGGATTCCATAGGGTTCTATGTATAACCATTCATACAAGTGTCACAGCTGGAGGGATTCCATAGGGTTCTATGTATAACCATTCATACAAGAATCACAGCTGGAGGGATTCCATAGGGTTCTATGTATAACCATTCATACAAATGTCACAGCTAGAAGGATTCCATAGGGTTCTATGTATAACCATTCATACAAGTGTCACACCTAGAAGGATTCCATAGGGTTCTATGTATAACCATTCATACAAGTGTCACAGCTGGAAGGATTCCATAGGGTTCTATGTATAACCATTCATACAAGTGTCACACCTAGAAGGATTCCATAGGGTTCTATGTATAACCATTCATACAAGTGTCACACCTAGAAGGATTCCATAGGGTTCTATGTATAACCATTCATACAAGTGTCACAGCTAGAAGGATTCCATAGGGTTCTATGTATAACCATTCATACAAGTGTCACAGCTAGAAGGATTCCATAGGGTTCTATGTATAACCATTCATACAAGTGTCACAGCTGGAAGGATTCCATAGGGTTCTATGTATAACCATTCATACAAGTGTCACAGCTAGAAGGATTCCATAGGGTTCTATGTATAACCATTCATACAAGTGTCACAGTCGGAAGGATTCCATAGGGTTCTATGTATAACCATTCATACAAGTGTCACACCTAGAAGGATTCCATAGGGTTCTATGTATAACCATTCATACCAGTGTCACAGCTAGAGGGATTCCATAGGGTTCTATGTATAACCATTCATACAAGTGTCACACCTAGAAGGATTCCATAGGGTTCTATGTATAACCATTCATACAAGTGTCACAGCTAGAGGGATTCCATAGGGTTCTATGTATAACCATTCATACAAGTGTCACAGCTGGAAGGATTCCATAGGGTTCTATGTATAACCATTCATACAAGTGTCACACCTAGAAGGATTCCATAGGGTTCTATGTATAACCATTCATACAAGTGTCACATCTGGAGGGATTCCATAGGGTTCTATGTATAACCATTCATACAAGTGTCACACCTAGAAGGATTCCATAGGGTTCTATGTATAACCATTCATACAAGTGTCACAGCTGGAAGGATCCCATAGGGTTCTATGTATAACCATTCATACAAGTGTCACAGCTAGAAGGATTCCATAGGGTTCTATGTATAACCATTCATACAAGTGTCAGAGCTGGAAGGATTCCATAGGGTTCTATGTATAACCATTCATACAAGTGTCACACCTAGAAGGATTCCATAGGGTTCTATGTATAACCATTCATACAAGTGTCACAGCTGGAAGGATTCCATAGGGTTCTATGTATAACCATTCATACAAGTGTCACAGCTGGAAGGATTCCATAGGGTTCTATGTATAACCATTCATACAAGTGTCACAGCTGGAAGGATTCCATAGGGTTCTATGTATAACCATTCATACAAGTGTCACACCTAGAAGGATTCCATAGGGTTCTATGTATAACCATTCATACAAGTGTCAGAGCTGGAAGGATTCCATAGGGTTCTATGTATAACCATTCATACAAGTGTCACAGCTGGAAGGATTCCATAGGGTTCTATGTATAACCATTCATACAAGTGTCACAGCTAGAAGGATTCCATAGGGTTCTATGTATAACCATTCATACAAGTGTCATACCTAGAAGGATTCCATAGGGTTCTATGTATAACCATTCATACAAGTGTCACACCTAGAAGGATTCCATAGGGTTCTATGTATAACCATTCATACAAGTGTCACAGCTGGAGGGTTTCCATAGGGTTCTATGTATAACCATTCATACAAGTGTCACAGCTAGAAGGATTCCATAGGGTTCTATGTATAACCATTCATACAAGTGTCACACCTAGAAGGATTCCATAGGGTTCTATGTATAACCATTCATACAAGTGTCACACCTAGAAGGATTCCATAGGGTTCTATGTATAACCATTCATACAAGTGTCACAGCTGGAGGGATTCCATAGGGTTCTATGTATAACCATTCATACAAGTGACACAGCTGGAAGGATTCCATAGGGTTCTATGTATAACCATTCATACAAGTGTCACAGCTGGAAGGATTCCATAGGGTTCTATGTATAACCATTCATACAAGTGTCACACCTAGAAGGATTCCATAGGGTTCTATGTATAACCATTCATACAAGTAGCACAGCTAGAAGGGTTCCATAGGGTTCTATGTATAACCATTCATACAAGTGTCACAGCTAGAAGGATTCCATAGGGTTCTATGTATAACCATTCATACAAGTTTCACATCTGGAGGGATTCCATAGGGTTCTATGTATAACCATTCATACAAGTGTCACAGCTAGAAGGATTCCATAGGGTTCTATGTATAACCATTCATACAAGTGTCACATCTGGAGGGATTCCATAGGGTTCTATGTATAACCATTCATACAAGTGTCACACCTAGAAGGATTCCATAGGGTTCTATGTATAACCATTCATACAAGTGTCACACCTAGAAGGATTCCATAGGGTTCTATGTATAACCATTCATACAAGTGTCACACCTAGAAGGATTCCATAGGGTTCTATGTATAACCATTCATACAAGTGTCAGAGCTGGAAGGATTCCATAGGGTTCTATGTATAACCATTCATACAAGTGTCACAGCTAGAAGGATTCCATAGGGTTCTATGTATAACCATTCATACAAGTGTCAAAGCTGGAAGGATTCCATAGGGTTCTATGTATCACCATTCATACAAGTGTCAGAGCTGGAAGGATTCCATAGGGTTCTATGTATAACCATTCATACAAGTGTCAGAGCTGGAAGGATTCCATAGGGTTCTATGTATAACCATTCATACAAGTGTCACAGCCTGGAGGGATTCCATAGGGTTCTATGTATAACCATTCATACAAGTGTCACACCTAGAAGGATTCCATAGGGTTCTATGTATAACCATTCATACAAGTGTCACAGCTAGAAGGATTCCATAGGGTTCTATGTATAACCATTCATACAAGTGTCACAGCTAGAAGGATTCCATAGGGTTCTATGTATAACCATTCATACAAGTGTCACACCTAGAAGGATTCCATAGGGTTCTATGTATAACCATTCATACAAGTGTCACACCTAGAAGGATTCCATAGGGTTCTATGTATAACCATTCATACAAGTGTCAGAGCTGGAAGGATTCCATAGGGTTCTATGTATAACCATTCATACAAGTGTCACAGCTAGAAGGATTCCATAGGGTTCTATGTATAACCATTCATACAAGTGTCACAGCTGGAAGGATTCCATAGGGTTCTATGTATAACCATTCATACAAGTGTCACAGCTGGAAGGATTCCATAGGGTTCTATGTATAACCATTCATACAAGTGTCAGAGCTGGAAGGATTCCATAGGGTTCTATGTATAACCATTCATACAATGTCACAGCTAGAAGGATTCCATAGGGTTCTATGTATAACCATTCATACAAGTGTCACACCTAGAAGGATTCCATAGGGTTCTATGTATAACCATTCATACAAGTGTCAAAGCTGGAAGGATTCCATAGGGTTCTATGTATAACCATTCATACAAGTGTCACAGCTGGAAGGATTCCATAGGGTTCTATGTATAACCATTCATACAAGTGTCAGAGCTGGAAGGATTCCATAGGGTTCTATGTATAACCATTCATACAAGTGTCACACCTAGAAGGATTCCATAGGGTTCTATGTATAACCATTCATACAAGTGTCACAGCTAGAAGGATTCCATAGGGTTCTATGTATAACCATTCATACAAGTGTCACAGCTAGAAGGATTCCATAGGGTTCTATGTATAACCATTCATACAAGTGTCACAGCTGGAAGGATTCCATAGGGTTCTATGTATAACCATTCATACAAGTGTCACAGCCTGGAGGGATTCCATAGGGTTCTATGTATAACCATTCATACAAGTGTCACACCTAGAAGGATTCCATAGGGTTCTATGTATAACCATTCATACAAGTGTCACAGCTGGAAGGATTCCATAGGGTTCTATGTATAACCATTCATACAAGTGTCACAGCTAGAAGGATTCCATAGGGTTCTATGTATAACCATTCATACAAGTGTCACAGCTGGAAGGATTCCATAGGGTTCTATGTATAACCATTCATACAAGTGTCACAGCTGGAGGGATTCCATAGGGTTCTATGAATAACCATTCATACAAGTGTCACAGCTGGAAGGGTTCCATAGGGTTCTATGTATAACCATTCATACAAGTGTCACAGCTGGAGGGATTCCATAGGGTTCTATGTATAACCATTCATACAAGTGTCACAGCTAGAAGGATTCCATAGGGTTCTATGTATAACCATTCATACAAGTGTCACAGCTAGAAGGATTC